>PIJE02000211.1:415385-505385 GCA_002895965.2 Coryphaenoides rupestris | reverse complement strand
GGACAGGCGTGGCGATGTTGATATCCTGCAGGTGCTCCAGGGTCTCAGTGTGGAAGAGGCGCAGCGTGGAGCCCGAGCTGAAGGCGATCCAGATGCCCACGCCGGCCACCACCATGTGGGACACCACCATGCCCTCCTCCTGGTGGGCCTCCAGCTGCCTCTGGAGAGGAGAGATGGGGGGCCGGTTTAATAGGTCTGGCACCTCAACGGGTCGTTTTTGTCTCATAAACACAATAGTTCAAAATTTGCAAGTTTAACTATTGTTTTCAATACACAACACACAATACACTATACATAATATTGGCTGTGTTTACACTATTTTCCATCTATAATGGAAAAATCAACTGTAAATTAACTTTATGGTGTAAGTAGCTTAGATGAATAAGCAATAAGATAAAGGTCCATTGACAAATCAACAGGCCTTCTTAGTGCAATTATAGTCCATATAGTCCAAGTCCAACAAGTACATTCTAATTCGAGCTGCTGCCACGCATTGATTTGGAATTGAATGTTAAGCTGATGATAACCAACAGGGAAGCAGTTGCAGATATTTATTTGTGGACATTGGGTAAATAATATTGAAAGTGAAACTGACTACCGGTGTCGACAAAACGGTGAACTATTTGCCACGGCCTACGCCCCGATTCAGCTTTCTATTGACGCCACCGGTTTGGAGAATGGGCTCAGCTATCGGAGCCCAGGCTGGGCCTCGCCAATGACAACGAAGCCTGATACTAATGGCCAGCCCAGCCAGCCCGGTGGCGGACAGGATGCTCCTGGTGCCGCTCAGATGAGTGAATGTGGGCACAACTGGGCATACTAGAGTTATCCAGCGCTGGTGAGAACAAGGCCAGGCCCCGGTGGGGATATCTGGTGGAATCAAAGAGCAGCAGTATTCACACTAATTTGATATGATCATGCTCAATTCAGGGGCCAAGGACACATAAATGCTACGTTTTTCACAGCATGACCGGGTGTCAGTGACAAAAAGGTAAAGTGAGACTGGGCCATGGCGATGCGTTTGGTAGCATTATTTTGCAAGCTGGCTGTGCTCCATCTCTGCCAGTTACGCAACCTCTCTCCACACTTCCTCAAAGCGGAGGCGGATCTGTATTTGGCCAAGGAGAGCCCATTCACAAGAGACGCAGGGGTGGGTGAAGGCTGCTTGGCAACGGAAACACACAAAAAATATGCACATTTACAAAAACCCATTTTAGCGTTTCCTTAACATAATCTGCTGCTCCATGTCCCCCTCACCCCCCACGTTTCTCATCCACATATACTGAACACTATCTCTCGCTTGCGCTATACTTGAACGTTTTTCCATCTCTCCCACATTTCCATATTTTCTCCCATATTAGCCCATTTACTTCCTACCCAGGGCCTGTGGGAAGTAAGCACTCAAGGAGCGATAGAGAGAGAGAGAGAGAGAGAGAGAGAGAGAGAGAGAGGGAGACAGGCTGAGACAGATAGACAGGCAGGTGGTCCATAATAAGCTTAATGGTGCTAACCAGATTATGTGTGTGTATGTGTGTGTGTGTGTGTGTGTGTGTGTGTGTGTGTGTGTGTGTGTGTGTGTGTGTGTGTGTGTGTGTGGGGAGGATCATCTATTCCTGGCCAGGAGACAGGTTCTCCTGGACCTGGATGGGACCGTATGGAGACCCAAGGGCATTACCTTCGCTCCTGGGTATGCAGAGAGAGATCTGAAGGAGTGTGTGTGTGTGTGTGTGTGTGCGTCAGTGTGAGTGTGTGTGCATGCATGAATGTATGTATGTGTGTATGTATGTGTGTGTGTGATTATTAGGCCCCTCAAGCACATGGGCTTGTGCGCTCTTTAATACCATTAGTAGGTGCTTGGTCAGAGGTGGCCGGTGCGAAGCAATTAGGTCAGATAGCGTGAAGCAGGTTAGAAATCCAAGTAGTGTAGAAGTGGCCCTGCTCATTCACAGTACATTCACTGCTGCCTTCCCCCAGTATGACCTTGTTGCAACGCCCACAGCGTCCAATCAAGTGCTCCTTAATGAAGCTGAGTCTGTCCCAGTTTTCACACAACGACAAACCCCTTCTTTCGTCTTTTTAATGAGCCTCCCTAGTTCCCTAGTTTTCTCTCCACCCAACAGCAATATTTGGTTCAGATCATAGAACACCACAGATGATAAAAATAAAAACGAGCTGATATGTTAAATTGTATCAATCAATATCATGGCTGATTGATAATAGAATAGTTTTAAAAGTTCCTCAGAGCATTTAGGCTAATGCAGGCTCTTCCTTCATCTGGTCTGCATAGTGTTTTTGTTTTGACTCTGAAGTGTACTTGGCATATAGAGATCATATGACTTCATAGTGAGACCTCCACTACCATGGCTAAAACCAGTACACTGCTGCTGTGCGCCATACATCGGCATATCACACAAACCTGTTTCTAGTGATTCTTGTTGTTGTTGTTGTTGTTGTTGTTGCAAAGCACACCAACGTGGTGCCTGGATCACACTCACGCTTTATAGCTTGCCCTCCACTCCGCTCGTCTATTTGCAAAAGGGATCGGGATAGTGTAGTGCTTAAGGTGTTCTACTGCCAGCTACAAATGACTCTGGGTTCGATTCCCCAATGTGCACAATATACATGATGAGCATGAAGTAATCCTTGGCTGGTCCTAAAAGTGTCTGCTCAATGACCAAAAAGTAATAGTGAAAGAGTAATAATGAAGAGGATCCTTAATTTGTGGAGGGCTGAACAATATGGTTAAAAAAAATCTGTGTCACGGTCTCGGCCGTGCCTATTGTTTTTCTATGTACCTCTACCTGTCTCTGTCTGTCTGTGTGTTGTGTGGCCGTGGTTTCGGATTCCGGCTCATCACGCTCTCCTGCTCACCTGGTCTACCCCGCACACCTGCCATCCATCAACTCATCTCCACCAGTACGTAAACCCCGGCTTTCATCCCACTCATCGCCAGATCGTTGATTCAGCCACTGTGGTATTCCTCGCTTCCGGCTTCTACGATTGTGTATTCTAGTTCCCTCCGTGTTTCTCCATGTTGCTGACTTGTCTTCCTCTATTCCAGGATCTATCCAGCCATCATCCCGCTACTCCACGTACCAGCCTGCCTGCCTGTCTGTCTACCTGCCCACTCACCACCTGCTCGCCTCACCAGCCGCATCTACCACCGGTCTCCCCGGCTCCCCCCTGCCTCTGCTCCAGCCGATCCCGGTTTCCCTCTCACTGCTTCAATAAACCGTTGTTCTTCCCCAACTCTGTGTTCGGCTCTGCATTTGGGTTCAACCCTCGTAAGATCATAACAATCTGATTATTTTTACAAATATTGAGATTGTGATATGATTCACTGTTAGTGGGAATGATCATTTATGCATCACAAGTTTCATTTTCACGAAGAAACTATCATGATCTGGAGAAAATAATTTGTATTTATGTATATTTACACATTTTAGCCTTATCAAAAAGTTATTATTGTTCAGCCCTTGTGCATTTACTGGCTTAATCATGGAACTGTGGGACAAATATGCAAGCCCTTCTCCTTTGCCACACACACACACACACACACACACACACACACACACACACACACACACACGACCCCCCATCATGGCATTTAAAGTGGCGTGAAGCCAGCCGGGCAGCCTAGTGCTGGGCAGTAGTAGCTGGGAGGTAGAGTGGTCCTGCGGTGTGGGATGTGAGATGTGGGATGGGACTGGACTGTTGCACTGCGGTAACGGATGCTGCAGAGATGTAGGCGATGCTCTGAGTGGGTCACTAACGCTGCTACTGCCCCCACCTCTGTAACCACCACCACCACCGCCACCACCACCGCCACCTCCTCCAGATTCACTGAACAGAAACAGGCTGGTAAAACTTGATACAGCGACTCTGCTAATGCATCCATCAGAAGGGCGGAGGAGGACAAGTGGATGAAATCATTCATCATGTGCTTTTCTTTGACGTGGACTCATGTGACTGACTTTTTAAAATTTTTAAATGCAGCACACACACACACACACACACACACACACACACACACACACACACACACACACACACACACACACACACACACACACACACACACACACACACACACACACACACACACACACACACACACACACACACACACACACACACACACACACACACACACACACACTTTAGACAAAACAATGGAAGCAGGTTTCCACCAAACTCCAGAGGTCCACGGTCATGAGTCACAGTCATCTGTTTGACTTCCACTGACGTATTTAGATTCACGCAGCAAAGGACTGTGGACCTCCGCCGCTGGACTCTGCCCAGCGCCACCGGTAAAGCGGTACACACACGTCTATGATTGCAGAGTAAACACGGGTGATGTAAGACGGCGGCGTGGACCACGTACCTCCACGGAGTGCGTGTGCGTGCTGACGATGAAGACGTTCCCCCCGCAGGAGACCCACACGTGGTCCTCCACGGCCAGCATGGCCTTGACGGGCAGCACCCCCAGGCTCAGTACCCTGGGGTGCTCCCAGCTCCACAGGCCGTCTGCGGTGCACAAAGGAAAACAGTAGAACAAAATATGAACAACTCGAAAAGACATCTCAGGTGACATCTTTGTGTTTTATTGGCATCGTCATGCTAAGTCGGTCGAGATGAAAACACAAAAGTAGTTTCTAGCGATTTTCAGTTGAGGACTGAACTGGGTTCTTGAAATATGTTTAAAAAATGACACTTTCGAGGCGGTTGTCATGTATCATGTGCCACTGAGAAGACAATTCAACGTATTGATAACAAAACGACTGAATAGCATAAGGACTGCTGTGTAAAT
Source organism: Coryphaenoides rupestris (assembly GCA_002895965.2). Taxonomy (NCBI): domain Eukaryota; kingdom Metazoa; phylum Chordata; class Actinopteri; order Gadiformes; family Macrouridae; genus Coryphaenoides; species Coryphaenoides rupestris. Next base: position 500,575 of record PIJE02000211.1, on the reverse strand, counting down.
GGCATGGACCTTTACTGTGCTGCTTCAGTGACTTGAGACATTAATGAACACACACACCTACGATGTTCCCTGTGAATATAGATGAGCTGAGAGGCGTTAGTCAGAAGGACTCCCGCTACAGACCACCTACACGGTACATAAACTGCACACACACACAAACACACACGAGAGCCCGGACACCCACCATGCACTCATCACTGTGGTGCGCGTCAAATATTATAATAAACACATTTTTCTGAGACATCTGAATTGCTGCACGTGGACGCCAAGGCAGTGCTTGTATTGTATGACTAGTAATTGCGTCGGTTTGCTTAAATGGCTTTTAGCACACCAGTAGGATTGTATATATATATATATATATATATATATATATAAACAGAGGCCACATCAACGCCAACGTCTGCTTAAGATCAAGCCGGGTTTGTGGGGGGGAAAAATGACAGGAGAATACAATCCCTGGACAAATCAGAAGAAAATGAAAAATGAAAAAAAGATCTCCACACTTGTGAGTGTGGAGTCGCAGCACAGCACTGAACAGATTATTGTCGTCCCCACCCCCCCCCACACACACACACAACCCTCCCCCCCCCCCCCCCAGTCTGGGAAGCGGCGGAGTCTCAGCAGGAATCGGAGTCCCGGCTGCTTCCCCTAATGACTTCCCCCGGCTCTGAATGGGCCCAAGCTGGGCAGGAAGTAGCAGAGAAGCCCTCTCCACCACCTCCACGTCCCACAGCCACCACACACACCACACACACCACACACACCACACCACACACCACACACCACACGCCACACGCCACACACCACACCCACACGCCACACACCACACACCACACACCACACACCACACACCACACACACCACACACCACACACCACACACCACGCACACGCTCCCGCTGCCTGGCTCATCTGCTGTGGAAGTGAGTGAGTTCGGGGCCGGGTGGGGTGGGTGGATGGGGGTGGGGGGGCACAAAGATGCCTATTGAACAAAGAGGGAGACGGGGCAAGGAAAGCCGAGAGAGAGAGAGAGAGAGAGAGAGAGAGAGAGAGAGAGAGAGAGAGAGCGGGGTGACCGGGGGAATGCCGGCAAATCTCTGACTCAGAGAGCAGACAGGTTCTAATCTAATGGCAGCAACCGCAATCTGCTGTGTGTACCGTCGGAATAATTACACTGTGTGTCTCTGTTTGTTATCATCTGGTGTGTGTGTGTTTGTGTGAGTGTTCAGCTGACTGATTGTGTGCATGTGAGCGAGGGGTAAGGACAAGAAGAGTGGACCTTGCTTTGCATGGCGATGTGAAAGCGACTGTGTGTGCATGTGTGTGTGCAATGCGTGTGCGCGCGTGCCTGTGTGAGTGTGGTTATGTGTGCATAGGACAGCCTGCAACAAATAAAGCAGAGCCAGAGAGGCATCATATTTGCAGCCGTGCATCAAGATGGAACCCGCAAGGAGTAACAGAAAACAAAAACAGATAGAATTGAGGTCGTTTTTTCTGTGTGGTCCATCTGGCGGGGCGTGCAACCTTTGCAGAGTCATTGCATATTTCTCTCTCTCTCTCTCTCTCTCTCTCTCTCTCTCTCTCTCTCTCCATCTCTTCCTTTCCCTGGCTGTGTGAGTTGCTGAAGACGACAGCAGACATGGCAGAATGAGGCCGGGCACCGCGCCACGCTCACCGCCCAGCACCGTGACGGAGCATGACAACACAACCCCAGCAGATCTGAGTCATGCTACACACAACAGAGACACACACACACACACACACACACACACACACACACACACACACACACACACACACACACACACACACACACACACACACACACACACACACACACAGACACAGACACACACACACAGACACACGCATATGCACTCTCACGCACGCTCCTCAAGTTCTTTGCTTTTTCAAAGTATTATTATTCAAATTATAGGCCATATATTGTTCTGAACAACACTAGTGAACATTTTGTTTCACATAATTGGCGCCCAAGTGTTAATTGCGATGTAATGAGGGTTTAATCATGACTTGTGTCTTCACAGTGTAGTGTGTAGAGCGGCTATTTTTCAAATTCTTTCACATCTTTCTGTGTTTTACACTAAATGTTAAAGATAGTACTGGGCTCTCTCTTTATCTATCATTATTCATTATAATCGTAATTATTTTTACACTGTTTAATTGTATAGCTGTAGAATTTATAGGCAACTCCAACACCGCCAGAGCCCTTCCACGGGTAATCAATATTTACTGTGATGGCGTTGTGCCATCCCGCCAGGCAGGGCCAGCTTCAGGATGGCAGAATAACATTAAGCCTGTGGGATTTTATAGCCAATTTTCCACGATGTCAACTACATGTCTCCTTTATGAAGAGACGTTGGCAGTACAGATGGGGGAGGGGAGGCGGGCTGACAGCTTCCCCATCGATAGCTTCCCCTTACTGCACCCAACGTTGACTCAGACGCTGGTAGCCTTCATTTGTGCTTCATAGACTAAATACACTTTTAATAAATCTTTAATGGAGGTGGAAGCATTTCTGTCAACTTGATAAAGAGCAACACCAGGCTGCTTACTGGTGTTACTTATCCGGATACCAGCGGCATAGTGTCTGTGCAGTATACCGGTGTTTGACTTACACACACGACGCCTCATTTCTGTCAATGCAGGAAAATACAGAGCAGATAATAGCCCAGTTGGAGCAAAGGTATGTGGCGAAAGGAAAGGGCTAAAACATACTCAAACAAAAAGTAAAAGTACATTTCTGACAAGTGTCCAAATGAGCCATGTTCCCTACGCCAGCGGAGATAACTGCTGTTTTGTTTTGGCCTCAAGTGTGACGATCTGGAATTCATTCAGAAGTGGTCTCTCGTTCAGAACGGCCTACAAATATTTGAACCGTCAAGGGCCTATAACATTAGATTTTTTATGCTTAAGGTTTCATGAGTGAGATGTACATGCGTGACATGTTTGACGCGAACCATTTTACTGCCATCATGATAAAGATGCTTTACGAACATCTAAAATCGTACTTTCTAGTTTTCTTAATCGCTGTATACTTCTCAAATTATTACGTGAACTCAAAGCCTTGGGAGGGGCTCCTTAATAGCTCAGTCCAACCCTGGACTAAGCTATTGGACTGAGCTATTGAGGAGTGATAAGGGGTGTGGGCGGGTGAAGCGTGTGTGTGTGTGTGTGTGTGTGTGTGTGTGTGTGTGTGTCTGTGTGTGTGTGTGTGTGTGTGTGTGTGTGTGTGTGTAAAATGATCACCTTGAACTCCTGCAGCTTGGACATGACCACTGGCATCTGGCGGAGCAGCAGAGGATGCTTCTGCTTCTTGATCTGACTCACGTCATCCTCCGCAAAGAACCATCCCTGCACGTTGTCCTCCTCTGGCACACGCACACACACACACACACGCACACGCACACGCACACGCACACACACACACACAATCTTTAATTTCGATAAGTTACGACCACTACAGGCATCTTGGTCATAGTTAATAGTCTTTCAATCCACATACAATGCCAGCTGGATTGTCAAAAACGCTATTCCCTTGGTGCTCGCTGAATGAGCTCTGGATGCATCGTGGATACCATTTTATGGACAGCTCTGCATTTCACAACAACACTGCACAGGCTGCACACCGACTGGCCCGTCTGTGTGGTCGTGGGGGGGGAAGCCACGCAGGGGAAACGGCCAGGATGACACAGTCAAGCAATAATCAGCATGTTTCCTCCGTCTCTTTATCACTGGCTCAGAGAGGGTTCACAGTCACACAGATGGACTTGTTAGGAGAGCGGCCCTCAAACACTCAGCCTCGTGGGACCGTTCAGAGGTAGAGCAAGTTCATATTCCGTTTCTCTCTTAAGATCGGTCTGGCCGAGTGCTCAAGCTATACGTTGGTGGATAGCTTGAAGCAGATTGGTTCGGACCAAATCAGAGTCTACTGGCGGCTATGGGGGCGTGGTCTGCGATGCCAGAACGGAGAAGAGTTGGCAGATCGCTAGCCGAAGTTGTTGAGCAGAGCGCTCGGGCTGGGCGTGGGGTCTGACTAATATTTGGAGGTAGGTAGGGGCACTTCCCGCTGACAAGCCTTGTAGGCCAGTACCAGTGTCTTGAATCTAATGCGAGCGATTTCTAAACCCAGTAGAAAGAAAGAAGAAAGAGCCCATAAGATGGAGGGCACAGGGTCATCAGAGTCACATCGGGGTGAGAACCAGTACAACACAAGTGGGGAGGTTGTGAAGTACCTAGTGCCAGCTTGGCCATCTGCAGGTTGCTGATCCACGACTGCTTGATGGCCGGGCTGAAGGTGTTGAACACAGCGTTGAAGTAGGTGGGTTTGCCCGTCCTGCAGACATTAAGGACAGAACAGAACAGGCAGAAGAGGAGGAGGAGGAGAAGGGGGAGAAGGAGCTTCAATATCAAGTCAGGAAATAAAAAGTCACTTTGACACAAGATGAGATGTTCTCAAGATGCCAGAAAGGTTTTTTTTAGGATAAGATAAGAGAGTAGAGTTCTGTTTGTCCATCAGCAGCATTACTTTTCCTACTTGTAATGTCTGTCACATGCCTGGGCAGCTGCATTGAATAGATTTAGACTGCGCCAATACAGAGTCAAACTAATTAGGAACATGGCAATCAACGAAACCCACGACAATGTTCACAGTATGAAAATAAGCCTGGTTTGGGGAGCGCAATAGGTGTGTGTGTGTGTGTGTGTGTGTGTGTGTGTGTGTGTGTGTGTGTGTGTGTGTGTGTGTGTGTGCATGGAGTTCTTCATCTGCTGAGCTGATGATGATAAATTAAAGTCAGTGTCCAATTATTTCAGTACCAGCACATTTAGACACGGGTTTAATGGAGAGAGAGTGTGTGTGTGTGTGTGTGTGTGTGTGTGTGTGTGTGTGTGTGTGTGTGTGTGTGTGTGTGCGCGCGTGTGTGTGTGTACATATGTTTATGTGTGCCCAGTGGGGGGGCCGCAGGAGGTTGAGGTTGAGGAGAGGGTCCCAGCTGCTCGCGGTGAGGCGCGGCGTGGGTTCGGGATGAGGGGATGACGGCAGACACAGCTGTGATGCCAAACATAACCGCGGATAATCCAGCTAAAACTGGCTACGCTCCGCCACAGCGAGTGGAAGGAGTGACTGGGAGAAACAGGAAGTGAAATCGGAACGGAAAAGAGAGCGTAAAAAGAGAGGGCCAGACAGAGGGACAGCTACAGACAGAGACATAGAGAGGGACAGAGAGAGAGCGAGAGAGAGAGAGAGAGAGAGAGAGAGACACAGAGACAGACAGAGAGACAGACAGACAGACAGAAAGAGAGAGAGACAGAGAGAGAGACCAGACAGAGAGTGGGAGAGAGTGAGGGGCCAGAGACGGGGAGATACAGTTACAGCGGGGGAGGCGGTGCGAATAAACAAGTTCAAGGTGGACGCTTGGGGGCCAATATGCAGACAATAACAGTGTATGTGTGTCTCTGTGTGTCTCTGTGTGTGTGTATGTGTGTGTGGCTCAGACACTTAAGTAACAGCTGTGTCGCCACTAGCCTTGGGATGTCCCCCCAAGGAAGGGGGTGGGGGGGTCTTGTTGGTGATTTGTGTCTTATATTAGCACGGGTGGATGAAACACCAGTTGATGCAGCACAAACACACCACCAACATCACAAGAGCAGAAGGAAGGCGGTGGGGTGACGGTGGGGGGATAAACTGTTGTTGTTGTTGTTTGCGAGGGCTTGGTAAAAAACCCCCAAAAAACAAAACATTGAAAACGAGTAAACGTGTCTCTGTGCTTTAATGTGTGTGTGTGTGTGTGTGTGTGTGTGTGTGTGTGTGGTGTGTGTGTGTGTGCCTACTTGTCGTGCTTGCCGGGCAGCTGCAGCTGGATCCTGCAGCGGTCCGCCGCCCGGATCTCCTCCTCCTTCTTCAGGATGAGCCTCTGGAGACCCGACACCCAGTCCTGGGCCACGGCCGGGTTCACGTTCTGCACCCAGCACCCAGCACACACACACACACACGGGCCGAGAGAAGAGAGAGAGAGAGAGAGAGAGAGAGAGAGAGAGAGAGAGAGAGGAGAGAGAGAGAGAGAGAGAGAGAGAGAGAAGAGAGGAGAGAGAGAGAGAGAGAGAGAGAGAGAGAGAGAGAGAGAGAGAGAGAGAGATGCGTGGAGGACATAAGAGGGGTGAAGAGTGAGAGAGAGCATTGTAAAATAGGCGAGAAAACACGTGAAAAACACAATGTCGAAGGAAATAAGCAGACAGGTGGTCATGATTCAACTACCCCGACACCATGGCAACCATGAACAAAGTGAACGGTGGACAAATGATGCCAGATTGGTTGATTTTTTACCCGAAACGTGGACATTTTTTGGCCGTTTTGCCCCAGATATGTATTATTCAGGGGACTCGACGCTTGCTTCCCCATCGACTTCTCTTTAGATTACTACAACTACCCCTCCGACACATCTCTCCATCAATCTGCCCCTCCCCCCTCAGTCTATTGTATGAGACTCTTGTCTCTCCGTGTGTACATCTAAACGCTGGAGCGCTTCTGACAGCCCCTGCCAACACAAACAGTCACTATATACACTCCCCTCTCTCACTCTCTCTCTCTATACTACACATGGGCCACTGTGTGTGTCTCTATGAGTTTTTGAGTGTGTGTGTGTGTGTGTGTGTGGTCGCCACAGGTTGACATGACAGGCATGACTGGCCTCAAATTAGTAGATTTTGTCTGTCTGTGTGTCTGTGTGAGTGTGTGTGTGTGTGTGTGTGTGTGTGTGTGTGTGTGTGTGTGTGTGTGTGTGTGTGTGTGTGTGTGTGTGTGTGTGTGTGTGCATGTGTGCATGCGTGCAAACGTGCATGTGTGTGTTGGAGGGGCTGGGTGACTTTCTTAAAGTCAAACAGTCCACGCTGGCACATTCCATTTGCTCAGACATAATATGGCGAGCAGGCAGGCCAGGTTCCATGGAAACACCAGTTGGGAACTGGATGGACGGGAGTCTCAGAGTCCTTGGGCGCCATGCAGGACAAAGTCTGCTCCTGTCCACGTCTGTCAGCCTCATGAATACCAATCTTTTAATCATGAGTTAGACTTCATAGAAAGACATATGCTGCATTTACTAAATATAGAATATGAGCAGTATGTGTGTGTGTGTGTGTGTGTATGAGTGAGTGAGTGAGTGTGTGTGTGTATGAGAGAGTGTGTGTGTAGGTGTGTAGGTGTGTGAGTGAGTGAGTGAGTGAGTGAGTGATTGAGTGAGTGAGTGAGTGATTGAGTGTGTGTGTGTGTGTGTAGTGTGTGTGTGTGTGTGTGTGTGGTGTGTGTGTGTGTGTGTGTGTGTGTGTGTGTGTGTGTGTGTGTGTGTGAGTGTGTGTGTATGAGTGTGTGTTTCTACCTGGTAGATTCCCTTGAGGCTGCTGATCATACCGGAGATCTGGTTGACCAGGCTGAGGTCGTGGATCAGGTTCTGGAGGTCCTGGTACAGCTGGCCTGGTCCCATGTACAGCTTGCCTGCACACACACACACACACACACACACACACACACACACACACACACACACACACACACACACATTGCAACATATGCAACAGAATCAGAATCAGGTTTATTGCCACCGGAATGTGCTTTTGTGAAATTGGTGCATAACCTTGAATGTTAAACAGAAAGTAATAATATAGAAATTCCAAATAAATTCCAAGAATTAGAAGAACATACATAAAACATAAGCAATTCAAAGGTGCAATTTAAAGATGTGCGTCAATGTTAATGTGCGTTAATGTAACGCAATAGCGTCCATGGGGAGTGGGAGTCAGTGGGGTTAAACGTTACGTGTAGTATAGTGTCCATAGAGGGTGAGAATTGGTGGGGATCATGAAGGCAGAGGATATACTGGTGATGTGTGTGTGCATGCAGTCCTTTCACAATAACCAGAGTGAACTCTTGGACGCTGGCCCTGATGTGATGACTTGTTGTCACATGACGACAGCAGGCAGCAGAAGGAGAGCTTGTCACCGGCCGGCTGATTTACGCTGACGATCAGACGCATACGGCTCGATAAACACCACATGAATCACTGAGTCGTGCAGGACAGCTCTGCACAGCTAGCATTGGCTTTCACCACTGCTTCTGTGTGTGTGTGTGTGTGTGTGTGTGTGTAATACACCCCCACACACACACTTTCAAGATACATTGCACTGTTACAGCCAAGCTCAACTTGAAAACAGAACTGTAACCTGTGAATTTATGTTCTTTTACACACACACACACACACACACACACACACACACACACACACACACACACACACACACACACACACACACACACACACACACACACACACACACACACACACACACACACACACTAGGGAATCTCGGTGGGGGAGGAGAAAGCTGCCAAATGTAAAGTCCTCTACACTCTACAGCTGCCTGCAAAGGAACAAAGGAAGGGAAGTAGGGAATAAGGAAGGAAGGAAGGAGGGTTTAAGCTGAACAAGAAGCCTGGATCTCTCTCTCTCTCTCGCTCTCTCTCACTCTCTCCAGTATTTCAGCACCATGGCAACGCAGCCCCCCCCCCTCCTCCTCCCCTGTCCTCGCATTAGAAGCCTGCCTACCAGGGGACTCGGGGAACCCTCGGTCCAGCTAGCCGTACCTCCATGGCAGACCACTTGGTATGCATCAGCCGCTTCAGCTGCCGCGCAGACGAAGGAACCGTTCTCATAGACTCCCCTGTCTCTCCACGATGCTCATCGAGCTCTCTCGGCTAGCGATTCGCTTCAGTTACTCAAAAGCCAAACTAGAACATTAGCATGTACCGTGTTCAGAAGTTCGGTTCGCTACTCCAGCAACCGGCCTACACCAACGCTACACCAATACCGACTGAACGCCAGACTGACTAGTAGACTCCCCTGGTTCCCTGGGGGGGGGGGGGGGGGTTTGAGAGGGGCCTCTGTGGAAGCCATTGCGACCCCGGCTCCAACCTCCACAATGGCCCTTTGTGGTGGGGTCCAAATGTCCTGGAGCCTCTCCGCCAACACACATGCGGCTGGAGAGCAACCTGCGACCAGACGACAAAGCGCAGAGTCATCCCTCGCCATATTTCCCCCCCCCCCCCCCCCCCCCCCCACCTTCCTTCCTGAAATGTCACGGCGATGTTGGACCTGTTAACGCGACATTTCTAAAGATCTGATTTTGCTGGAATGGCCTTTGATAGATTGGCAGGTGTCTGATGACGGACCAACGGTCTACGCCACAAAAATGTAATAAACGAAAAAAGGCTTTGTGAGGATAAATGAGCACTTGTCCCAGGTGGTCCGTGGAAGTGTAGTGTAGTGTAGTGTGCGTGACATCATGCTGGATGGGCTCTGAGGAGGCTCGCGACCTGCGCTGCGTTTGGCTGAACACCGTGGGCTGTGGAAGCCATTGTTTTTTGGTTGCTGAACCGCCCACGGAAGCATGCACATGTGCACGCACACGCACACACACACACACACACACACACACACACACCAAGCCATTGTCCCTGTACCGCCCACAAAAAATCACCCTTGCTCCACATACCACACTCTCTCTCTATATATATATATATAACATCATTTGACATTTCAAATAGTCTACAATTTTCGTACATTGTTATGACAGACCATAATAGCAGTAACGCCGCATGAGAGCCACATGGTTGTCCTATTATTGGTCACATCAACTCTCATCATCATCACCTACGCCCACCAGACAGACTGTGGAATAGGACTGAACTGCAGGCAGGTCCTACATTCCCCCACCTGATGGCTTGGGACTGACTAGTCACTAGCACACAGATCCTCTGCCTGCAATTTCCACACCGCGAGTGTTTCATGTGCACCGCCTGCTGGAAGACAGCGGTATTGCACAACATTGAGAGGCTGATTGTTGAATTCGGTTTAGCCCGCTTACGTTCAACTCACACACACACACTGGCTTCTCTTCTCCTGTCGTTGTCCGTGGGCAGCCAACACAGGACCCACGGTTTCAACGCATTTGGAAAGACATAAACATCCTGGCTGCATGAAACCCAATGGAACTCTGGCAGCAGCATTCTAAACAGCACTGAACGCTAGAGAGAGAGAGTGAGTGAGTGAGAGAGAGAGAGAGAGAGAGGGTTAGAAAGGGAGAGAGGCAGACAGACAAGAGAGACAGCGGGGGAGAGAGAGAAAGAAAGAAAGAGAGACAGAAAAAGACCGAAATACGTAGAAAGAGAAAGAGGCAGACAGACAGAGAGAGAAACACAGAAAGAGAGAGTGACAGACAGACAGACAGACAGAGAGAATGAGAGAGAGACATAGAGAGAGAGAGAGCATTTGTGTGTAATTGAGTGGTGGTAATTCTAGCCCACGGTCACGGGCAATAGAAAATGGAAGACTTTGACCTCAGCTCTGTCCCGGCGAACCTGTTGACGGGCCACGCGCCGGCAGACACCATCAAAGCACCGAGACCACCGGGAACCGCAAACACACACACACGTGTACACACAGGTGTGTGCACACACGAGACATGAATAAACTTCAATCCTGGAATAAAAGCCACACCGCAAATGACCCGGTCCAGTTGTGGCTCTGGGGCCTGAGCAGCTTCGTGTGACACGTGGAGAGGAGTGTGTGTGTGTGTGTGTGAGGGGGGGGGGTGGTCGTGTGGAAAGACTGAGCACACTGATCTGGGGAAGCATTGGGCTCACACAGGGCAGTTAAGCCTTTAAGCGAGAAAGCAGGCGAAACCATGTCAACTTGCAGTTTCACGTACTTGCTGCAACTAGCGATTTCGTGCACCAACGACAAAAGCTTAAAAGTGTTGGTGTGGCCAGTACGGGGATCGAACCCGCGACCTTGGCGTTATTAGCACCACGCTCTAACCAACTGAGCTAACCGGCCCCCTGCATGCAGGTATGCCTCCGCCTCCGCCTCCACCCCCACTGCCCCCCGGCTCAGTCACCGCCTCTAGCCAGAGATAACGTTACAACGGAGGTTAGCTAAAGTTCAGGTCCATGCGGATAAAAAAAACAAAACAAAACAAAAAACACATTCTCCAGTCTTTGGAACGCTGTGCTCTCTTGAATAACTGGACCCAAATCCCGGCAGGAATTTATGGACGTGGAATTTTCCGCTGCAGTATTCCAGGTAGGAAAGAATGGGGGGGGGGGACTGACTAGACACCGGGCCGACGGACAGCATATTTTAGGACACTAGGGCTGTGGCGGGTGGTGGTCTCATACTTGGCTTGGCGTTGATGACCACCTTCTCCCCGGAGTGGTGGTGGGCGGCCGGGGGCCGACCGGTGTCCGGCGCGTCCTCGCTGGAGCCGAATTCCACCACGTCGGCCAGGCCCAGGGGAACGCTCCACTTCAGCAGGAACTTGTGCCCCGGCGAGGAGGCGCTGCCCATCCCGCTGACGCTCCCGTTCCCGCTGGTGCTCCCGTTCCCGCTGGCGTTCGCAATGCTGTCCTGGCTGCACCTGGAGAGTGAGAAAGTAAATCACTTAGCTGGACGGCGCCACGACTGGAGACAAATGAACTAGCAAGCCAAATAACACGTAAAGGAAAATAAAACAGTTGAAAAAAACAACTTTCTGGTAATTCTGTGTTTGCTTCATGGAAAATAAACCCTGTAGCTTAGTATTTTCTGAAAACAAGGTTTAACGTCAACAGGGTTGCCTTCTATTACTACCAAGATGGCACTATAATGTATTTTTTTCCCTGTTCCAAGAGCCAGAAGGTCTCCGGGGGCCTTGGGGAGCCGGCCTGTTCTAATTACAAGACGTCGCACCGTGAGGGACACCACAGGGAGCTCTCCTCTGCCCTCTTTCTTTGGCTTATTCTGAGCCACATGTGGCACATCCATAAACACACACTAAGCACACACATGCCGCATGGTCATGCACACAAATGGACACCAGCGAATGTGTGTGTGTGTGTGTGTGTGTGTGTGTGTGTGTGTGTGTGTGTGTGTGTGTGTGTGTGTGTGTGTGTGTGTGTGTGTCTGTTTACTCCCTACAGATAACAGAACAGGTAACAGTTCATAAAAAGGAAATATGACATGGAAGATGGGTTATATTTTCAGCACATCACTGGATAAAGCGTGTGTATCTGCCCACTTGTGTTGTGTGTGTGGGGGGGGGTCTGTTTGTGGTGAGGGGGGGAAGGGTCGAGGGGGGCTCGTACCGGATGTTGGGCGTGGCGCACATGAGCACGTCGTTGAGCAGGAAGAGGCGGCGCTCCTTGGTCTTGATGATCTCGCCGCGCTCGTTGTAAACCGTCTCCACCATGTCGTCGGAGCGGATCAGGTGGCGGCTGCCGTTGCTCAGGAGCTGCGGGCGTTTCGGGGTTTCAGGGGTCAGGGGTCAACATCACGAGGTGCACAACTACAAGCAAACAAGCATGAAGTGATTTCCTTGAAACGGCAGGATTCTCCCATGTTTGATTCTGTGGTTATTTGTACTTGTTCTGTTGCACATTCCGCTGGGCATCGCCACTTTTGTCCTTAAACATACACAAATATTCTAATATTGATTTCATATCTATTTCTCATTCCTGCTGGTCTTACTTCTCATGTCTTATGTCTGTTTTACTGTAAATATTGTAAGTATTCTGATTCTGATCCTTCCATGTTATCTATGGCATTCTTTTGCGTCACCACTTTTCATTCCACTGTGTATCCTGTATGTGAACGTGACAAATAAAGTTCTTGAATCTGTCATCTTGAATCTTCCACGCAGATAACGCTAGGAGGGAGTGCACATATACAAAATAGATCAATCGTTTCTCGGGGAGAGATGTGAATCGACGCTGCATTTCTCAGCACATTGTGGGACATGAGGGGCTCTAAAAATACTACGACTCCGTTAAGACGTTAGAGAGCACTTGGCATCGCATGCGAGGCGGCGAGCTGAGATAAGCCGCCCACACGCCGACACACAGAGCATCTCGTTGGCCGATTCAACGCCACTCTCTCTCTCTCTCTCACACAACTACTCTGGACAGTTTCTCACTTGGCAGGCCGCTTCTCGGACGTATGAGAAGTGAAAATATACACGACTGATAATGGAGATAAAGAACAGAACAAGGTGTGGGATCGGCAGGCGATACTGGGAAGTAAAGTAAAGTTCATGTTGAGAAAATATTTAGGACGCAGATAATTATCCAAATCGTTGAAAGATTTGGATGTGATATTAGGAAGTACTGTAGTTTATATTGAAGTCTTGCAGGATTTCCTAGAACAGCATTGGTTTACAACCTATATTACAGCCTAGCACAGAACGAAAAACCGTGTGGCCAGTACGGGGATCGAACCCGCGACCTTGGCGTTATTAGCACCACGCTCTAACCAACTGAGCTAACCGGCCCCTGTGGGTGGTGGTGCTACACACTTGTCAGCGCACCCCCCCTACAAGCCCTCTCCAAGGGGGGGGGGGGGGGGATAAGGTTACATCATAGGCTGTATGCATTGAGGTGACCACCACTATCCGTTTAGATATATTCAAAACTTTTGGTGTTTGGTGTTTTGGCATTTTAGTTTTTCCTAAATCATGAACATATATTTGTGAATTTTAAATTTTACTATTAGTATTAAATGGAATCAAATCAATAACATGGGAAAGCAGACATATTGATTAGCAGTAGTTTTCATTGATTAGTGTGTGTGTGTGTGTGTGTGTGTGTGTGTGCACGTGTGTGTGCATGTGCACGTGTGTATGCATGTGTGTGTGTGTGTGCGTGCAGCACCTTGTTGAGGTAGCGCTTGCTTTGTGTACATTTGTATGTGCTCATGTGTGCGTGCACATGTGTGTGTGTGCGTGCAGCACCTTGTTGAGGTAGCGCTCGTTCATGGCCTTGGCGATGTGTCTGATCTCGCAGCGCTGGTCAGCCTCCCTCTTCCTCTCGTTCAGCTTGTCCGCCAGCGTCTCCAGCTCCGTCAATGCCATCTGCAGGGGCAGCCGGTCGCCGTGGCCCACCGGGGTGTTCTTCAGCATGTCCTGGTGACACACACGCACGCACACACACACACACACACACACACGCACGGTGAAGGACTGGTTGATAAGACAGGAGAAACAATCCCTTTAGAAATGGTCTGGGTCTTGAAGGAGAATCACCAGCAGTTTGCCACTCAAGATTTCTGTATTGCCATATGTAACAAGTACAATGGAATGTACTTGGAATGAAAATTATTTAACTAAACTAGAGTGAATATAATGTGGGGAATATGAAATCGCTGGCTAGTACTTTGTGACCATGAAGAGTAATATAACATTTGCCCAAGTCAACTACAAGTGAAGGTATTCAAAGGTATCCTGCATATCGAATTATTGAAGACATTACCAAGGAAACTATGTGACAGAAAGCAGCAGGACCATGACAGATCTGAGGAAACCATTTCCTGAAATCCATGTCCCTTCCAGTGAGTGAACAGAGGCACTCTTCAAAATTCACATTACCATAAACTCATGTGTCGGGTGCTCCTCCTGCTGGCCATTGTGCGTAGTGCACCGTGTGTGTGTGTGTGTGTGTGTGTGTGTGTGTGTGTGTGTGTGTGTGTGTGTGTGTGTGTGTGTGTGTGTGTGTGTGTGTGTGTGTGTGTGTGTGCGTGCTGTGGAACGTTGCTTCCTGGTTGAACCGCCACCAGCCTGTACCTGCAGGAGCAGAATGAACTGAGGGAACCTCTGGATGGGCTTCATCATCAGACCGTACAGCGTCACACGGTCGCCGCTGGTCTCCTGACGATGCTGCAGAGACAGAGAGAGAGAGAGAGAGAGAGAGAGAGAGAGAGAGAGAGAGAGAGAGAGACATAGACAGAGACAGAGACAGAGAGAGAGAGAGGTGATGGCTCAGTTGTTTCTGGGCAGTTGTGTGGGGAACACACTGTGTACAATCTGTATCTGTATCTACTGTATAACTACAGATGCCATGTCTGAAATGGTCATCTTTTACCCCATTTAGAAGCCTAATTAGTGGAGGAATATAAATGTGGCAGATGGTATACTGCCAACTAAACTAAACTTTGAACCGAAAATAGTCGACTAAAGGGTGAGTGGTGCGGCCCAGTCTGGTGTAGCGTCATCCATAGACATGTTTCATCAGCAACATGTAGACTCATACTCGACACGTTCATATTCATGTATATCTGCATTACATAACTAAATTAAGACCCTTTGGGTCTGGGTCAGTTTATGGGTGTGAGTGTGTGTATTTATGCAAGTGTGTGTTGTGTGTGTATTTATGCGAGTGTGTGAGTGTGTGTGTGTGTCCTCCACGCTGACCTTGAGGAAGTCCAGGAAGCTGGGCTTGGCAGCGCAAGTCTTCCTCACCACCGCCATGGCTGTGCTGAAGTTGTTGACGTACTCGCTGTAGGCGTCCAGCACCATGGACTTGGAGAACTGCTCTCGCACACACACACACACACACACACACACACACACAATACAGCACACACAGACACACACAGACACACACACACAGTTCCAGATAAACTGCAGAGGGGTTCAAGGCCAGCCTGCACGCCCTGAGTCCCATCAACCGCCAAACCCCGTGGTCATGATGTGAAGCCAGGGCCGCAGCCCTGGTGAGCGCACCGCCGCCTGGCCGCATGTGGAGCAGCAGATGGACGGTGGGGAAAGATGTGTTTTGGTTTTAATGAGGTGAAGGAAGGAGTCTGGGGGGGGTGTACATCCTATGAAAGAGATGCAGAGCTGTGTGTGCGCGCATGTGTGTCTGACCGTATTGGTTATACAAGAGACAGAAAATGATAGATGGAGGGGGGGGGGATTTTTGATTTTTAGTATGTTTTTCAGGTGACATTTGGTATGTACAGATGGCTGGTGGCCACGTTGTCTATGCTGAATTGATTCATATGTGTAGTGAAATGCTGTTTATTACCACGCCGTAAATCCCTATGGCGCAAGAAACCGTGTGGAACGATCTGTCGCGATTAAGCAACCGCAGGCAAACGCCATCAGCGGCGAAGCAAGACGCAGTTGGACCGCACTACGGGGCTCACCGACGCCACGAAGACGTCTCCGATCATCTCCAGGTTGTCCCAGTCGGCCACGCGGCTGGCCAGGGCCGATCTGGAACAGGAAGTGGCACTGGAGGATCTCGCGGACCCGGTGGAAGAGTCATCTGTCAGCTTCCTGTCGCTCAGCAGCCTCGGCTCCACCTGGGACAGCGGCTTCTCGTACTGCTGTGGGTGGCACACGGGATCGGACACAACAGCACCGTCTCTGGTCAAACGTTGTTACTGCAGATATTCACATTTACATTTGGTCATTTCGTAGATGCTTTTATCCAAAGCGACTTGATTATGGACAGTGAATTATGGGCATAGTTGGCAACAGTTGATTTTAGTAGCAGTCTGTTTAGTAGCCTTCTTTGATTCATCTGATACATTTCCTACCTCTAATATCCTCTTCAGAGCATCCAGGTAGTTCTTTCTCACTCTCCAGTATCGATCCCAAGATACACCTTCCTCACCAGCTGTGAGAAGACCACACACAGCGATCAAGCTACTGTAGCACGGCGACAAACACCAGCGCTTTGTGTTATATTGGTTTGCGAGCGTGTCTCTGGGGGTGGGAAGTGCATGCTGGGTACCTGCTGCCGGCGACAGGCCCTCCGGGGCGGGGCCTAACACCGGCTCCACGTTAAAGCAGTCCACCTCGATGAAGAGCTCCGTCTCCTCGTCCTCAAAGCAGGCCGACTTCCTCTCTGTCGTGCGCACAGCGGAGGCCAGGGTCACGGCGGCATCAGCAAAACAATACGGAGCAACATTAAAGGCGAGTCACGGAAAAATGAACACATTTATATGCAAAAATGAATATGGTGTTTGTCAAAGTACTGTTTCAAAGACGTGAACTCGCATAGTGCTGATGGGTCGGACAATTTAGAAAGAGGAGCAATGCACCTTTAAATAATTATTTGAATGTTTCATTGTAGCTTATGAAGATAACAAGAGGAAAACACAGAGGTTATATCAACAATGACACTTCATTTGCCGTTCATTGCTCTTAAAACTATCGTCCAGAGCAGCATTGTATGCCAATAACGTGTGTGTGTGTGTTGTAAGCCTGTGGAGACGTAAGAACAGAGAAGTGGCACCACGGCAGGTGGTACCGTGCCGGGCGTACCGTGACAGAACGACTTGGTCTTGATGAAAGAGCGTCCCTTTTTAACCGCTGCTTTGGTCTTCTCCAGTCCGTCTTTGGTGCCTTCCCGGGCAGCTTTCACCAGCTTTTGCATCTTCAGGCACAAAAACAAACAAACAAACAAAACACATTTGATAGTATACTTTTTTTAAACCGTTAACACTAGCTGTGACTTTTTTCAGAATGTATAAAGATAGGTCCATAAACGTTCCCCGGGGAAATAACCAGAGTGAGCTGTGGGGAGTATAAAAGTGATGTTAGCGACATGTTAGGACAGTTGATGTAAATGCAAGAGGAGCAGGGATGAGAGGAGAGTTAGTCCGTCTGGACCGCACCTCCGCGACTCCATGGCATGGAAAATGAACCCGATGAACGACATGAATGACATTTGCGTGGCGCGAATACTCACCGGTTTTCAGCAGCTGGGCTAGACTGCTCTGCCACACTACTTCTACTGTATAGGATGGAAGATGCTGGGAGTTCGAAAAGACAATGGAATGCTACCCCGCTACAAAAGGGTGTGTAGGTATCAGCTTATTCTAAATTAGATGTGAAATTGAAATTGAAAAACATTTGAACTGGGAAAAAACGAGGGCCATCCGCATAAACTAAAGCTTAGCAGCATAGCATGGGTTGACGGACAGACAGATGAACCACACCAATGATGCAACCACCACCACCACCAAGTCCACCAGCACCACCACCACCACCACCACCAGCCAATCACATGAGAGCAGGTTGAGGACAGCGAGTCCGTGAGAAGAGACGAGACGAGACGCCCATGGTGGAGTTAGCGAGGCCGAGAGCGGGAGAGAGAGAGCGTGAAGGGTAAGGGGAAGAAGACTACTTTGTCTAGTGCAGGGACACGGGAGGTGGACACGGGAGGTGGGCAGGCCGCTGGCGGTTTACCTTCTGCTCGTGCCTCTGCTTGAGCTGCTGTAGCTCTACCGTCCCCACCGTGTTTGCCATAAGCTCTTTCATCTTTCTCTCATAGTGTTCTTTCAAGCGTGTCAGATCCTGAGAGAGCTAAACGGAAGCAAAGCAAGCGTTACTACTACTGCCAAAAAAGGTCACGACTGCGTGGTGTCGGGGGGTGCGATTTGTTTGTTGTTGATTTGGTTTTTGGTAAGCCCGCTCCTAAAAAGAAACAAAAAACACGCAGCCAACATATCGTACATCACACTGCACATTCAATTACACAAAGTCAATTTTATTTATACCCTATTTCTAAGCCTAATTAGTGGAGGAATATAAATGTGGCAGATGGTATACTGCCAACTAAACTAAACTTTGAACCGAAAATAGTCGACTAAAGGGTGAGTGGTGCGGCCCAGTCTGGTGTAGCGTCATCCATAGACATGTTCATCAGCAACATGTAGACTCATACTCGACACGTTCATATTCATGTATATCTGCATTACATAACTAAATTAAGACCCTTTGGGTCTGGGTCAGTTTATGGGTGTGAGTGTGCGTATTTATGCAAGTGTGTGTGTGTGTGTGTATTTATGCGAGTGTGTGAGTGTGTGTGTGTGTGTCCTCCACGCTGACCTTGAGGAAGTCCAGGAAGCTGGGCTTGGCAGCGCAAGTCTTCCTCACCACCGCCATGGCTGTGCTGAAGTTGTTGACGTACTCGCTGTAGGCGTCCAGCACCATGGACTTGGAGAACTGCTCTCGCACACACACACACACACACACACACACACACACAATACAGCACACACAGACACACACAGACACACACACACAGTTCCAGATAAACTGCAGAGGGGTTCAAGGCCAGCCTGCACGCCCTGAGTCCCATCAACCGCCAACCCCGTGGTCTGATGTGAAGCCAGGGGCCGCAGCCCTGGTGAGCGCACCGCCGCCTGGCCGGATGTGGAGCAGCAGATGGACGGTGGGGAAAGATGTGTTTTGGTTTTAATGAGGTGAAGGAAGGAGTCTGGGGGGGGTGTACATCCTATGAAAGAGATGAGAGCTGTGTGTGCGCGCATGTGTGTCTGACCGCTATTGGTTATACAAGAGACAGAAAATGATAGATGGAGGGGGGGGGGGATTTTTTGATTTTTAGTATGTGAAATGCTGTTTATTACCACGCCGTAAATCCCTATGGCGCAAGAAACGTGTGAACGATCTGTCGCGATTAAGCAACCGCAGGCAACGCCATCAGCGGCGAAGCAGACGCAGTTGGGACCGCACTACGGGGCTCACCGACGCCACGAAGACGTCTCCGATCATCTCCAGGTTGTCCCAGTCGGCCACGCGGCTGGCCAGGGCGATCTGGAACAGGAAGTGGCACTGGAGGATCTCGCGGACCCGGTGGAAGATCATCTTCAGCTTCCTGTCGCTCAGCAGCCTCGGCTCCACCTGGGACAGCGGCTTCTCGTACTGCTGTGGGTGGCACACGGGATCGGACACAACAGCACCGTCTCTGGTCAAACGTTGTTACTGCAGATATTCACATTTACATTTGGTCATTTCGTAGATGCTTTTATCCAAAGCGACTTGAATTATGGACAGTGAATTATGGGCATAGTTGGCAACAGCTGATTTTAGTAGTAGTCTGTTTAGTAGCCTTCTTTGATTCATCTGATACATTTCCTACCTCTAATATCCTCTTCAGAGCATCCAGGTAGTTCTTCTCACTCTCCAGTATCGATCCCAAGATACACCTCCTCACCAGCTGTGAGAAGACCACACACAGCGATCAAGCTACTGTAGCACGGCGACAAACACAGCGCTTGTGTTTATATTGGTTGGCGAGCGTGTCTCTGGGGGTGGGAAGTGCATGCTGGGTACCTGCTGCTGCGACAGGCCCTCCGGGGCGGGGCCTAACACCGGCTCCACGTTAAAGCAGTCCACCTCGATGAAGAGCTCCGTCTCCTCGTCCTCAAAGCAGGCCGACTTCCTCTCTGTCGTGCGCACAGCGGAGGCCAGGGTCACGGCGGCATCAGCAAAACAATACGGAGCAACATTAAAGGCGAGTCACGGAAAAATGAACACATTTATATGCAAAAATGAATATGGTGTTTGTCAAAGTACTGTTTCAAAGACGTGAACTCGCATAGTGCTGATGGGTCGGACAATTTAGAAAGAGGAGCAATGCACCTTTAAATAATTATTTGAATGTTTCATTGTAGCTTATGAAGATAACAAGAGGAAAACACAGAGGTTATATCAACAATGACACTTCATTTGCCGTTCATTGCTCTTAAAACTATCGTCCAGAGCAGCATTGTATGCCAATAACGTGTGTGTGTGTGTTGTAAGCCTGTGGAGACGTAAGAACAGAGAAGTGGCACCACGGCAGGTGGTCCCGTGCCAGGCGTACCGTGACAGAACGACTTGGTCTTGATGAATGAGCGTCCCTTTTTAACCGCTGCTTTGGTCTTCTCCAGTCCGTCTTTGGTGCCTTCCCGGGCAGCTTTCACCAGCTTTTGCATCTTCAGGCACAAAAACAAACAAACAAACAAAACACATTTGATAGTATACTTTTTTTAAACCGTTAACACTAGCTGTGACTTTTTTCAGAATGTATAAGATAGGTCCATAAACGTTCCCCGGGGAAATAACCAGAGTGAGCTGTGGGGAGTATAAAAGTGGATGTTAGCGACATGTTAGGACAGTTGATGTAAATGCATGCAAGGAGGAGCAAGGGATGAAAAGTAGGAGAGTTAGTCCGTCTGGACCGCCACCTCACGCGACTCGCGTGCATGGAAAATGAACCCGATGAACGACATGAATGACATTATGCGTGGACGCGAAATACTCACCGGAGGTTTTCAGCAGCTGGGCGAGACTGCCCCCCCCCCCCTCTGCCACACTTATCTTGTATAGGATGGAAGATGGTTGGGAGTGGTCGAAAAGACAATGGAATCGCTAAGGCTAGCAACCCCAGCTACAAAGGGTGGTAAGGGATCAGCCTTATTCTAAAAATTAGATGGTGTGAAATTGAAATTGGAAAAACATTTGAACTGAAGGAAGAAAAAACCGAGAGGGCCATCCGCATAAACTAAGCTTACAGCTCATCAGCATGGGGTTGACGGACAGACAGATGAACCCACACCAATGATGGCAACCACCACCGACCACCAAGTCCATCCCCACCCACCACCACCACGCACCACGCAGCCAATCACATGAGAGCAGGTTGAGGACAGCGAGTTCCCGTGAGAAGGAGACGAGACGATGACCGCCCATGGTGGAATGAGTTAGCGTAGGAGGGCCGAGAGCGGGAGAGAGGGAGGAGCGTGAAGGGCGTAAGGGGAAGAAGACTACTTTGTCTACGTGCAGGGGACACGGGAGGTGGGCAGGCCGCTGGCGGTTTTACCTATCTGCTCGTGCCTCATGCTTGAGCTGCTGTAGGCTCTACAGCCGTCCCCACCGTGTTTGCCAATAGAGCTCTCTTCATCTTTCTCTCATAGTGTTCTTTCAAGCGTGTCAGATCCTGAGAGAGCTAAACGGAAGCAAAGCAAGCGTTACTACTACCTTGCCAAAAAAAGGTTCACGACTGCCGTGGTGTCGGGGGGGAGGGGGATTTGTATTGTTGTTGATTGGTTTGTTAGGTAAGCCGCGCTCCTTTAAAAAGAATTACAAAAAAACACGCAGCCACATAGTATCGTACATTCACATCTGCACATCTCCAATTACACAAAGTCAATTTTATTTATATATTTCTAGCCCTTAATCACAGTTATAGTCTCAAAGGGCATTATAGGCCATATGATTATGGCAAGAAAGACCTCCCTTAATTAACAAGGAAGAAATCTGGAGAAAGAACGCAGAGTGGTGTGCAAAAGCAAATGGATTGATATGCTGAACCCCATGGGACGCCCATGAATGTATGATTAAGAGCCCAGGTACACAGCGCTCACTTTGGACGCTGTGAAATCCATCTATCCATTATCATTATCAGAGTGGTCATGAAGAGTGAGCTGGCGGTGAATTATACATGGGACTCGATCATACATAATCCTTATGGTTCTTCATCTCAGACTTCCCTCACATCATCATCAGAGTGACGTTGACACGATTGGCTCCTCTGTCATTGTTTGCCGCCCAAGGTGCCATCCATGCTGTTGGCAGTAGGGAGGGGGGGCGGGGGGCATGTGGTGCAGAGTGGGGGTGTTTGTGTTGTGTTTGTGTTGTCTTGTGTGGTGTGGTGTGGTGTGGTGTGGTGTGGTGTGGTGTGGTGTGGTGTGGTGTGTGGTACACACGTGGGTCTTCCTCTGCGGGAGCTTGCCCCTCATGAAGGCGTGCGGCGTGCCGTTCTCAGGGCGCCCCTCGCCGTCGCTGGCCTCGTCGTAGCTCTCGAACTCGCTGGAGCTCCAGCCCGTGTCCAGGGAGCTGCCCCCTCCCCGTCGGCCGCCGCCCTCACCCTCCTCACCCAGCTCCACATCGTCGTAGATCATGTCGTCTGGGTCTGCACGAAACAATGCTATTATTATTATTATTATTATTATTATTATGTACACCGTCTATATATATTTATGGGCTTGACTTGTTGAACTGCATGAGTTCTTCAATTACTGGTAGTAGCTGGGATTGATACCTATTTGTTTTAATTATTTAATTAATAAAAAAAATTATTTATTTACCTCTGAATCCAAACATTTACAAATACATGATGTTGATGTGGTGTGTGCTGTGTGTTGTGTGTATGTGTGTGTGTGGGTGGGTGTGTGATAGAGCACGTAGGAAAAATACCACCATCTGTATAGGCACATTAATGTTTTCCAATTATCTGCAGCCTTCATAATATGCCCGGATCAGTTTTCAAAGTTCAGCTTTCCCATTTGATTTAAATTGCCATATGTAACCACGATTTATAACGTGTTGTGCACAATCGAAATATTATGAAAGTTTTAAAAAACCCTGAATAAAAGCGAAAGAAAGCAAACACAAGCGGGCACGATGAGGTATAGGGGAACTTGTGAACTGGACGGGTTCAACAAAGTGAAACACTGACCTGTGTTGGAGTCTGAGTTCTCCCGAGGCACATCATCGTAGATCACCTCATCTGGATCTACAGGATGGAATATTAAATGAAAACACAACTGTGCACTCTTTACACACACACACACACACACACACACACACTATAGTCTTGTTCCCACAACAAAAGTGAAAACAGGATGTAATATCGTGGAAGAGACAAGACGCTACCAGCTCGCCCCCCGAGAGAAGAACAGGGAAGGAAGTTTCTGGAAATTGCGTCAGCGACCAACACAAAAAAAATGCCATTCGTTTCTCCTGTGATGGCTTGTGTGGCAAAGAGGGAATTCACAGAGAAATGAAACTAGAACCTAAGCGGCTGTCGTTTCAGTGCAAGGGAACACAGGGTCTCTGTGAGGGGAGTCAGAGTGGCGGGTGTCACATCTTACTCTCCATCCAGGCGGTGTTGGCGGGGTCCGACACCCATTTAGTCAAGGCGTCCTCCTCCCTGATGGGTGGGTACTCCTCAATGAAAACGCTGAAGAAGGAGAAGAAGGAGAAGGACAAGGAGAAGGAGAAGGAGAAGAAGAAGACGGCACAGACATGGAAATGTATTACGACAATCATCAGACGAAGACAACATAAAATCGATACACAGGACCAATACAATCAATGGACTGCAATCATGACTTTGGGGACTTTGGGTTCACAACAATGGCATTGAGTACAAGAGAAACTCGTTGGTGGTCATTAGTGGCAATTGTGCACTCGAGCATAGTAATTAGGGTTCTTCACTTTTATGCTCAGTGTCTAGAGGGGTTGGCTTTATAAATTAAATGTCCACTACTAATCCACTACTGTAATCCAGCTGTTGTTGGACGTGCCATTATTAGAGCTTATACCACAGAATTGTTAAATACTTGATCCTGATTGGTCAATAAGAGCCAAATACAGTACCTCTGCCTGCCTTTTAACATTTGCAAATCAAAGTGCTACAAATCCAACATTAAAAACAATGGTCAAAAACCACCGTAGGACCACAGTTTCCTTGAACAAATGCAAAAACGATATGAAGTATATTGTAATTTCAACTGATTAACATTACAGATGAACGTAACTGAGGTCTAATCACAGCAGCTGTGGTGTAGTCTACTACGTACCCGTCAACAGAGGCATTTCCAGTCGCCACAACAGTAACTAGGAAAGAACAAACAAAATAGTTACAATAGTTAAAATGGGACACACACCTAATTTTCTGAAAGCCCACCAGGGGGCAGTGAGTCTCCCACCACACGCTCAACTTCATTCATTCGTGGAGATATTTGGATGTTTGCCTTTGACCTCCCTTAAACCTTGTCACAGGGAAGTTAGATTAAAATGACCTTAAAAAGCCAACGCTTGGCACCAGAATACCCCTGTTCACTTTTAAATAACGTCAAAATGACGTTTTCAGTTTGTGTAATTGGGATGGCCGTTCCAGACCGGTTCGCTCATCCAAAACGTAAACGAGTCGCTGTATCTTGTACCCAGATGGAGCCCGGGAGCTGCAGGGATAATTACAGAGTGCTTTCGGACCAGCGGCCGCGCGCCGAGCCGTGGCCTTGGGAGCGGGCCACGGTGAAATGTGGCGTGGTGAAAACAGGAAGATCCTCAACACAGCCGCCGTGGTGAGCTTGGTGGGGCAGGGCTAAATATAGAGCCCCCCGCTTCCCTGTGGCGAGGGCTTGTGGAGGAGAGGAAGGAAGGAATGCCGCTCGAGAAGAAAAGAGAACAAGGGGAGGAAAAGAGGGCGCTAGGAGGGCATGTGTCAGGGCCTGGATGTGCTCGGTGCACAGTGTGTGTGTATGTGTGTGAGAGAGAGAGACGGGGGGGGGGATGAAAGAGAAGTGGTATTAGAGAAAAGAGGGCAAACGCGGGGGGAATTCCAATGACATGATCAATGCGGTGACTAAAGACTGTGTCTATTGTGTTCACTAATGGCCAATCAACTCAATTCAATTCAAAGAACTTTATTCCTCCTCAAATAACTAACGATAACCACGAGGACTCGACTTCTCTGACAACGTTCTCCTTAAAAGCACGCTGCATGCTACACACTACCCGATGCCGATGCCGTTGCTAAACCACGCGTGTCACGTTGAAAGTGTTTTAAGGGTTGCCTCTCCAGGTACCTTCCTCGTCCATGGAGAGGTGGCGGATGATGACGGGCGTGGTGTAGGTGGGCGTGATGAGCGGCACGCCAGACGGCGTGGCGTAGCCGCAGGGCACCGGGATGGCGTAGCCAGAGGAGACGGCGCGAGGGCTGCCCGGGACCTCCTGGGCCTCGGCTGCCGGTCCCGCCGCCGGGGAGGAAGGGGTGGGGCCGGGCGGGGAGGAAGGGGCGGGGCCGACCGGGGAGGAAGGGGTGGGGCTGACCGGGGAGGAAGGGGCGGAGCCGTGCGGCTGCTCCAGCTGCTGCACTTGTAGCGGCGTTATGTCAATCACAGAGTAGGGGTTGACCTTCCCCCGGGGGGCGTGTCCAGGGGCCCCCGGGAGGGTGGCGTCACCGCAGGGCGGATCCCGGCCTTGGCATCCTGGCATGGGGAGGAGGAGGAGGGGGAGGAGGGGGACAAGATGTGCTCAGTGACAGGACGTTCCAGTCATGATCAGGGTAATTACTCATGCATTATGGTCATGCTGAGATAAGATGGCCTGTGCTACTGCCAAGGGGACACTCGTTAAACACTCTAATCTTGTGTGTGTGTGTCTGTGTCAATAAATATTACTTATCAGTCACTTATTATTTATATCATGGTCTGGGTGAATACACTTTTCTGATTGTGCGTTAATACCGTATAATGCACACGTAGTTCGGTTCAAGCTTAATCACTTCTAAATTCATTACATTAACATTAAAGAGCCTAACTTTCAAAGTTGACTCGTTATCAACTTCGGCAAGCACAACAGAGTTATGAACTTGATAAACTAACAACCGTGATGAATTACGGAGATGGAGCCGTAACGTTCGCTTACATCATTTATACCATGGATAACCGGTTGTCAAAGGGACGAGTTATTGTTTGTCAGGACAACAGTGAACTCTTGCTTCATAATCTTTCAATTTTAAGTGCAAAATTTTCGCCAAAAATGGCGAATGGTCTTATTTTATATTGTTGGCTAAACACCATGGTGTAAGCGGGATAATCAACTTGTGCGTTACATGGCATGATTGCACTTTGTGGAGGCTACCAGGTTCTTGGCCTCCACGTCGTGCATTAAAACCATGTAGCACACACCTACTCACGCACCTACCCCTGACATATGGGAATGTTGCAACATACAATTCTCGGAAATATTTTGTAAATTTGTGAGTAACAAAAGATTAGGAACCTTCATTAGACATCATCAATGTCAGAAGATTACATTGCTGTCTTGAAAAACTTTTTTAAAAGTAAACCACCATTTGAGTTCCACATTTTCAAACATGTTGTATTTGGGTTTTTGTGTGCGTGTGTGTGTGGGGGGGGGGGGGGGAGGGGGGTTGGTAGTGTGAGATAATCTGTAGGAATGAAATGACCTGCTCCCATGAAATTACAATTCACCACTAATCTTTCCTATTCATATTTCTCCCTCACTATTTTCATTGGGTCTGAGAGCAGTATGAGAATAGCTTCAAGCGCAGCTGGACCTCCAGGTCCACTTCCCCTCATTCAGATGGGGAGTGTGTGTGTGTGTGTGTGTGTGTGTGGCGGGGGGGGGGTGAGAAGCATGGGGGAAGAGAGTTGGGCTAAAGTTCAGCAACAGCTGGTGACCAGAGCAAGACTTGAGGTGTGATTTACAGTAAACTGTGACTTTCACTGCCTCTACTTCAAAAAAGATCTGCTTGTGTGCTCGATAGCCTCTGACCCCATGACCCCCTCCCCCACCCTGAGGTACACGCCTGCCTTAACCCCGGGTTTACAGATTCGCGGCCCCCAGGTGTGCATGCCGCATAGACTCGTAGAAAAGGTCAGGGCGAGGTTCTACAGGTACAAGCGCGATCCCTCGCTTGGCGGCCAGACGACCTGGGAAAACTGTAAATACCCCTGCTAGTAACACAGACGGCTACAAAAGGAACAGCGGTTAACGGGACAAGCCCTATATCATACGGTTCACATTGGATTATATGTGTGTGTATGAGACAGCAGACGCATTACAGCAGGCTGAACACACAGAATTCTGTGACTGGTTTCGGCGGACGAGGGGAGAGGTGTTACCGTGACAAGTCACGTCCTGTTCAAGTCGTAGATTTCACCAG
Organism: Coryphaenoides rupestris; assembly: GCA_002895965.2. Lineage (NCBI taxonomy): Eukaryota > Metazoa > Chordata > Actinopteri > Gadiformes > Macrouridae > Coryphaenoides > Coryphaenoides rupestris. The sequence goes on along the minus strand of PIJE02000211.1, from coordinate 473,200 downwards.
ACAGCGTTTGGTAATTACAGCCCGCGGACTGGACTGGACTAAAAACCAGCTGGCCAGTACGGGGATCGAACCCGCGACCTTGGCGTTATTAGCACCACGCTCTAACCAACTGAGCTAACCGGCCATGTGTGGCAACAGAGTGAACATAAATAGATTCCCCCCACCCCATACCAAGGAGAACGTTTTAATTCACTTGGTGGTGTTTATTGGAAGTCAGTTAATACCAGTAATTATACCACAGCCTTGTTGAATACATCATTCTCCTTCCAATAACATTTCACGGGTGTGTGTTACTTTTAAATAACAAGACTCATTGCCCAAATCGATTCACGACAAAATCCAAAATTAAAATCCATAAAAACAACGGTCAAATACCACATGGACCAGATGTTGTTGGACAACGCAAAAACATTATGATCAAATTTCAGCTGATTAAGTCGAAAAGTCAAACAATAGACGAAAGTGACTCGTATAACCGGAACAAACCACTCCCAGCTGGCTCCGTTATTGGAAATAATGCACAATACGGGCATACAACTGTTCACATATGCTACACGTGAAAAAGATTCAACAAGAACAAGTAAAAGAGAGGGACAAAAATGAAGTTTCCCCACGACATCATGACCGCCAGCGCCTGACCTGGCGGAGCCCAGCGACCACATGAGAGAAGCTCCGCCTTGAAGCCCCGCGCCCCGCCTCCCGCCCGGCGCCTCGTAGCCACAACAGGGGAGGAGGAGAGAAGCACATCTCTGTCAGTGTGTGTTGGAGAGGGGAGGTGATCCCTCAAGCTGAAGTCTCTTTACTGTCAGATGCTCAGAACAACAGAGTCAGACTGGGCACGGGAATTCTGATAAGTCACCGGCAACTTCTTATGTAGGGCATAATAAACTAGAAATGCTAAATGGATTTTATTTATATATCACTTTTATCTAAAGCGCTTTACAGTATTGCCTCACATTCACCCATTCATACACCGACGGCGGTGTCAACCATGCAAGGTAACAACCAACACGTCAGGAGCAGTTAGGGTTAGCTGGTGTCTTGCTCAGCGACACTTAGCTAGGTGGAGCCCGGGGATCAAACCAGCAACTAGCAACCTTCCTGTTGCCAGACAGCTCTTATCTCCTGAGCCACTGTCGCCCCAATAGAAAGATACAATATGCTAAAGAAAAATAGAATATCATACTCAAAAGCATTTGGGATTAAGGAAAGTATTGAGGGTAAATATTACAGGCTAATTGTGTGTATGTGTGTGCACATGTGTGTGTGTGTGCATGTGTCTCTCAGTGCCAAGCACAGGCTGAATGATAAGTGGTGCCGACCCCTTCACTACAGCCCTCAGTACGTGTGGGGGGGTGGCTGTGGGAATAAACAGAACATAAGACCACCAGTGTGAACATAAGACCAGACAGTCTGTGATGGAGGCCAGGCCCCCGCGACAGCAGGCTGAATATAGACAGTGTTCCTCAGAGCCGGGCCGGAGTATAGCCAACGTCCCTCAGTAAAGCCATCATCCCTCAGCCTCTCGTGGTGGACACTATGGCAGGCGAAACACTGAGACGCTGTATGAAAACAAAGCCGCATGCTTGTGTCGAGGTTACACGACAAAAGATGGATGCATTCCATCATGGTGCTAGAAATGTCTGAAGAAGCGTGTCATCGGGTTTCACTCGCTTTTCTGTGGCACCAGCGAGGCGAGGTTGTATTACCGGCGCTTACCGAGAGGTACGTACGTTCTCAACCAGGAATGAAAGGAAAAAAGATCCTTAATAGAATGAGAAGCAATACAATCCTATCCCCCCCACCACCACCACCACTACAAGCCACATATTAGATTCCTCCACCACACCAACCTGTTCTGCTGATGTCCTCTGCAGGGGGAGGGGACGGGGGCGGAGGAGGCGGGAAATCGCTCTCCTCTTCGCGGGTCTCCTTGGCGGCAGATGTGGTCCGCGCTGTAACCGCCGGCGCATCCTCCGTCACGCTGGTGGTGGGGGGCGGTGGTGGTGGTGGTGGTTCCACGGGAACCTCAATGTGTCCCGCTGCGGCGATGTCCAAGGGGTCCGGGGCCGGGGCTGGGGCCTTGACTTGCAGGCCCTCCGGCGCGGGGGGCGGCAGGCTAGTCTCCGTGATGTCATCGCCACTGTCGTCAAACTCGAATGCCTCCCCCTCGTCTTCGTTGGCAAAGGAGCCGCCGCCTGTCAACACTAGGCCAGAGAGAGAGACGGAGACAGAGAGACAGATTATATAGACATGCATGAAGAATACGAGGACAAGTAGAATGAAGGTGTATCAGGTTTTGTGGTTGAAGAGGTAACCAAACACTGGAGTCGGCATTCACAAAAAAGAGCCATACAGACCACAAGCAGACACTGACAGGGCTAACGTTGTTCTTCGAAGGCTAAGCAGAACGCATTTTGTGTGTGTGGGTTTTCAAAGCTGCTGCTTTCCCCCTTTCCCTCCTTTTGATGCGGGTGCTTTACGAAGCAAAGTTATAAAGACAGTACAAACAAGATCACATGGTTCTGTGTACTTGTACATTTTTCCACTCCCGGGAGCTGTGAAGCAAACAGACACATTGTGGTTGGTGGTGGTGGTCTTTACTGGGCGGAGGATTCTGAGACTGAGGCCTTCGCTTGGGCTTGTAATTAAGGGTGGGGGTCAGAGCAAACGTAATGTCTTACTTTCACATCAAGGCAGCGTCCTCGGATACTACTTTATCGAATGCTAAATAACAACACAGAGTGTAATAATGCACACACACCCTGTAGCCACACGTCACGACTCGTGGGAGGGTCCTTGCTGTGCTTCTATACAGGAAGGGGACACGCACATGTCTTGCCAGTTTCCACACTGAAATTAGGCCAGCAGGAAACTGGGATGTCACTCCCTCCAGAGTCCGGGAATGTTGCCAGAGATTCCCCAATTCATTCCCCACCTCCCCACAAGCAGCCAGGATTGTGGGTCATGAAGACTAGAAAGAGGCATACATGTGCAGGTCTTAAACTATGATGAAAGCTGGTTTTGCCCTTTTTACCTTTTAGTTGTCAAAAAGTGTGCTTTATGAACTGCCTTGTACACTGTAGTCTCAGGAGCTTTAAGAGACCCTCTTGAAAACCAGACAATTCATCTCAAGGCTATCCTCAAATAAAAATGTACATTCCATCGTACGGACAGACCAAAAATGCACATTAATGAAGAAAACGATAATTTGAAATGAGATCAAACTGGACAAATCTTTTTGTGAAATGCTTCTTGGATGATCGAACCAAAGACCCTCAATGGAAAGAGCAGTCCCTCTCCATTATTGCCCCAGTCCATTGTATTTTTCCAGCAACAGGTCCTAATGATGCTTTTAAAAGCCCACCAGTTTAAAAGGTACAGTCACTCCCGTGAAAGCTAATGGTGTGAGGAGGTTGCTGTAGGACCTGAGTATGACTCTTGAGAGCTGGGCTTTTTTTTAATCTGGCAAAGTTTTACTCTTAAGCATTCCAGACATTCCTTTGCTGAAGTGTTTTTTGTGTCAGTAGTTGAAGCTAGGCTCACAGGCTAAACTCAATTTTCATATCTCTCTGTGTTTCTCAATGGAATTCTCAGGTTTGCTCCAAAAGTTAATTGCCTGGCTGATAAGAGCAGAGGTAAGGAAGCCGCACACCCCTCTGAGCCGCACAGCCGAAATAGCTCAGTTGGGAGAGCGTTAGACTGAAGATCTAAAGGTCCCTGGTTCGATCCCGGGTTTCGGCATTATGACTCCCTGCAAAGCAAATCCTGCCCCCGGTCAAGCCTCCAATAATCCTAGACAATGCTTTAGTAAATACAAAATGAACAACAACAAAAAAGGCTCAAAGTTGCGCCTTTACACACTTTTAGGGTCAACGAGTGAATCACTTTCAAACATACTGTAATCCCCTAGGCTCTAAAACACCCCACTTAAAAATTTAAATAAGTCAGCCTGACTGGCAGAGGCCCCCAATGTTGCCTGCTCACAGACTTTGAAGTCTCCAGAAACAAATCACTTGCGGCATTGCTCCCTGGGGCCCCGGCAGCTAGTCAGTCAGCAGTTGCACCCTGTAGTCAGTGTGTGTGTCTGGGCCGTCTGGGGGCCAACACCACAGGCAAACACAGCGACCCTACACCGCCCTGATGGCAGGTTGAAGTAGAAGGCGGCTGAGAGATGCTATCGCTAAGCCCTTCATGTGCGGCGGTAACAAATGGGGTCAGAGGTGAAGGGGCGGGGGGGTTGTAGAGATAAGGCACAGCTTGCAGGCTTGCTAACGACTGCTTTACGTTAGCACTCTGCAATGAATATTTATGGTGTTTGGCTTAGTAGCAAGCCAAACATTGAGCTGGTCGCTCAATCGGCCATTCAATACGGCAGCGAGTGCCGAGGGGGGATATGGTCAAACAGCACTGGTGCGAGTGGGCGTGCCCGTAGTTAATTAGCCAGACTTAGCCGGACGGGGGTACGCGCAGATACACACACACACACACACTATGGATTCTGTTCTCTTGGACCCTTCTCCATTCGGTCACAAAACGTTCTGTTCACCGGCTCACGATCCGCTCCGGCGTCACCCTGGCAACACCGCAACCCGCCACCCAGCTGGGGGCTAAGCGGCATTTCTCAGGAACTGTGTCTGTCCCCGGAGGCTCTCTGTGTGTGTGTGTGTGTGCTCGTACGTGCATACATGTGTGTGTGTGTGTGTGCGTGTGTCAATATATATTACTTATCAGCAATATAAAATCGTATTATTTATATCATGGTCTGGCTGTGTGATGCTGCAGCAATTCTGTGCAGTACTGGAGCGACATTGTTTGGGATTCACAGAGGCTCAGCACATTTCAAGCCTCCCCTCCCTCCCCGGCTCCTCTGCCCACGCTCTTCAGAAGCCCGGAGGAGAGGAATGTGTTGTTTTCACATGTCCTTCATTGTCCACCGAGCTACAAGTGGCAGTCGTCACCCGGGGGCCGTTTGGTAGGAAAATCACCCGATTACATGACAATGCAAAGGCCCTGTGGCAGCCAATGTCTGAGCGGCCGCGCTGCCTTTAAACATGCAGGATGATTCACCTCGAGGCCGACATTTTATTGGTTCAATTGTAAAGGCTGTGTTTGTTTTTAATTGACTTCATTGATTAGCACCCACACAAAACATGCAAAGATAATGGACTTCATTGATTAACACCCACACAAAACATGCAAAGATAATGCTTTCTTCATAAAGAGGGAGTGCATAGGGTCCATTGTCTGCAACAACTTGCAATTCAAAACAGCTGTGGCCAGTACGGGGATCGAACCCGCGACCTTGGCGTTATTAGCACCACGCTCTAACCAACTGAGCTAACCGGCCTGTATCTACTGGTTTATACTACACTTGTGTCATGGCACAACGCCAAATCCATCTAGACCGCCGTCTACCTCTCCTTGACAAAAAGTACATGTGGGTGTAAAAGAAACACTATTTACCTTCTATGCCAGGCATATACATTCTGTATGGATCTTTTATGAATGTTGTCACTCACACTTTCCAGGAAATGGAAAAAAAAATATCACAATTCTCCACTGAATTCTATATTGTTGAATACGTTTGAAATGTACTTATAAGATAAAAAAAATTCTACCTATGACTCTGTTTTCAAGATAAAATGTATATTTTTGCCAGCTTGGATTTATATTCCTTTTTTATCGACTAGAAGTGGAACCTTGTAGTAGTAGTTTCAAGTCAACAAACATTGTATTGGCAAAGTCATATATAGGACAAAAGGCGCACACAGTCAAAGCTCAACTGTAAAAATAAATAAATACTGAAATGCATCCCAAAAAGGAAACAAAAGGTGATGCCGAAACCCGGGATCGAACCAGGGACCTTTAGATCTTCAGTCTAACGCTCTCCCAACTGAGCTATTTCGGCTGTGAACGCTTCAGGGGAGTCGTCACAGTCTGGCTCTTATCAGCCAGGAAATGACCTCAGGGGGGCAAACCACCATGGTTCATTGGTCACCCATCTCACCACAAAACCCACTTCCTCATTAGAATTGTCTATCGAGCCAATTACATTCTGAACGCCTGCACCGGTGAATGTAACTCAACCTGAATGGGCTGTCGGACGTACTTTACACAGAAAGCAGTAGAGGGGGAACACAGAGGCAAGTGAGAATTGTAACAGATGGAAGTGTGGAGTTGTGGTTGCATGAGTCGAGGTTGGCCTTACTTTCAGGGGGAGGAGGTGGAAAGTCTTCCACGTCCATGTTAGCCATGGGCTGATCTCTCGTCACGTGCACACGTTCACCCAGCAGTCTAGTGGAGCTCAGCTATGCCCACGCACGACCCTGTGGAAAAACATTGCGCGCGCACATACACACACACACACACACACACACACACACACACACACACACACACACGTCATTTAAAAGACATGAACCAACCAGAGGCAGCAGCAGAACTCCATCGGTGCGGTGGCGGGTTGAGGAATGTTCTCCCCATACATCAACACTCATTCACACGACAGGGCCCACAAGAGCCCGGTCCACAGGAAGTCCTGTCAGAAGAAAAAAAAGGGGAGCACACAGCAAGTGGGCTGTGAGGGACTGCGGGTGGAAGTTGGGGGTCCAAGGGACCAGGGCCTTTCTGTGTCAACAATTCGTGTTTTCAATTCAGGACAATTGAAACAAATTGGCATGTCTAATGACGACAACAGAGGCCGTCATGGCTACGCTACCCCCTCATGCATGCCGCTGTAAACAAGTGTGTGTGTGTGTGTGTGTGTGTCGGCAGTCTCATTAAGAACTCTGCTCAGGTTTGTATCAACTAAAGGTTTGAATGCAGTTAACCACATCAAATATGCTAATTGTTTCACTGCAAATTATCATTAGCTCTGCTTCCCTGCTCTGCTTCACAGCTGTGAAGTTGTTCTAATGAGCACAGAAACCGGAAGGTTTTTACATTTTAATAAAAATCCATTTTTGAGTAGAACGTGACTGGAGCTCTTTTAACGCTGCAATGAAGCCCGGCGCACAGAGGAACCTCTCGGCAGGAGAGTCTCGTCAGTGTCTAGGGAGATACAAGACCAGGATTTAGTTATTAGCCTCTCCACGTTGGAGTTTAGCTAGATGTCACTAGCGTGCCAAGGCAAGAAGACCTTCCAACCTGCACAGGCATGAGGCAAAGGTAGAATTCCTGCAGAACACAGGATGTGTTGTTTGCTTATGTTGTGTGTGTGTATGTATAAATAAATATATATGTGCCATAACCCCAGCTGACAGCTCCTGTCAGGGACTACTCTGGCAAAAAAGAAAAAAATCTGTCCAGGCGACTCCAGATGCAGTTAGCCTACTTCCTTAGTTTGCCTCTCTGCTGGAGACTGGATGACAGAGTTCTGACATCATGCTATAGCATAAAGCAGCCCTTGTTTCCTGCATCATGTCTTCTTCTTCTTCTTCTTCTTCTCAAACAATGTCCGCTCTCATTCAATTGGAGCCAGGGGGAACAGAAGAAGAGGTGTCGTAATAAAAATAATGATAATCCACCACAGAGCCGGGCGAGCCTACGCCACAGTGGCGCAAGCAGCACACAACAACAGCATAAAGATATCCCCGTTACGGGTCTCAAAGCTTGTTTTGTCTACCAATAATGTGAAATCCTCCGCTTCCCTTTGTTTTCCACCCCGTTGGCAGGGCTCAGGGCCAGCGCAACACACACACACACACACACACACACACACACACACACACACACACACACACACACACACACACACACACACACACGGATGAATAATGGCTGAGAGACAATTATTGTACAACGGAGACAGGTAAAATATCCGTCGCCGGTGGGGGTGAAGGCACTCTATAATGGAGACTAATGCGGAGAGAGAGAGAGAGAAAGAGAGAGAGACCACCAAAATGTGCTGAATGGGACATAGAGAAAGACTAACTGAGGACTGACTTGAGATACTGGAGATGGCAGGCTGCATGTGTGAGAATGAGGGCCTCATATTGGGTGGAACACAGGGATAAAGTGACTCATCACCTCAGAAGAAGACAGGCCAGGGCCCAGGGGTGGGAAGGGAAGTAGAGAAAATGCCAGGTTAATGTGTCTTAAGAGCTGCCTAAAATTAAACCACCATACACACAGATTAAATAAACTTTCACACCAGGTCTTTTATTGAAGTCCCCTAGCTAGAAGCTAGCAACCTAGAAGTCCCTCTCATCTGAAGGGAACTTGACAGCATTCCTAAACCCTAAGCCCTGAAAACCACAGAGAAAAACTCCCCGTAGGCAGAGTTTTATCACCAACGCCGGGTTTGACTTTGATTGCCATGCAACTATTGACAGTGTTGAGACCCGCAAGGGTACCCTCTTCAAAATAGCTCTGGAACCTATCTGGAGCACTTCTCTGGGTTTACCCTCCTCCTGTAATTACTCTAGTTAGTTATCAGTTCCCCTTACATGCTTCTGGGGGGGTGGGGGACAAGAGGCACACCCACCTCTAAAATGACATCCTGGCTGGAAGGTGGTGGTGTGGTATGTGGTTCAGGAGGCGTTTACCGCGGGGACCACCTGGCTTAACCTAGAAAGTCTTCAGCCCGGTGTTTACAACATCTGACACTGACTGTTAGTCAGCAAGCAAGCACTCACCACATTCCCACTTTGCAGACGCAGCAAAAACCCGGAGGTTTCCACAGCATGGACTGACACCCACTAGCCTAGGCTCCATCGGAAGACGTGCGCCCCTTGTGACTACTCAACATTCGATATTTGTAAATTGTGTGTGTGGACTGTGGAGTGCTGTTCAGACTGTTCCGAGAGCGGTGGGGACAGGCTAAAGACTTCAGCGGAAGGAAACGGAAAATAAAAATAAAAAAGGAGGGGGGGGGGGGTGGCCCGGGGCTGTTGGGGTCGACTCAGTCTTTGATGAAGGAAGAGCCAGGATCGACATGCTATTACACGTCAGGGAGGCTGAGTTATGCTGCTTCGACAGGAAAACAAGTCAGTCACCTATAATGGCGAACAATGTGCTGGCGGATACGTAGTAGTAGTAGTAGTCATAGTAGGCGACTATAACGTAAATACACGCGACGAACCACGACTGGAATATGACAATGGACGCAGGTCATACGCGGCATCAACGCCCGAGTGCACGCATGATGATGTCATGTGACACGTGCTGTATGTGTGTGTGGTGGACGGCGTGTGTCGTGTGGCCAAAGCAAGCCAATAAGGCCGACCCCTAACTAAAGTGATAGAAGTGTGTTTTTCAGAGCTGACTCACACATTCACAACCATAAGTATTAACCTACAAGTAGCCTAGAAACATTATAATATAATATATAATATTCCAAATGGGGCTCCTGATAAAAGAACTCGACAACAACAGTGGGACTATTAAGAATAGCCTGGAGGAGTGGGTGCAACAGAGAAAGAGAGAGTGAGAGAGAGAGAGAGAGAGTCTGGAAACCAGAGAGAGACACTCCCAGGCTGCAAGGGTTCAGAACTCTGTGGCTGGTTCATCCGCCATGTTGGCGTTCCGGCACCAGCAGTAAGCAATCAGGTCTCCAATAAAACTCCCTGACAGATTCACAGAGGCACAAAAGAGTTGGATGGACGGATGTGACAGTGAGGTTTTACTGTGCAGGTCGGAGGAGGTCAGCGTGCCACCATACTCTGCAGCATACTAAACAGCTAGGCCTATTTACTGTCTATCCTGCATAAACAAGTCGCCATAACTGCTGTAATTATTGCCAGTGATGAAATGACGATAATGGGAATTACAAAACTCGTGCGTAGACAATAAATGAACAGTATTTTTTACTTTCGTAGACTCCTGTATGAACACTGACAAATGGCAGACTGTAATGCCAGTAGTGGAATTGAGATGAGACCTATCTTAAGGCTGTTGTCTGCAATTGAAACAGACCCCTTCCCTCCCTATGGTGCATTGGTCAAAACAGCTGTGGCCAGTACGGGGATCGAACCCGCGACCTTGGCGTTATTAGCACCACGCTCTAACCAACTGAGCTAACCGGCCATGTGCATAAAAAGGAGGCGACATGGTAAACTGCCTGGACACGCAATCAAGAACCATATCGTGATAAAAACAAGTCTACAGAAGAAGTTACGTTCAGAGCGGAACTATCAACATAATTGTGTCTACTAAAAGTCCAGTGATGCAGCGAGACCTGAGCGACGATCCAAAAACGGCCCCTCGTCCGGTTAGTGGCTGTGGAGACATTTCAATATCAATAGAAATACAGCAGGCGAGTCCCCTGTGACCGAACTAAATTACAATACATTAGCCAACCACACTCAGATCCTCATTGTAAGGGCTGGAGGCTGTGAACCCATTTCAGAGGAGGGCCGAGGAGGACGTTGTTGCACTGCTATGTTCGTCTGGTGAAACCCAACACGTCCTAGGTTGTGGTGTTGTTGTATTATTGTACTGTTGTGAGCTTAATTGATGGACTGAATTAATACACTGTTTGAGCCAGGGATCTCATTCCCACTGGGATCGTCTCCGATGACCTTTTGCATTCACTGTACAGGGAAGCACTATGGATGGAAGTACACACTCAATGGCCCAACAACCACACTGACACCTCTTTTGACATTCGTGAAAACGTGCTAATTAGTAAAGTAAGAGGTGTCGGTTGCATTACGATAATCCAATTGACCCCCTGGACTAACTCCACTGGGAGTCCGTGGCTCCCAGTCGATGCTACCAGCTGCTGGACAAATCAGCGTGTAATAAGTGATCAGCTTCCCAGATGCCCCCACAGAGGGCCTGTGCTGTTTATTATCCAGCTGTTACCGAGACATGCGGTGTTCATACATGAGGACTTGAGCCGATTCAATAGCACAGCCAGCCTTGGTGGTGGTGGTGGCGGGCAGACGATACACTAGAAGCGCCTTTATTTACAGACCGCCGACACCACGGCATTGAAATTATGTTAATTACGTTTGTAGCAAAACAACATACCGATCAGCCAACACTTACTTGGGCTATCAGCCATTCTTGGCATTTCCCCACGGGCCCTTCTGTCACAGATTAGTTAGGCTCCTATCTACTGCTGATACAATAGAAACACCAACACACTTCACTCTTCGTGGGGATGACGGGGAGACCAGAATGCTCATCAACACATTGTTGTGCAAGAGCCAACCTTCAGACATAAAAAAATGCACAGGCCACAAGCTGAATGAGGTGAGAAACAGCATCGTTGTCCTGTCTCTGGGAACACAGCAGCTGGATGGACCGAGAGTGTCTACAGGACCCACAAAGAGACAGCCCTGCGGTACATGTGGGTGTTGGGAAAAGGACTGGTGACAGAGATTCACAATGAGCAGAGATCCCATTGGGAACTGACTGAAAATCAGAAAGCTCACATACCACAGGCCGCCCTGGGTATTTTGTTAATCAAATGACAAGTGGGTAGTGAGAGCGGAGTGGGTGCAGATAGCAACAAGTCCCCGGGTGTCTATGGGTGAATCCATGGGTCGCACCAGACCAGACCAAATAAGATCAAAGCCCGTCCCTTACTATAATCCATCTCCACTCCAAGTTGCAGATGAGTGAAAAGCACAACTTTGGGTGTGTGTGTGTGTGTGTGTGTGTGTGTGTGTGTGTGTGTGTGTCCGATGCACAATGATGTGCTGCATTCTTCCAGGTGCAGGACACCAGGCGTGACTCGTACTGGACCCGAGGGTCGACTGTGAACACCGATCCTTCACCTCCCCACGCATTTCACAGAAGGACAAGTCACGTATATCAGGTGTACTGCGGTGGATACGCAACAGCGGGGGAAGACAAGTGCACTCGACCAACCATTCATGTACACATGGACGCATGGAAGGGGATGTGAATGGAGACGCATGTACCTGCATAGTATTGATCAAGGCGTGACATCCAGTATATGCATCACAGAATCACAAACTAGTGTGTTAAACGTCTTTCCAATAATAACGATGTTGGTTCCCCCCCTCCCCCCCCAAGATGCTTTAAAATAAATGTAATTCGCATTTGTGTTACATTTGAGTGTTGGCCACTTGGCAAAGACAACGCCACGTTATAGACATACACGTCAATTCTGCAGCTTTAGTAGTTTTAGTTTTGTTTTTAGAAAGGTAGTAGTTTTAGGTCGTAGTTTTAATTTGTATTTTTTTTAGAAAGGACAGACATCTTCATTGAAGTTACCGAAATATAATCACGCCTGAATTATGGAAGAGCACAAAAAATAAAGTTTTGGCATGAGATGTAAACTTCATGGGGGGGAGGAAATAAAAAGTGTTCAAGTGTTACTTACCATTTGACAACTGTTCCAGTAGTGAATGACGTATCCGTGTATTCTGCGTTGTTTATCTATTCTAGGCAGTCGGTCTAAACACGAACGCGTTTTCCTTCCAGAACATAACTCCATCAGATACTGTGTTCAATACGGTCGCTTCCTCTCGCTGCGAGCCGAGTACGTCCAAGCAGAGCCTCGGGGAATTCTGTCCGGTGATTGGTTGGAATTTGGGAATAGAGGCTGTGATTGGCTGGAAGGCGCCGTCAATCTCAGTCGCGAATTCCGAACTGCTCACGTGACATGTGAGGTGGCTCCTCAGAGAGCAGCTGATGATGGAAGAGGAGAGGGCCACGTCTTGCTGGAACTAACGACGTATTATGCGATTTTAACAGATGATTGATTTAATAGATTTATTCCAGAACCAGAGGCGGTTACTTCAGCAATGTTGCTGTATTAACCTTAATGAAAAAAATAAAAATAAAAGATAAATAACAGTGGGCCACTTCACCTGACATTGTGTTATAATGCAATATTAGCAACACTGTTGGCAACTTGTGAATGGCTTCTCGACCACCTTTTATTTTGAAGTGTCATAATAAAATCTTTCCTGAGGTAAATCTTGCAAGCTGTTTAAAAAAAATGCAATTGCGCCATCTTGTGGCAAGATGTTACTCTGCATAATTTTGCAGGTCAGACGACAGACATGTCATGGAAAGTTTGTGCATCATTGGAAACATTTATTTTGACACCTGGTATATATATTTTGATACCTGCGTCCCATTTGCCCCCAAAGAAGTCAGAAAGGCATGATATTGTATATGAGCATACAGTGCACAAAATACATTAGTTCAAGCAACCGGAATGGAAATCCAAAAAGCTGTCCAGTGGCATTAACAGTCAGAAAGCACATTGTCAATTGAAATGAGTCTGAATACACTCATAATGCTGTGCAAAAACAAAACCATATAATATAATATAATATAATAATATATAATTAATAATAATATATAATTATATTATTATATTAGTCAAAAGCGATTTACTTATTTCAGAAACATCAAAGAAATAACAATCCCAAAAAAATGCTTAAATGTTTCAGTTGACATGGTTGAGGAGGTGTTCAATGTCTATATTTCTCTGCTTAGCAGATCAGAGCCTGTGTGGATAAGTCCGATGATCCCAGATCCCAGTTTTATTATACCACCTTCTAGTACAATTTATAGGCTGAAAAGGGCATGTCACATCACCAATGTGACCCCAGCCTAAACAGCTTTAATTATGTGTAACCAAGCAGTAATTAAACAAAAAGCTCAGATTGTCCAATCATAACTCTGCTGTTCATGTGAGCCGTCTGTCAGCAGTCTGCGAAGGCTTTGCCTGAATACATCCAGAGAAAGCCTGCTTGGTGTTAGATCCAAGCAACCCTGCAAGCAACATCTCACTTAAAAGTCCACTTAAATTACTAAGCCCTGGCTGAACCAACTTGCTTGCTGGAATTGTTATTATTAGGTACAATTATTATGATTATTGAATTCTTATAATGTGAAAACACATTGCTTTCAGTGTAATCAATCTGGAGCACTGGAGTGTAATCAACCATCATCATGGATCTGGAGTGAGGCTATCAAGTTGTTCTCCCCGATAAGTAGCACGTTTCTTTGTGATAAGAGCAAATAAGAGCATTATCTAATGTAACAACCATGCTGCAGCAAGGCGCATAGTTCAAAGCAAGTAAGACCACGCAAAACATTTTGTTCCACTGTTTCTCCCAGCTTACAGTTAAAGGCCAGACTCACGGTTTGCTCAGCCCATCACTCAGGGTAAACTAAAAACCTATTTAAACAGCATGATATCATCTAACATTAAGTAATGGTATGCGACACCCAGACAAAACAAATAAAATACAAATAAAATGAAATAAAAAAATGTATTTCAAGTGTCCTCCATTCCCAGGTCCTTCAACAAACTTGACCAAGGCCTACCTCTTGATCACACCAGGCCACCATTCAAGATACTAACAAGGCACTTGTCAGGGTTTTACCCAAACGGTGTGCACATCATATACCCACCATCCACCGGCACCATGTTAGACGCAAACGCCAAGTACCCCCCAGGCGCCGTTCAGCTGATGTGGGGCTTAGCAGGGAGCCCTGATCGATTCACCACCTCCTCCTCCTTCGCCGCCGCCGTGGAGCCATGGGGCGCGGGTGTGTTGTTGAAGTTCCAGTCCACGGGGTTAAGCAGCTGCATGGTCTTCTTGTGAGTCCAGATGGGGTTGATGACCACGGTGAGGAGGGCGAGCCCCGTGAAGAAGTGGAGCCGAGGAAATAGGGGGTAGCGGGCGTTGATGGCCCCCCAGTGGCTCCAGGTCACCCACCACATGTAGTAGGTGAGGACCATGCGGCAGTGGAACATGTGGATCATCAGCCACTGGTTGGCCCGCCAAAACGCGAAGCGTGCCCAGCCAGCCTGTGTTAAGAGTGGGGGTACAGACATTAGGACTGAACCATAGGGTTAAGATAATGATGTGACATTTGCGGAGGTCTTTCTTACATCTGGAGAAAACAAATGTTGTGCACACAACAAATGCACACAACAAATTAATGTTGTGCACACAAACAAATGGAATCACCCAGTCTTAGACGTTAAATGTTTTAATCTTTTTAGAAACCTAAAATCATCCCCATGGCACAGGCAGGTCAACTCTTTTTGTGGCTATGCGATTTATGAAGCGTGTGCTACTTTCTTATTCCAACTTCCTCTTTCTAAGAACTTTGTGCTAAATCTGACTGCAAAAAAACCCCAAAAACAAACAAACATACAATCATGTGAACGATCACACTGTCAAACTCAAAAAGAGCTTCTTGCAGTAAGGCCATAGTCATGGTGTCAACATCGGGGTGGTGTTTGGGGACCAAATCTGACTGCCAGGACTTACTTGGGTAAACTTGGGTGTGTAGAATAGAACATTTGTTTTATATTTATATATTAATATATAGGGGGGACATTTTGAGCATATTTGAATATTGGAGAGGGAGTGTCCCCCCCAAGCCCCACCCCACCCCTAATATATATTATAAAAATACAATCCATTTATAGCTACGCGCCTTGCAGACATCACCCAAAATAAATGACGTGTGCTTGCTTTTGTCTTGAAGAGCTGCGCCGTACTCCTTACCTTCAGTAACATCCAGGAGACGCAGGTGAACGGCGTGCTCACTTCCAGCAGCAGTGTCACCATGGGCAGGTAGTGGCCCACGGAGTCCCACACCGCCACGCTGGCGAACCCCGACAGCGCGAACAAGTGATGCGTGGCCAGCGGCAGGTCGAAGGAGCGGAACGCCGCGGAGGAGATGTGCAGCGCCGCGTTCTCGAACGCGAAGAAGCCCGTGGCGGTGAGCACGTTGAACCACGAGAAGTCGTCCTGGCCGCTCACCCGGTCCGCGGACACCGCCGAGTCCCCGGTGAGCACACGGAGACCCGCCACCGTGCTCTGGACGCCAAACACCGCCCTGGTCGCCGCCAGGTCCCAGAACACCTTCTCTTTGGTGGGGAGGGATCGGTACGTCCGAGAAGCCACCAGGGACAAGAGGTGGCACACGATGAACACGGCCGCGTAGAAGGCAAAGCCCACCGCCACGAGTTGAACACGGACGTCCCGGGAGCTGTAGTGGCCCACGGGGGTCTGGTCAGAGCCGTCATCGGGAGACTCTGGGCTCATGATTTTGGATATTCCTGGGAAAAGGGCGATGCAGTTCTGGCTCGGTGGGAGTGTGTGTTTAGAAGGCAGTAAACACACTGTGCGATGTGACAAATGAAGCCTGAAATAGAATAGAATAGAATAACACACAACAGGAAACAACAAACAATAGGTTTAGCCAGAACACACACAAGATGAAGATAGCAAATCTAGTACAAGAAGAACACCGAGCAGATCAATTGATACGAGATAAGATCACCAGCCTATAATTAAAGTCACGATTAAGACAACACGGCGTCTTTATATACTATATATTATATATACTGTTAACCTTTTATATGCAAACCACTCAGCGACACTTCAATGCTATTCACGGCAATTTAATTGGATTATCAGTCAGACTCTTAATGAAATATCAACGTACCATGAACAACTCTGTCAGGACGACAACAAGAAGGGAACAGTGAGGAAGCGTGTTGTTGATCATATGACCGCAAACCGGAAATCCCGCCCACAGTATTTTTGGCCAATGGTCTTAGCCGTGGCTCTGCCGCCTCGTCCTGATTGGTCAATGGTAGACCAGCTGTTTCTATATTTACCGTGCAGACGTAGCGCAGCGCAGCACCTTGTGCGTCGAGGAGACAATTATATTCAAGGAGGAACGCAATGTTCCTGTTCGCTAAACATATAAATACAGACTTTTACATTTAGCTACATACTTTCAACTTTTGAAAGTAATAATTAATCATTAATAATAATAATAAGAAGAATTATAATTATCATTATTACTATTATTATTATTATTATTATTATTATTATTATTATTATTATTATTAATAATAATAATAATAACAATAATAATAATAATTTCAATATTTATTATTATAAAGGACACACGCAACATTACATTTACATTTAGGGCGTTTGGCAGATGTCTTTGTCCAAATAATGTACAACATAGTGCGTTTGTCGAAAGAGTGAAATATATATACTGACGGTACAGTCAGATTTTAATGTTGATGTTTCAAGCACTCATAATTGGTAGTTTAAACATACTTAATGTTAATGAGTAGCCTATTTCTGTTGATGTATTCCGATTCCCTCTGCATGTGGTGCATGTGGATCAAATAAGTAATTGTCAATTTGTTGCCTTGCTGTTGCTGGAGTGTTTGATCAAACCACATGATCCGCACATATTAGGGTTTACACATTGAAAAGGGCTCCCTGTCGACAACATGGAGCAACACAGAGCCCCTCATCCTCCCCCGGCGAGGTCTCAAGCTCCTGTGGGTCCTTGGTGTCTGTCAGATTCACAGATACCCTCTTCCTCCTTTGCTTGGTTGGTTTTATTTCTTTGTCCAGCCTTTGGAAAGGGTTGAATGTGGACTAAACTCGTGTGTTTCCTGGACACTGCCAGCTACACACATTGGAGAGCCCTGGAGACTTGGATGAGAGGGGGGGGGGGCTGTAGATTGTTGGAAAGGCTGCTTTGATAGTACCTGGTATATCTGAAATGGTCATACTCAATCATCTACACTGTATCTACGAATGGCTGCAACCAGGAATCTGAATGCAAGTAGAAGTGAGAGAGCTACACTGGTAAAATAAGGAGCACAGAGAGGGCCGCTAAAGACGCACACAGGGCCGCTTAAAACGTTGTCTTCGTATGCCCGATTGCCAGTACACCACTGGGTCAGGCTAGGTTCCTCTTAATGAAAGCAGAGAACAAGTCCACTCCAGCCATTGCCAAGTTTATCCCGCAATGAGTGTTGGTACCTTCGTTGGTACCGCACAGGCAGCTGGTAGGCAAATCTCATAACCAGTGAACCAGTTTTTTCAGCATCACACAGTTTCAATATTTTCCCCACTGCACCATCAATGCTCAGCTCTAACACCTGTGTCTTATGTCTATACGTACATTCCGTCCTTTGTACAGATCTGCTGCTTTCTTCAGGTATACTGACTTCCTAACTTGTAGTAGCCCGCTATTGAACTCCTGCTCTCAAAGTTAGAGGTATAGGTATAGGTTATCCACTTGGCAGTCTCTACTTAAATGAACAATAGATATGTGATCACCTGACCTCTAGATCATTGGAGGAATTGAAAATATTCTAACAACCCCACTCTACAATCTACCCAGTCTCCCTTATCAGTGAAAATGTATTGACAAACCCCTTGAATCATCAGAGTAATACAGAATATGCACACATAAAGCCTACACACTCAGCACACAAGCACTCACAAAACATACACGCACATATTTGGACACCACAGAGTTGAAAATATTTTATGTATATACTGTATATTTTAACGTCACCAATCTGTGTTTATGAAGATATAAATTGCACATATAATACACACACATATGCACACACACGCGCACACAGACACACACACACACACACACACACACACACACACACACTAAAGTAACTGTTTCTGAAAAATATGATTACAAATATTCAATGAACACTTCAGGCGATTGCAATCAGTGAAAGCGCTATACAGTCATTAGCGAACGCATAATCAAGTTATGATTGAGGAAAACGTGATGTTTTGATGTGAGTGTAACCCTCCCTATAAAGCTTCACGTTCAGCTGACTTGGTCTTGGCGAGGAGAGAGATCACCCTGAGCTTGTACGGTGGGGATAGATTTGCACATTCAATAGTTTCAACTTCAGGGCAGCCCACTCAATACTTACTTTCAATTAGTAAGCCTCTATGGAATGACGGATTTTACAGTGAAATTATGAAGTAATATAAAGTGGAATTCTAAATTATGCTATTGCAGCATAAGTGTACTTCAACTCTCTTGTGCTCTCTTGTGCTTAACCTTTCCTTTAGATGTTTGTGTATCAAACGAGTGCAAATCAAATATATCACACACTAGCTAAGGCTAAGGGTTTGCCTATGAAACCAGGACAACCCTGGATGGTCCACAATCAATGCTAGTTATTGTACAGTGTCAATTATAATTGAATACTTACATATATCATACCTACATTCAATTGATAGCCTATGAAACCAGTAAAACACATTTCCATATGATCAAAAAAGCACCGCATACACAACATTTTTCAAACGTTTTCTTCCAAAAATTTAATTGCAGAATTATTTATTTACACTGGATGTCCTCAGCAATGTTTAAAACAATGTTCAAAGAAAGCAAAGAAGGTTTAGAAGTTCCTTGGGAATCAATGAATAGGAAATAGATGTATTTTTCCAAACTCAAAGTCTGATAAGTTAACAGTGTGAAAACACAGCGCAGATATAACACATTGAAAAACGTCTCTGTGTCAAAAAATACATAAATAAATCAACAACAAAAACCGCATTGTGGTTTCAAATAAAATCTGCAAATAATGGGCCTACATTCAGAATCAGTAATTTGCATGCCATCATAACCGCTTAGAAGAAACCAGAACAAAACAGAAAATGTTGAAGGAGCAAGCGTGAGCTGGAACAGAAAATAGTTGTCTCAATGAAGCATATATTATATATTTATATATCTATATATATATATCTATATATATATATTTCTTTACAAATGAATATTTGGCATTTATATTAATTCTCACTTTTAGATATGATATACAAGAGATGAAAATATTATTTTTTCCGCTAAACAACTACCATTTCTTTTTTTCATCTATATAGTAATTATAGTTTCACATTCCAACTCTGAGGAAGTGGTGGATCTCTGCATCTCCGTGATCTTCTCTCTACTGTATGGTCGGGGGGGGAAATAACTAAACATCTCCATGTAAACATGTGATATCTTGGGTTGAACTAACGTCGTGAGATGGATTATGATTTACACAACTCTATACCAAGAGTGAGTGAGTGAGTGTGTGTATATGCAATGCAACAATGCATATGTTTAGATCATCCTCAGGAGAAAAATTGCACTTGGAGCTCGCTGTTGCCCTTATGAAAGTGAAATATATGAATCTTCCATTAATTGTGTCGTTACTTCGTCAGAGAGGAAAGTTAAAACAACACACCACAGGTCATCCACACTAATAATGTCCAATAATTAATCTTCAACGCACACACAAAACACTCATTCTGACAGACATCATTCTCACATGAACCACCTCTCCCTTTAAAATACCCACAGTCTCACTAGGAAAACACTTTACAAGGACCATGGCCCAAGTTATGAGGAGGCTTGTATGGAGTGCTTGAAAGCTTCAAACCTGCTGTACCAATGTGGTTGTTATGGCATGGTGCTTCACACTAATCACACTAATCACACTATACACCCCAACAGCCCTGATCCCGTTGCATATGAGACACCCTCCAGTTATTTGGATGAAGCACACGTCTGTAAAGCCCAGACTGCCTTGAGATTGAACAAATGGAATAACAAAAACAATGTTTCCTTCTCTGTCCTGCAGTCACGAGCGCTCGCAAACAAAGTGCTTGTCAATGCTTTCTCCAAAGGGACGTGCAGCCTGATTGCTTGATCCCACACAGCCTTGGTTGCTTCATTCAGACAAAGAACCGTCTATCTAGTCGTGTTGGGGAACAACAACGCACACATTGTCTCCATTGACTATAAGTTGATGTCCTGATCAAATGTGAATTGAGGTCTTCACAGACTACAACATCCTAGTCTTTCAAGAGATATAGAATAATAGTAATGTAAGAGAACAAAAAACAAAACACTACCTTCTTTAAATGTTCAACTGGTTCAAGCAGGGCTACATCCCAAGCAGCAGCAGTGTGGGGAAGCAGAGCCGCAGAGGAGCTCTGGCTGCCGGCTCCGAGCCAGCATGTGTCAGGGAGAGAGAGTGTCTGCATGGCTGTCTCTCTGTGTCTCCCAGAGAACAGCAGTGGAGCCGTCTCTCCTCTGCCAAGGGCCCGGCATCGCAGACACATGGCCACCATGCGCGGCACGCCCCACAATGACAAACCCATGCTGACACTCTTGCTAGGATAAAATCAAATATAATAAAAAAAGAAATCACATGAAATCAAAGACGCCGTTCCTCATGAGGAGGCGGCAGGGGCACGAGGGTGTGTGTGTGTGTGTGTGTGTGCGGGTATCTAAATATCAATTATAACGTGAACTATGCCGGTGTACTGCCCCTCAAAGTTCTCGTGCTAACACCATGAAGATGATCCGACAGTGGAACGCGATGGGAACGGTGGGGCCTGGCGGATATAGGGTCATTCTGTGGGCCATTCTGTGGTAGCAGTATGTAATGACATTCAGCCCTGTGGAGCGTTGCAGCCTCGTTGTGTGTTCAAACCCATTCATAGCATGAACATACAGAAGTTAGTGTCAAATGTTGTGTCTATACTGGTGCACTGCAAGGCCTACTGTGTTTTCCCCTTTTACCACCAATGCACTCGCATCTTTGTCGTTTGCTATCCTATGTAAGCCTATACTCCGCACACAAACGCTGCCAAAATGAACACAATCAATTCATACCAGGAGACTAAGTGCTGTGATGGATTGTGTTGTATTGATTGCTTGCCTCGTACTGATAATCGGATAAAAAGGAGCACCATATGGTCGATTATCCTAAGACTTAACTAATCAAGACAATCCCAGCGTATGTGCCGAATTCATCGTTATTCTATGACTTATGTGACTTCAGCCCAGTATCGACAAGGCTATCAGCATAAAGTCTGCTTTTACACTCCGGAGCAGCCGGGGGTGGGGGGGGGTGGGGGGGGGGAATTTGCCCCAAGATTTTAGACCCACAGAGAGACAGACCGACAGACAATCCACCAACTGTTGCTCCGGGTTCTAATTCTAGTCCTTCTCATTACACTAAACACAGAATAATTCAGCACACGTTGGTGGTGACCAGCTTTGGCGAATAGTGAGGGATAGGATGAGCGTGAGTCATGGGTGTCGGACGTTGGAGGACGCACAGCCGTCGTTACGTGTAGAGGCAAGCTCACACAATGCACGCGCGCACAAAAACACACCGTCGTCCCTTCTATTTGCATGTCATTTCTCTATCAGCAGGGGTCTAAGCAGAGCCTTTGTATTGGTATATGGAGCCCTTGAGATGACGACACTTTCCCTGCCTTTCTGAATATGTACACCCCAATTTCTTCCAGTTCGTTATCTTTTTTTATATCCCAGCTTGGTCTGGATTAGAGGGGGATGAGGGGCGGAGAGGGGGTATGTGTGGAAGGGTGGTACAGGCCTAATATTGGCGAAGGAGACTATTTCAACAATGGAAAGTGTTATTTTTTTCTTCTTCCGAAAATAACAATTATGAATCCATGCTGTTCTAGGAAGAGGGATTAGGGGAATTTAAGTATATTTCCTTAAAACAGCCTTTCCCCCTCCCCTAGCTGAGGCGGTAGATTCAGAGAGATGTGACAATCACACAAAAAGTAAAAGCAAAAGAAATGAAAACTAATGGATAGATGGTGATACAAAGTGAGACAAAGACCGGGTAAGGACAGAGAGTAGAACACACTTCTTGAGAATATAACAGTACAGCTGTGAACTGGGGTATGTACATTTCCCTTGGAAATAGAGGGAGATGTCGAAGTGCTTTGAGTGCATTTGTGTACACATACATGATCTGAGGATTTTCCCCCAAAAAATCAATCTTAAATGCATACATACATACATACATACATACATACATACATACATACAACAGTACATACACACATACAGTGATGCAGTGGTTACGGTGCAATTAAAAGAACAACATTTGAGATTGGCATGTTATGTGTTTCAAGTAAACGTCGATACACAGGGTCACAGAATGGACACATGGCGAGGGAGCGATGCAGAGGCTGACGAGTGGCCTGACGTCATCCTAAGATGGCTTCCCACACGATCAGCAGCTCAGTTGCACCTCAGCCTGATGACGTGGGGGTCAGACACAACACTGAACCATCCACCAGCGCAACTCCACGGGCGAACGCGGCCAATGTGCACGGCATTGAGGTATTTTCAAGCATTGGCACTTTTCAACGATTTTCCACATCGAGCATTGATCTGTCTCTCTCTCTCTCTCTCTCTCTCTCTCTCTCTCTATCTGTCTCTGTCTCATGTTTTACAGTGGAACCCAAAGTATTGAATCAAGACTCATCACAAGTCTCACGATAGACAGACAGGCAGACAGACGTCATCACCATCCCATTGTATTAGTGTTCAAACGAATATAACAGGGTTATTAAATTTGCACAAATTCTTCCTTTTATTTTATTCTTAAATAATTTAAATTAAATATATATTCTCTTGCAAACTCTTTTAGCTCAAATATCTGGTTGCTGGTAGTTTTTCTTTTTTTAAAAAGCTGCACTTTTTTAAATGGCACTTACAGCAAAAAAAAGATTGAAGTGCTGTAAAAAACAACAACAAATATGGACGCTTCTGGGAGATTGGATCATGAGCGGAGCTGTTTGAGGTTGAGCATGGCGATCACCAGCAGGCCAATGAGAACACCCTGAAGCTCAACGTCATGTCAGGAAGTGACGACACACATCCGATAACAATCCCTTTCCAAGAGACCACAGCCTTACACCCTTCAGGCCGACTGACTGGGCTGGATGGCTGGAGTGGAGGCGAGGTCACATGATAGAGAGATGGTCAAAAGGAACAACAAGGTAGAGAGAGAGAGAGCGTGTGTGTGTGTGTATGTGTGAGAGAGAGAGAGAGAGTCTTAAAAAAAGAGGGCTAGTTTCTAAAGTCGTCCAGAGAAAAAAGGAGCAGGGAAGAGAAGCTCCTCGATCACCCACCACCCCTCCTCCTCCTCCTCCTCCTCCTCCTCCCCGCCCCCCCCCCCATCCTCCTCACAGTCTGGTCTGAGCCTCTGGGATGTAGATCTCGATGCTGTCCGCACGCTCCGACGCAGAGTTCTGGCGAAAGGAGGCGGCGCGCTTTGCGGCCATGAGGCGGCGCCGGGCCTCCTGCCGCTGGCGGTCGGGCAGGTCCAGGGACTTCTCTCGCGTCACCAGGCTCCTCTGCCTCACCGCCTTCTTTGGTACAGGAGCTAGTGGCTTTGGGGACAACAAAAAAACACACACACGCACGCACGCACGCACGCACGCACGCACGCACGCACGCACCACGCACGCACGCACGCACACACACACACACACACACACACACGCACGCACACACACACACACACACACACACACACACACACACACACACACACACACACACACACATGTGCGTGTGTGCGCGGGAGGACAAGGATGCAGGAGTGTTATGAAAATTGGCAGCTGGTATGAAATTGGTATGATTTTATTTATTTTTCATCTGCTTTGGTAATTCATTTAAAAAAAAATCCTATGGTACTTCATTTAAATGCTGTGTTATTGTCATATAATCATATAATATATTACGTCGAGGTAAGGCCCATGAAATCGTATATCTCATCATAAAATATCTTCAAAAGTGCTGATCTAATCTGATCATCATTAGCAGATGCACAATTCTACACTCTACACTTATAAGTCAACATCCAGACGCTCCCTTACATAGAGGGGCTCGGGAATAGTTCAGTAGCTGGATTGTGAGTGGCCATCTTGGTCTAGTAGATGGAGTGTGGAGGGGGGGGGGCTACCTTCTTCTCCGGGCTTTCAAGAGTTCTCCAGTTGTTGTTCTTGATCTGCTGCAGCTGGTCAAACTTGACGGTGACGTCGTCGATGGAGAGCTGCAGGAGGTCCCAGAAGCCAGCCAGGTCCTGGGAGGTGGGCCGGGGCATGGCACTGGGGTCCTGGGACCACACACACACACACACACACACACACACACACACACACACACACACACACACACACACACACACACACACACACACACACACACACACACACACACACACACACACACACACACACACACACACACACACACACACACAATAAGGCTGAGGAAAATATTCAAGACATCATTGTGTTGCAGTTCTGATTAACACCACTAGGTGTCCTCGTCAGCTTTGCCCCGAGAGCGTTACATTCCCGCAGAGCTCTCCCCGGCAGCACATTTTCAGGCTTTCCACGCCACGTTGATCATGATCTATTTATGATATCCTTTCATTTCGCCACAAATGAGATTTGAATTAGTAAAGCATTTTATCTTGCTCGGTATTATTTATCACAGTATGATGCCTCGACTGTCAAAGGGACAATAAAACCAAAGATGCTCCCCTGTGTCATTGGCTGGCGCTGCCAGGAGCACTAGAGGTCTTCCTGGGCCACTGGAGGTCATACTAATACTTTTAAAGTGCCTACGGTGGTCAAAGCTGGCATCTAATATCTAATGTATGAACCTGCGGACGTGCCTGCATGGGCCTTTGAATTTCCCCCTTCCTGGTGGACGTGAGCAAACAGTCGATATTCAAAGAGAAGCTTCGGTAATTGTTTTGCAATCAGTTAACGGCAACAACCCGCGGTGCCTAAGGCCGACGGATCATGTTGTCCATCCAAATCCTCAATACCCAAAAATACGTTAACGTTAAAAACGGTTCAAACGCTAATTGCCGGCGAGGTAATTACATGACAATTTAGCAGTATTAACCTCCTAACTAGGGGTGGGAGTAAATTAGCATCGATTCAAACATGAATAGCTAATGCTATAATAGATGCTGTAGATTCTACAGCATTGGTGACTTTTGGCAAAGGCCTATGTGTCACTATAAGGAACCGTTCCAACCACTGCAGGCGGTATTCCCGATGCAGGGGGAGGAGGAAGCACATGTGAAGGGATGACAATGATGATGATGATGATGTGTGGCATGACCATTCTCATCTCCTTTTCCCCCGGCGGCCAGAAAGGCTTCTATGTTACCGCCTGCTTGTCTGTAGAAGCTGAGAGGCCCGATGCTCCCAGAGTCCCCATGACCAACAATCACCGACCGTGCTTGCCTACACACTCAGCAGTTGGGGGGGGGGGGGGGGGGGGGCAGGGATGACAATTCTAGCCTGTCACCTCTGGAGCCCGGGCCAGGGGGTTTCCACCACCAGGTCCACTCCACAAAGGAGCTCATTCATCTTGTGGACTCAGAGGCCCGTCAAGGAAAACACAGCAGAGGAGAAGAGTGCTTTTTAGGGGGGGCGGGGGGGCTGGAAGCAGAGATCCGGCCCCGAAGAAAGAGGGGTGCCACAGGAAGCAGAGGTTTCTCCAGGCTGTGCTGAGACGATAGCGCTGCCTCAAATGTGTCAGAGGGAAAAGATCACTATCCAGGCACGGGGCACTCACTCGCCGCGAGTGAAAACGGAAAACGGACTGGAATTTGTTGTCAGACATTCTGTCAACCTAGCGGATTGCACATGATTAATGATTCTCCCCCCCCCCCACCCCCCCCCCCACACCCCCGACATCCTGCCCCCACCCCCCCCCCCCCACCCCCTCTTATAGGAGGGGACATGATTCCATTACGGCCCGGGCTGCTCTACAAGCACCCTGGAGATGCGGTGGTCTTCCTCTGGTGCTGCCGGCAAACCGCCCGGCTCTCTTCAAACACACGCTTTGCTCTACAGTTCATGAAAAGAGAACACAAAACCTGCACGGTCCAATGAGCTCCTTCTGCCTTTTGAAATGTGAAAGTATTTTACAGGTGATAATTATATAAAATGCAGATATACCTGGATATATATATACTGTATATATATCTAAAAAAACGTTGATTTATTATACAATGACAATTATGAGTTGTTATAATGTATAATGTTAAAATAATATCTATTCTTAGGTAGTGGTAGTGTTAATTAAGTGGTAGTAGATATTTGTGCCAGTATTCATCATCGGTTGGGGTCTTCCACATAATCTTAATGAACCAATAAAACCTGAAATACTGCTGATGTTCCTAAGATCGGATTCTCCTCAATTCGTCATCCATCATTTGGACTGCTGCCTTTTCACTGTTCCTCAAACACACACACACACGCACACACACACACACACACACACACATACACACACACACACACACACACACACACACACACACACACACACACACACTCTTTTTTTCTACTTTTTTTTCATCTTCAGCTAGCAGGTTTGATCTGAGGTTAGTGATCTTGGGAGAGTTTTTAGCCTTGCTGTAGCATGCATGTGTGTGTGTGTGTGTGTGTGTGTGTGTGTGTGTGTGTGTGTGTGCGTGTGTGTGTTTAACATCTGATCCTCTCGTACAGTTTATCCTTCACAGAGCCGTTTTTAGGTCAGGCATTGGGGAGGGTGGATTCCAGTGGTAAATCGACTCAGACAGCTTGATAAAACTGAAAAAAAATTTGACATCTCTGTCAGCCTAATATCTAAGTCATTTGTGTGAGATGTCAAATAGTTCCACATTATCCACGATGTAATCTCACATCCAGAAGTTAGACTACGTTATAGCCGAACCTCTGGTGGGAGGCTGCACAGCGCCTGGGCCTGAAACCAGAACAGAGATATTCTTCCAAAGAGAAACTCGTTTGTTTCAGAAGACAATATTAGCTAATGTGTTTCTACAGCGGCCACTCCACTACGCGGGTTTCATCTTAAACCTTTCCAGACACTGTCGAAGGACGTTGGTGTCTGGACAGGACGTCTCAGCTCGTCTTCCCCACCGGCAAAAGTTTAGTTTAGCAGTGCTGTCCGGGAAGACGATGCTATCATTTAGGTTATCAGTCCTCTTCAGGATCCGAGATTGATGGTCAGCAGCCATATCACTTTGTTGTAGTTCCACCGGTTGTTTCCAGTAGGAACCCATTCTATCGACCGTGCGTCTACAGATCCCCACATCCAGGAACAGTATCCGTCAAAATATACTTGAAGTGAGAGAAAGTGATCGTCTGCCATCCAACTTTAGATATTAATCTAAAAACGGTCTAAAAACCAAGGTCTGTGTTATGGTCGGCTTGTGAAACTGTTAGGAGAAAATAAAAGATAGCTTACATAACAGCGACTTGCTCAGTGCTTAAACAGTATATAGGGATGAAAACCCCCCAAAACTAATTTGCATTTGACTCGCAGTTTCTGGTGCCTGCTGCAGAATTACTGTTTGGCCGCTGTTTAATACAATATATTCGGTGAATAGGGGGGAGGAACATATTGTCCGCAAAATATTTGCTTCCCCTTGACGGGTAGGGAGGTCAGGGTTTGGGCACTGCAGTGGTAATGATGGCAGAGTCGCTCGCCAGCTTCCGCAAGAGACTCAAGACCCTCCTGTTCTGAGTTCACCTGGACTCTACATAACCCCCCGCATTCCCTCTCCTAACCCTAGCACTAACTTGCTTTGTACGACTTGGCATTATTCATAGTACTTTCCATTGTTTTGCATATTGTATGTTTGGACTTGGTCCTACCTTGCATCATGCATTGAATCTTGCATTGCATCATGGTTTTACATGTGTGATACGTCCCCCACACACACTCACACTCATGCATCCATGCACAGGGCGGTTAAGATCACACTGGTGTTTATCCTTTGGTACCAGTGCACCCAAAACAAGACAACAGGAAGTAAAGGCGGTAGGTCGGAGGGCCTCACCAGGTTCTGCTGACACAGCCAGTAGAACTGCTGGAACTTCTGGGACATGAGCAGCTGAGCACTACCCACGGCGCTCCGGATCTTTCCTAGGACTGGAGCACAGACACACACGGACACACACACGCAGGCCATCAGAGATTCAGTCAATACAACAGACCTGTGCATGTACACAGTGTCAGAGGAAGAAATGTCACACTGATTGAACTGCTGTAATGGTAAATGGATTGCATTTATATATCGCTTTTATCCAAAGCGCTTTACAGTTGCCTCACATTCACCCATCCATACACCGACGGTGGTGCCAACCATGCAAGGTAACAACCAACACGTCAGGAGCAGGTAGGGGTCAGTGTCTTGCTCAGGGACACCTCCACACTTAGCTAAGTGGAGCCCGGGGATAGAACCAGCAACCTTCCAGTTGGCAGACAACCACTCTACCTCCTGAGCTACTGCCGCTCAACGTGTTAAAAACAGGTACACATAACCTCCCCTTCCCACTATTCTATTGTAGCTCTCTTATATTCTAGTAGTTCTCTTCTATTCTATTGTAGTCTATGATAGAGCTTTGCTGCTCTAATATTGGTTATGAAGTATAAAATAATGCCAGCATTTGTTGTATCTGAATACTGTACATTTGGTGAATCTTTCTATGTTTTTGCATCACCCTGTTTAATGTTCATGTTGACACCAACTAACATGCACATACTGTACATATATGTACTGTACATATATTGTACACATATGTATTTATTTATTATTATATTAATTGAATGTTTTGTGCTGGTGAAAGGTGTACTATGTTGACATTCGTCAACATATTTTGAGAACCACTGCTCTATGAGACGTGTTTGCTACTTTATTTGACAGAGAAAATGCATATTAATAACATTTCTGAAAATATAATAACATTTCTGAGTTAACTTTTTTCATCTGTACGTGTGTCTTCATCAACGAAGAAGAAGACCATATACTGTATACTGTATATACTGTTTTGCGTAGTTTTTTGCGTACTGTTGCCTGCCATGTCACAATGTCACTGTTCAGAATGACCCCGTGTTGTGAAGAACATGTGACAATAAAACACTTTGACTTGACTTGACTTACTGTCCTCTGACAGGTCGTGCTCCTCGGCCTCGGCCTCCATCTCCTTGCACCAGCCCTCCATCCTCTTGGTCTCAGTGTGCAGGAGTTGCATGAACCAGCTGCCGTCGCGGCGCAGCGAGGGCGACGCCCGGCCCGACTCGCCCGCCGCCGACACCGCGGCGCCGCTCTCCCGCGGCGAGGGCGGCTCCAGCTGGCCCCAGCCTGCCCCCTCGCCGGGTGTCGTTTCCCGCGGGCTGACGGGCTCGGCGGCGCCGCGGTAGTCCTCGCGGTAGCTGAAGAGGCCCTGGGTGCGCACGGTGCGCACGGCCCCGTACGGCGTGGGCGTGCTGGGCTCCGAGTGCCGCTGGAAGCCGCCGCCAAACTGCAGGCCCTTGTCCTCCATGGTGGGGAAGCTCTCCAGCTCCAGGTCCGCCTGCACGCCCGCCGTCACGCTGTTGGAGCGCTTGAAGCGGCCCTGCCTGCGGAGCGCATGCACACACACACACACACACACACACACACACACACACGCTCACACACACACACAAGCACGCACACACACACACACACACACACACACACACACACATACACACACACACACACACATACAGATGCACATACACGCACATGCATAGATATACACACATGCACAGACAAACATGCATACATACGCACATGCACAGACACACAAATTAACATACACATACACACACACACACACACACACACACACATGCATACATACACGCACATGCATACAAACACACACTTGCACAAACACACATACACACACACACACGCACACACACACATGCATACATACACGCACATGCATACAAACACACACTTGCACAAACACACATACACACACACACGCACACACTCACATGCATACATACACGCACATGCAAACAAACACACACTTGCACAAACACACATACACACACACACACGCACACACACACATGCATACATACACGCACATGCATACAAACACACACTTGCACAAACACACATACACACCCCCAGAAATACACACACACACACACACACACAGCCATACACACACACAAACACACACACACACACACGCACACCCACTCACACAAATTTGCCCACACACACACACACAAAAGTACACACACAAGTAAATAACAAACGCGCTGAACGCACGTCTATTACCCTCCACAGCGACAGCATCATGCACCGTGGGGCGTGGACACACTGCGCTGCGTTGAG
This sequence comes from Coryphaenoides rupestris, assembly GCA_002895965.2. Lineage (NCBI taxonomy): Eukaryota > Metazoa > Chordata > Actinopteri > Gadiformes > Macrouridae > Coryphaenoides > Coryphaenoides rupestris. The sequence goes on along the minus strand of PIJE02000211.1, from coordinate 442,419 downwards.
GAGAAACCAACACAAGCTCCTCTAACGGGGCTGAGAGCAGCGACCCGGTCCTCCTCCACAGCTCACCCTTTCTTGGAGTCCTCCACCTGGATCCCCACAGAATGGTATTCCCGGGAGCCCTTGCTTTCCGACTCCGAGTCCGTGGCCGCCTCAACCTAGCCCCGGCGAGGATGACAGCACAACACAACACAACACAACGAAAGGCCGCTCATTACAGGGCCTCTGAGAAACCCCGCCCCCCCCCCAGCCACCCCCCCCACCCCCCCCGCTTGCAGGGGTCACCGGCATGCAAGTGGAAGGCGGTGCTGCAGTCCCGTGTTGACGTGGCCGCGCCCTGAGCATCCGCTACCTTTAATGATTCATGGAGACTGTCGAGGGAGGGGTGGGGAAGCTACAGCAGCAGTGTTCATTTGGAGGGCTTTTCGCCTCGATTTCAAGTTAATGTATGAGAGGGTAGCTTTGTGTATGATAAAACATAACCGTCCGCTTAAAGAAAAGCCCCGATGAGCCTCGCGGGGACCTCATGCTTCGGGCAACACCAGAGGCATAATTGCGTCATAAATAAGGGATCACCACGAGGGATTTGTTCTCACTTTGAAAACTTGAAGAAAGCGTTAGGAGTTTAGGAATACGTATTGTTGTTGTCGTTGTTGTTGTTGTTGTTGTGGGGTTATTAAACCGGCGCCGATGCCTCTGACAACGTTATTCCACGCGCGTGCACGCGCATGATGTACCTCTCTACTATTCTGCAAACCAGAGCAGAGCACCACCTCAGTGTGTGGATGGCTGTGGGGTAACCATGGTAACAGAGAGAGCGGGAGAGCGGGAGAGAGAGAGAGAGAGGGAGAGAGAAAGATATCATGGAACGCTGGCAACGCTATTGATCCTAAGCCTGCGCTGTCTGCAGGGGGGCAGTCCTCAGCCAGCTTTAAAAAAAATTATGAATCAAATGGTGCACCGTAGTTACCGTTACCATAAATCGCCTTCTCTTGAACTTTTCTTATTTTAGCACCGTTTTAATCCACCTGACAACCTGTTCCTAGTTTGCTGACTCACCAAGTATAATTTTGGTTTCCTATGCTCATAGGAAAGACTCATTTTGTCTGTCATTTACTATATATTTTGTATTCCTCAAAGCAGCACCCTCCCTCTCTCTCTCTCTCTGTCTCTCTCTCTCTCTCTCTCTGTCTCTCTCTCTCTCTCTCTCTCTGTCTCTCTCTCTCTCTGTCTCTCTCTCTCTGTCTCTCTCTCTCTCTCTCTCTCTCTGTCTCTGTCTCTCTCTGTCTCTGTCTCTCTCTCTCTCTGTCTCTCTCTCTCTGTCTCTGTCTCTCTCTCTCTCTCTGTCTCTCTCTCTCTGTCTCTCTCTCTCTGTCTCTGTCTCTCTCTCTCATAGGGTTGATAACGCAGCAGTGCCTTCAGGGCTGCGATGGTCTCCAGGATACAGCTAATCGCCCCCACTTCAGCTCAGACCCGTGTGGTCTCTGAATTAGACCACTATGTGGCACACCAGCATTCCTCTGTTTGAAGTGAAAAGTCTATTAATGTACCCAGAGAGAAATGGACGCATTATTTACACCACATAATGTTCAGCTCCTTCTTCCTCTGGCTGGCTGGCTTGATCGAGGTTAAAACTAACTGCCGTTTCAATGCGCTATTCAATTATTACTGCTGCCGATACAGATTTTTATTATTGTACTTGTTGTAAATTCCTCCTGATGTGTGTGGCTGTTACCACTGGAAGTACTCATCCATTTCTCTTTCTATCCCCCCGTCCGTCTATCCATCCCTCCAACTACCATCCATCCACCCGTCTTATCTTCAGACCGTTATTGCATGTGTGACCTTGAGTGCGGTTCCGTGTGTGAATTATCAACTCAAGAGTTTTCGCAGGACTTCCCGCGGTCCTGCGGCCAAAGCGAAGGCAGAGCCCTGACATTTTTGCGGAGCCATTTGCTATTCAGCCAGCGGCGGCGGCGGCGGGAAAGGAGGCTACCGCTAGCAGCAGAGGAGCAAATGAGCACCGGGTGCTTGTCCAAGCGACCACCGTCACTTTGTGCGTGAGGAAACGCAAAGTTCACCTCACCTCAAAGAGAGAGAGAGACAGAGAGAGAGAGAGAGAGGAGAGATAGAGAGAGAGAGAGGTTAGTGAGAGAGAGAGAGAGACAGAGGGACAGAGAGAGAGAGAGAAATATATAGAGAGAGAGAGAGAGAGGGACAGAGAGAGAGAGAAATATAGAGAGAGAGACGAGGACACGGGCGACATTCACATCAGCACTTTGAGAATGCAATGATTGTCAGCCAGGGAAAATCAATACAAAGTCTTTGAATGACGTACAGTGTGTGTGTGTGTGTGTGTGTGTGTGTGTGTGTGTGTGTGTGTGTGTGTGTGTGTGTGTGAAGACGCTGCGACTAATTGCCACCAAAGTCTCGCGATGCACCGTATTTTATAGTCCCACAGGAACAACTCTCTAAGCTGTGGTGAGCGGCTTCCTCGGAGCACCTGTGTCTGTTAGTAAACTGTTTGTGTTCCTTCAGCCAATCAGCTTCTTGACCTGTAGGAGCTGCACGGGAAGATATAAAGACTGGCTTTGGTGGCTTCCTGTTTGCTCTTTGGGGCTGGCTGGACTGGCTGGATGTGTGGATGTATGCATTGACTTTAATTAAATTTTCTAGACAACCGTTCATCCGATCCACTTCACACGGCGAGTGTATGGCTGAGGCCCCAAGGAAATGCAGTGTGTTGAGTGTTTTTGGATGGGCGGTTCTGGCGGAAAGCAGCAAGCAAATCTGAGAATTCTGAACAGACACAGAACGGGCACCCAAGAAGTGCAGTGTGTCGAGAGTTCAAGTTGTGAGCGCCGGAGGCCCAGGCAGTTCGGTCCGTTTCGCATGGGCACGTTTCGAACAGAACGGGCACATGACTAGTGAATAAAAACCTTGCCCCCCCCCCACCACCACCATGTGACCTCCCATTCTTGCTGTGAGCTAAACGAGCAGTTAGTTAAATATCTGACGAATTCTTCAACTCTCCTAGTTTTCTGGAAGTCACTAGGTTTGTTGTTAGCAGGAAGATGACAGACGGAGTCCTTCCTATCGTCCAGACGATTGTAATCGCAGACACGTACTCCACGCAAATCCCTGGAGCCCATATTGTTCATTGGCTTCCCAGGGTCCATTCTCTTTTACCTTCTCCTGTCTCTCCATTCGGCCCTTCTGCCCTACTCACTACTTTCCACCCCCCCCCCCCACACACACACACACCTTCTCTGAAGGGCACAAAATCAGAGAGAACACGCTTCGTTTGAAAGAAAAGGACGTTACAGTGATTACATAGCCCCTCCGGGCGGGGGAGGAGTGTTTTTTTGGGAGGGTGGGTGCAGGGGAGCTGGTGGTGTGGGCAGGATTTATTCTTTTCTTTCCACCCTTTGCTTTCCCTCTGCTCTGCCACTTCTGATGAGTGTTAATCAGCGGGGAAGGGGGGGGGGGGCACCGTCCCCTGGAGGAGGGGTGACCCCCAACCGCCGCCGCCGGGGCCACGGAGGGAACACCAAGGTGGGTGGTGCGGGCGGGCGGGGAGCCGGGCCACGTGAGTGGGCGGCGGCAGCGTGGGCGACTACTGATTGTGTCCTTGAGCGCAAAGCGAGAGACGGAATGAATGGATGAACGAAATGAGGGGGGAGGCAGGTGACTAAGTGTTTAAGTGTGTGTGTGTGTGTGTGTGTGTGTGTGTGTGTGTATGTGTGTGTGTGTGTGTGTGTGTGTGTGTGTGCGTGTGTGTGTGTGTGTGTGTGTGTCCAATTGACCAATGTGCACTTGTGTGCCACTTGGCTGTCCTTTTGATCAGCCACCTGGCGACACGCAGGCCTATTAATAGGCCGCTCTTGATTTGTCACATGACACAGACCATCGATCCGGGTCGCCGGGGTGTGGGGGGGGGGAGGCGGACTGAGCCAACAACACAGCACGACGTCGCCGACGTGTCAGAATCAAGTGACTTTCAAAAGAACATTTACTGCTTGGCTGGTGCCCAGAAGGCATGGCTCTGTGTCCACTTGGCTTCAGTGGACGACCACTAGACCAATAGAATTGCCTCGGGTTTATATGAAGCAATCATTGCTTGAAGGAGAAGGATTCTCACAGGAGAACCACTTTAGCCAGCGCTCCCTGAATTAATCTCAATGTCGTTAACACCGGGCAAGGGATGGCGGGAACGAGGGAAACAATGAAATACTGAGGAGACAGTGAAAGGGATGATATAAAAAAGAAAATGGAATAGAACAATTAATAAGGGGTGAATAAAGGGGAAGGTAAAAGTATGACGGTAAAATCGGGGCAACAATGAATAATACTGGCAATTGAAGAAGCTAAACAACTCAGAAGCTTAACAACCCTCTCTTTCCAACAGGTGAGGTGAGACATGCTTTTAATAACATTGATAACATTGGCAACATACAGCCACTAGGTGCCGCACTCCCCCTCCGCCCTTCCATTTCATTCAAGTGGTTTCCAGTTTGTTGCACAGCCTGCATATTTCATGGTTGAGTGGAGTAAGACTCAGACTGACATCACTTGATAGTCATGACAAGTGATTCATCTTTCATGGTAGAGTAATGAATTCAGTTTGCAACTTGTACATTAAGCTATAGATTTAGGTTATTTTGTGTAGTGGTGTTTCAAGACGCATGCAAGATGTTTTTTTCCACAATAACTGGCAACTACTAAGACTCTTGATCGCTGAAGACACAGAGATACCATGCGACACCAACTTTGTTATCCTATTGGCTCACAAGCCTTCTTAAAGGCGGGATGTCCGACATCAGAGATAAACCAAAAATAAATTGTGGACCCGTCAAAACGTAAAAGATTATTTATACATTAGATCTCTCGGCTCTGTAATCACATCCCACGGCTTCTCCTACCACTGCTATGCTGATGACACCCAACTGTTGCAGCCAAATCTGCCTTCTATCTTACAAAGATCAACTCTTCCGCCTCCAACCCCAGGAAACTTTTTTCCATGTTCTCCTCCCTCCTCAACCCTCCCTCCCCTCCTCCTCCCTCCTCCCTCTCAGCAGATGACTTTGCCACCTACTTTACAAAGAAGGTGAAGGACATTACCTCCTCTTTCACCCCTGCTTCTTCCCTCACTCCCCCTTCACCCACCCCTACCAGCCTTACCTGCTTTAACCCCCTCTCCTCTGAAGAAGTCAACAGGCTTGTGACATCCAACCATGCCACCACCTGCCCCCTTGACCCAATCCCGTCCTCTCTTCTCCAAGACATCTCGGGCGACATCCTTCCCTTCCTCACCACCCTAACTAACACCTCCCTCACTTCAGGCCTGTTTCCGACTGCCTTCAAGACCGCCAGAATCAAGCCACTCCTTAAGAAACCCACCCTGGACACCACCGACGTCCGACACTACAGACCTGTGTCTCTCCTATCATTCCTCTCCAAAACCATAGAACGTGCTGTCTCCACCCAACTATCATCCTATCTCTCCGAGAACAACCTGCTCGACCCTCATCAGTCAGGCTTCAAAGCGGCGCACTCCATGGAGACGGCCCTGCTTGCAGTATCAGAGTCCCTTCGCGACGCCAGAAGCTCTTCCCTCTCATCCGTGCTCATCCTCCTTGACCTGTCCGCCGCTTTCGACACAGTGAACCACCAGATTCTCCTCTCCACCCTGGCAGAGCTTGGCATCACTGGAACTGCGCTATCCTGGTTCACCTCCTACCTGACAGATCGCACTTATCAGGTCACATGGAATGGCTCCCTGTCCAGACCCTGCACCCTTGACACCGGAGTACCCCAAGGCTCAGTACTGGGACCCCTTCTGTTTTATTTATACATTAGATCTCTCGGCTCTGTAATCACGTCCCACGGCTTCTCCTACCACGGCTATGCTGATGACACCCAACTGTTTCTTTCCTTCCCCCCCTCAGACACCCACATCGCAACACGCATCTCAAAATGCCTGGCCGACATCAGCAGATGGACGACCGCCAACCACCTGAAGCTCAACCTCGACAAGACTGAGCTTCTCTTCATACCGGGTAAAGACTGCCCTCAGGTGGACCTACTTGTCACCATCGAGGACATCAAAGTCTCCCCTGCACCCACGGCAAGGAACCTGGGCGTGGTACTGGATGACCAGCTGTCCTGCAACGCCAACATTACGTCTGTGGCCCGATCTTGTAGAATTGCTCTCTACAACATCCGCAAGATCCGGCCCTTCCTCACACGTGAAGCAGCGCAGATCCTGGTCCAAGCGCTCGTTATCACTCGTCTCGACTACTGCAACTCTCTCCTGGCTGGACTTCCCGCCTCAACAATCAAGCCCTTACAACGCATCCAGAACGCAGCAGCACGCCTCGTGTTCAACCTACCTAAATTCTCCCATGTAACCCCCTCTTCCACAACCTCCACTGGCTCCCGGTAATCGCTCGCATTCGATTCAAGACACTGGTACTGACCTTCATGGCTGTCAACGGAACCGCCCCTACCTACCTCCAAACATTAGTCCGACCCTACACCCCAGCCCGAGCACTCCGCTCAGCAACTTCTGCCAAACGACTGGTACCGCCTTCACTAAAAACAGCCAAACATCGCACTTCCAAGTCCCAACTCTTCACGGTTCTGGCTCCGCAGTGGTGGAATGAGCTCCCGGCTCATGTCAGGACGGCCGAGTCGCTCGCCAGCTTCCGCAAGAGACTCAAGACCCACCTGTTCAGAGTTCACCTGGACTCTGCATAACCCCCCTCCTTAACAAGAGACTCAAGACCCACCTGTTCAGAATTCACCTGGACTCTACATAACCCCCCTCCTTAACAAGAGACTCAAGACCCACCTGTTCAGAGTTCACCTGGACTCTACATAACCCCCCTCCTTAACAAGAGACTCAAGACCCACCTGTTCAGAGTTCACCTGGACTCTACATAACCCCCCCTAGCACTAACCTGTGTGTTTATATGTCTTAACACTTATTAATGGCACTTAGCATTGTTGTTCGTTCTCAGATGTTGTATCATGCTTAGAATTGCACGCCTGCCCAGCTACTTATGCAGGCAACTTGGCAATTATGAAACTCGTTCTATTCGTCTCGTAAATAGGAATGCTCGAAAACAGCTCTATTCTTATCTTCAGGTACCACAGTGATATATTGCTGCCTCTCCTTCAACAAATGTACTCTTTGTAAGTCGCTTTGGATAAAAGCGTCTGGCAAATGCCCTAAATGTAAATGTAAATGTAAATATTCATATATTATCCTATATACAGTATGTATGACAATGTGTCCAGGTGCATCACAGGATGATGTATGTTAAAAGCATCCACATAAAAATGCACCTTTAACTTCTCCTTTAACTTTAATTTCTTGCCATTATTATTAGTACTTAGCATTGCTTAGCATATTGTTTGTTCTTAGATTTTGGTAATGTTCTCAGAATGGCACGTCTGCTCTTACCCCAGCTATTATGCAGGCAACCTAGCAACTACGAATGCTTGAAACCTGCTCTATTCTTATCTTTATGTTCCATAGTGATATATTGCTGTCTCCTTCAACAAATGTACTCTTCATAAGTTGCTTTGGATAAAAGCGCCAAATGGCCTAAATGTAAAATATAAAATGTAACGCTGTGATCCAAAGGGTTGAACACATGTTGAGTTGAACAAGGTGCTGCTCGCATACCAAGAAGGGGGTGCTGGCTGAGCGTGATGGAGAGACAGGGACATAAAGAGAGGCAAGGCACATGTACCTAGAGGCAGCGGGCCAGATAGTGGATGAATGCGAGGGAGCGAGAGCTACCATTCAGTAAAAGCCACTCTAGCAAGAGTTGAATCCTAATTGATTGCAGTAAGATGACTCACGCTGTGCTTTGCCAGTGGAGAGCAGGTCTACTTGTGTGTGTTAGTTGAATTTCTGCATGCATTGATGTGCAAGTGTGGGTATCGGTGGCTGAATGTTTTGGCAGGTGGCAGTCATTTCTTTGATTATGCAATCATGCTAAGCGTTATTCATATTTTTAAATGTACTATGCATGGTTGCGAGCACACATATGCATAAATACACCCACAAACAAACCCACACGTAAACACAAATTCAAATACACCACGCATGAAGAAACAGGCACATTTTGTCACTCACAGACACATAGCATATGTCTAACCTGGACCCCAATATACGAATGGTTTCGCATCAAGCTGATCAGAGGGTGGTTAAACAAGACTGGATCTCTATGGAGGCTTTGGTCAGAGGGTGGTTAAACAAGACTGGATCTCTATGGAGGATCTGGTCAGAGGGTGGTTAAACAAGACTGGATCTCTATGGAGGATCTGGTCAGAGGGTGGTTAAACAAGACTGGATCTCTATGGAGGATCTGGTCAAGAGGACTGGTGGTTAAACAAGACTGGATCTCTATGGAGGATCTGGTCAAAGGGTGGTTAAACAAGACTGGATCTCTATGGAGGATCTGGTCAGAGGGTGGTTAAACAAGACTGGATCTCTATGGAGGATCTGGTCAGAGGGTGGTTAAACAAGACTGGATCTCTATGGAGGATCTGGTCAGAGGGTGGTTAAACAAGACTGGATCTGGTCAGAGGGTAGTTCAACTAACCTGGATCCCTATGGAGGAGCGTGGCGTCTTCAGGTACTCCTCCGCCTTGGACACCAGGACGGCCTTGTCACAGGTCAGCACCGAGCTGTGGCTGTCCGTGGAGGGGTGCCTCTTGCCGGCCATGGCGCCCGCTGCCTCCATGGCTATGCTCACGGCCTTGGCGCTGTCCAGGCTGTCGGTGGAGTTGTACAGGGCTGTGCCCAGGCCGAAGCCCAGGCCCAGGCCCAGGCCCAGGCCGTCGGGCGCCCACATGCCGCCCCGCGGATGCCGCCCCTCGTGGTAGGCGTCCTGGGTGGACTCTGTGCTGCTCTGGGCCGTGACGGAGATGAGGGGCTTGGAGGTGGTGCGGGGCGGGACGGGGGGCGGGGCCTTCTTGTAGCTGGGGACGTAGCTGACAGCTGGAAGGCAAGGATCGCGGCGTGAGTGCAGCGCTTCTACATGGTGCTCTCGGTAAAGAGCGCTTAACTTCATCACCATATGTTTGAGCCAAATCGGAGCTGTCATATTTCAGACCTTGGACATATTAAGATACACTTTTTTAGATTGTATGTCCCTGCCATGCATGAAAATTGAAAGCAAAATGTATAAAGCAAGGTTCACAACGGCATCTTCTTCTGCTGCCGTTTTGACAGGAGAAGAAGAATAAAGGGGGAATTACTTTCATGTGCTTGTGAGAGAAAGGGCCTTTATCCAGCAGGACTGGCATGGGGTCGGTTGTGTGCGCTTACAGGCTAAAACATCCAACGCCTGTGCGGAGTACTGTGTACAGATCAAAGCCCATCATAGACCAGGGGCCACGAAGCAATCCAAGACTTTACGATGGAGACTACTCAAAAGACTAGAGAGTTAAAAATACATGCAATGGCTTTTTTAGTTCCAGAGCTCCATCCCATGCAAGGGGGAAATGGACTCCATGGTACTGTGCACAGCGTGGAAAGTGTACAAGTACGCTCTGTTCCTTCCACTCGGAAGGAATGGCCAGTGCCAGGTACACTGGGAGGCTTCATTTGTGCCGAACAGGATCCCGGACCTCGATGTTTTATGCTGCCCGGGTTCCGGTACCTATTTGCGCGGATGCGGTACCTGAAATGAGTATGAATTGGTCAATTAGAATTCCCATTGTTATGGGCTCATAGTGTTTACTAGGCTCTGTTGTTGCTTTCCTATCGCTGCACTGCACATAGCGTTGTTTATTATGTCATTCTTGTTTACTCTCATCACAGCAGCAGGACCGAGGTGCTGTCTGTGTGCCAGGCGTTGTGGTATTGATACCTTCCACCACCCCCCCCCCCCCCCCGCCCCGAATCAGCAGCCTCTCTGTGTTCCTCCTGATATACAAATGAAGCACCGGTAACAACACAAATATACAGAGAACATCTCTGTTGCAGGGTAAGTTGTACTTCATGATATTCCACATCAAGAAGGGAAGAAGGAGTTTATTTTGCCCGAGTGTTTACCCTGCGTTCTTCAACACAACACCACAAAGGCAGACCGAGCCAATTAAAATGGGACGGTGTTGGAGTTTTAACGAGGTGCGATCATCTGTAGGCCCACACACTTCTCTGTCCTGTAGGAGTCTACATTGTATAATGTAAAGTATACATAATAAACTACTCTACAGTAAAACGTGTATTAAAATGTACTAAAAAAACATACAATTCTATACAAATGGAGGGATTAAGGATTAAACGGGAACCGTCCGCCAGACAGAGAACGATATCCCATAATTCACTTGGAGTGATGGCAGAGGGCTGCAGTTGAGACCCCTCCCTACCTCTGGGAGCCCCCCCCCCCCCCCGGGCCCCTCTCTAACCACTGTCCAGGCTGCATGTTATAAATAACTCTGGACTGCTGATCCGCACCGGGGCCGGCCACCCAGAAGACTCATTTCCATTCATAAAAATGAACCCCCTCTGGGCAGAGAGAGAGAGAGAGAGAGAGAGAGAGAGGAGAGAGAGAGAGAGAGAGAGAGACTGAGAGGTGACTAGGAGGAAGAAAGGGCTAGCAGCAAAAAAAGAAAGAAAGGAAGAAAGGGGAGGGTGAGCATGTCTGTGAAATAGAGGCGTGAGAGAGAGAGAGATAGAGAGAGAGAGAGAGAGAGAGAGAGAGAAGAGAGAGAGAGAGAGAGACACACACATAAACACACACACACACACACAGGTGATAATGGGGAGACAAGGTGGTGAACAGAGGGGAGCAAATAGAGAGAGGCAATATAGGGAGAGTGCCAGACCTTTTTCGGAGAGTGTGATTCAGCAGGAGCACCAAAAATAGAGCCATTATTAGCCAGCCAGTGTAGCAACAGGGAGACATAACTCTCATAGCCTGTCTTGGCAGCGTCTGTATTACTCAGCATTTAGATCTCATCTGAATCCAGCAGAGCAACTAACCTCGCTAACTCCCCCCCCCCCCCCACTGCCAGAGACTAAGAGAGAGAGCTAAGAAAGCAAATGTACAGATTGGCTATTTTGTACCCGTGATGTACAGCCAATCAATAATGCTGCCGGCGGGACATTGAGCCAGAGAGAGGCGACTGCATCAGAGCCGCCTGCAAGGAGTGCATTTGCATTTTTTTTCATTTAATCACCAATCAGATCATACAAAATAACGATTCCAATAATCGGAAAAATTATGAATATCAGATCCGATTATCAGCCGATTATCGACCCCTAATTACTAATAATCGGTATCGGTATCGACCCAGAAAAAACCATATCGGTCGACCCCTAATGTGTAACTTGTTAGTTATTGGTTGTGCATCACCTTTAAAATTAGGACGTACGGTTTAAAAAGCCCTTTAAAGACAAAAAGCTAAAATAGCATCCTAAATCTATTAAAGATGAATAAGACAATCTGGATATGCCCTTAAATAGTAACCAATTACACCACTAACTACCCAGGGAGACACCCATACCATCCACTTTAATGGATCTTTCTGGATCTTTTCTCGGGTGAGAATAATTTGGTGTTTATGCTAACGAGTAATAGTAAAAAAAAACAACACACACACACACACACAAACCTGTGATTCCCAAGTTGTTGTATGGTATGTTTTGCAATTGTATGGCGGAAAGGGAGGAATGAGTGTTTGTGGCAGCACTGCACCAACAAAGAACAAAAAAAAGCAAGAAGCCGAGAGAGTTCATTTTGAACACATTTGAGGATTCACAAAAAAAAACTCCAAAGCTGTTTCACCGAGGTTTGTGAACTGTTTTCCAAAACATTGTACCGTGGCAGCTACAAAAACAGAGCTAAAAACAGCTAAAAGGCTCTAGTGCTCTGGCTCCAGTATGGCAGAGAGTTAATTGCTTGTCTGCCATGCCCCAAAAACTATGCCTTGGGTGTTAATACACTGGAGGGGGTTCTGCCTGTATGTGTGTGTGTGTGTGTGTGTGTGTGTGTGTGTGTGTGTGTGTGTGTGCGGTTCGTGTTCTCGCAGCATGTGCATGTGCCACTTTCATGACCTTCGTGACACAGGAGTGGAGTGGCTCAGGAGAGATGACAAGCGTGGGGGTCCCGGTTTGAGAGCCTCCCCACACCCACACACCCACACACACCCTTAACAAGCAACAAACACTTAAAGTGTCCTGTCTGGCTGCTAGGTAGATCATCAAGTCGATAGCAGCGACCATAAAGATACTCTTCTTGAGGCTGTGATGAGTGTGTGTGTGTGTGTGTGTGTGTGTGTGTGTGTGTGTGTGTGTGTGTGTGTGTGTGTGTGTGTGTGTGTGTGTGTGTGTGTGTGTGTGTGTGTGTGTGTGTGTGTGTTTGCCCACGCATCCTCCTTCATTTGTTATTTATTTATTGGAAATAATGTTTTAGCCTATGTTTTTAACAATTTGGTATTGACATAATTTTTATATTATTTTTAATTAATTGTATTTTATTGACCTCTATTTATTGATTATTAACAGTTTTTGTTTTAGTCTTCCTAAATTGTTTTCTTTTAGTCTTGATGAATTTTGCCTCTGTGTTGTAAAAAAAACTATCGGCGCCACAATATGCAACCAAAGGCTGAGACACTAACAAAATGCCTGTAGCTAGCTAAAAACAGCCTGTACATGTATTATTTTAGCACCCCAAGCCTACCAGAGAGGAAGAGGTACATTGTTGACAAACTCAATATTGTTATCTTCAGCCTCAACAGTTTGTCTGTATGTAAATGCTTGCTGCACATGTAAGTCTCAGGATCCCAGTGTTCCCATTCTACCTGCTGATGCCTCACGTCTGGATCCATCTTCGTCTTCTTAAAAGCTCAGTCTTTTCCTTTTGGCAGCTTAGAAAAATGTAGTTTTGGGTTCTTTACCCTGTTGGTAGTTCATCCCACCACATAGCAGCTTTTAGATATGTTTCTGGTTTTTGCTAGCAGACAGAAGTGACAAGGAGGCACCTTCACAGAATACAAAGTCAATGAAGAGCGATGAATTGTTTTCCCATCTGGAGGGGGCGGGACTTAATTGTGCTCTGTCTCGATTGGCTTGCCCTTTGGCAGTTAAGAAATAAATTTACATCGTCAGTAAGGACGGCTAGATCTGATTATTAATTAAATGCCATGGATGTCTCTATGTACTGTCAGTCATATCCCTCAAGCCCCCTCTCCACTACACCACAAACTGCCTGATTCCCTGACAACATTGGGACATTTTAGAACCTATGAACCTTAATGTTTTTAAATGTAATTGTTTTAATTAGGAACAGCTTTAACCAATGTCAATGTTTGTGTCTTTTTTGTTTCTTTTGGGCCTAATGTAATTCCCCGGCATGCATTGAAGTGAGGGTCCGCCCCTCAATGTATTCCTGAGTAGTTAATAAAGGTTGAGTGAGTGAATGAATGTTGCATGGACTGAGTGCTTGACTGGGTGAAAGCCCAAGCTCAATTGACTTCCCCTGAGGTCTTTTCAACACCCAGTGCTGTGGCAGCATTTTATAAAAGCCACCCAACCCAAACACTGAAAACAGAATAAGATTGCTGTCACACAGAACTGGCAGAGGAGAGTGAGACAGTCGTAGCGATTTACCTGAGTTCTGCTGGGAGCTGCCATCAACACTGCACGCTGAGGGGAGGCAGAACTTGATCCCTGGAAACAAGTTAGTGGGTTGGACATTCAGAAGAGAGGGGGAGGGGTGGGGGGGTAGGGGGGCGGAGGCAATCGGGTGCAGTCTCCCACCCAGTACACATACACCCTGCTCACTCTCAGTGCTACATAACTACTAAGTCAGGACTACGCCTCTAGTCTACACTATGTGTGCAAGCTGCCATCACCTTGTGTTTCTAGTGCAAAAGAGCATGCATGAGATAAAGAGATAGAGAGATACATGAAGAGACAGAGACGGAGAAAGAAATGCATGGAGTGGTACGGACCTGGGCAGATTGAGAATGTTAATGAAGGAAAAGAAAATCAATGGCATTGGATGCGATTGCACATGGAGCAAATGGTCTATTGAACATTATTACTTTTGCTGTATGACTGTTATGTGCCATGTTCCTGAATTTCCTGGTCTTGGATCAATACGGTCTGGTTTTATTTTTTCTGTTACTGTTCTGAGTTGCCCCTCTAGACATCTGGAGCTAGGGTCAGGGTTCACTCACCAGCGTTCATTCGTTCATCATTAAATGATGCAGTAGTCTGTCCACAATTATATTAGTATTTCACTGTCATTGAAGAGAAAAAATTATTCTGCTAATAGACTCCCCACTTGACAGATTTTTTTTAAACTTTTGTAGTTCCCACATCCAAATAACAACTAGTACAATTATGGGAGTTCATTTGTCATTTACAATTATTTGTGTACTGTTGTTGTTGTTTGAAGATGCAACGTCGATGTGAATCAGAACAAAACAAAACGGCTATGATGACACATCATGAGCCAGCCAGCATGTGTGAATGGAAAGAAACCACGCCTGTATCACAGCCACAACTAACACTATGGTTGTAGTATGGTGCTGGTCCCCCTTCAGGTAAACACTTTATTTCTTGTAGTGAAGCAAATAGGATGAACCCATATAATTCCAGCAGCCAATATAACCCATATAAAAACAAATGCCAATTGAAATGATAATTCAGGCGGATTTAGCTTTTTCGACAAAGATTGTTTTTGTTAGCGATTTATTGGAGTATGTTTCCTCGGGACAATGGATACAAACCCCATTAACTGAATATTTAGTTCAGGGATCCCATGTGTCTTCAGCTTATTTGTTTTTCTGTTTTGTTTTGACTTGTCATCGCTGGGAGCAGAACACAATGTTCCTCATTGTGTGTGTGTGTTGGTTTGATCGATCTGTGGGGCCCCAGTACCTGACACTGAAACACAATTCTGCTTAACATTTTTTTCCTGACACTATCAAAACAGAAAGAAACAATAGGAGGGAAGAAATTACTTACAATTAAGAAGATCATAAGTGTGACAAAAACACAGAGCAATTGATCATAAACATGCACCTTCAGACCACATATATTCTGACAAAATAGTCTGAGTCTGCAATATACTGTATATATTTCCTCCTTCAGACTACTACACATTAAGACGATCTCCCCAGTGCTTCACAATCTCAGTCTCTGATTCCTGAGCACAAAGATGATGTATTATTGTAATAAACACAATATTCCCTCTCCAAAAATATTCAGAAATATCTTTTCATGTTTCATTACATTTACCAAGCAGTCTTTGTGTGTGTGTGTGTGTCACATGTGTCATGTGTGTGCGTGCGTGTCACGTGTGTGTGTGTGTGTGTGTGTGTGTGTGTGTGTGTGTGTGTGTGTGTGTGTGTGTGTGTGTGTGTGTGTGTGTGTGTGTGTGTGTGTGTGTGTGAGCGCAAGATATGATCAAGTGCACAAGCTACATACGATACTTATATTTCTGCATTGGCCTTTCTATGAGAGCATTTGACCTGAAATTGCACAAGAGACCAATTCATGTTTCTCTGAGCAAGAGGCCTGTTTTAACTCATTCTTAGATTGTGCAATGGCATTTGTCCCTGTTTTCGCATGAGTCCTCTCAGCTGCTCACTTGGTAAACAGTAAAGTGTCCTTGGAATTTATAGTTATATGATAACTGCCAAGATTTAGTTTGCTCCATTCTGGAGTGCTTAAAGCAACAGAAGTCAAGGAAAGTTTCATGGCCCGGTGTGGAGAATGGCAAAACATAGCCTTAAAAATGCCATCTATTCAGTAGTCACAGATTTCCAAAAGAGTCTCAGTAAAAGGAATAGGGGCGTTGAAAATGACTTGTGGTAAATCCACTTCCATCAATGTTGTGGGCCGTGTCTGAAAGAGGAACAGTTCACTAGTGTAAAAGAATAGTCCTGGACGTACTATCTGGCTTCGATTCGTTTTCATTCATACATTTTTTCACTTCATTCTTTTAGCATAATTACATTAAGATTAGGAGATATTTGAGACCACTGATTGTTCATTTCAGTTTCTGTACAATCTGTAAAATATATGTACTGCAATTGAGGAAGTCATTTATCCTGTCGTGAGACTAATGCAGCGATGTGTATGAAGAGCTCCTTGTGGCCGGCACCACCAAGGTGTTTTGGAGCTATAGCTATCTCGTTGTGCAGCGGTAGCTATGGAACATAGTGTTTTAGTATACTTGAGCTACAGTTTGTCTGCTGAGCATGAGCTTTGCTTTCAGAGTGATAGCGACATGTAGCTGATTTCTGCACTGTTGTACTCATATCTCCCACTCCATGGTTCCACACTGGCACTTCGATGGATTGGTATTGGCTCCCGACCCCTCTTCTGCCATCGGTACCACAGGAACGCCTGCTCACACGAAGACCTCTCTGGGCTGCCAGGGGCTTCCTCTGCTTCAAAGTCCTCAGATGGATCCATGCCGAGTGGCGTTTCTGTTGTATCGTCTGGCTCAATGGGTGGCAGGTCTATTGAGGGTATTTGGATGTCTTCTAGATCAGACAACATTGGATCTGAATCGAGTGGGTGTGAATCGGAGTCGGTGAGAGATGCAGGATGAATGGGTCCAGAGTCAAGATCCATTGATTCTTCAGGGTCAGGAAAGACTGGACTAGGAGGTGAAATTGTGACAATGACCTGTGTCAGTGGGCCCTTGCGGCAGTCATCAACTGCCTGCATCATTTGAGACAAGCTGCTCTCTATGGGTGGATCCAAACATGCCGAATCAGATACATCTGAAGACTCAACAAGGCAGGGCACATATGGATTCACATTTGAGTGCGATGGACATGGGCTAGACATGGATTGGTAAAGAGGTGGGTCAAAATCCCCTGTTTCAAATGGTGACTCAACACTGAGGTCCAGTGGATCTGGTTCAGGGTCCATAAACACTGAATCGAGATCATCTTGGTCAAAGGAGGTCAACATCACCATGTCAAAGTGCACGAGATCCGTATGATATATCGGTGCAGTATCAGTTGGTTCTGGAAGAGGCGGCCACTCTGGTTCTTGAGACTCAGGTTCAGCAGAGTTGGCCAGGTCTTGCTGATCATGCCCCATTTTGGAAGAACAACTTGAGTCTAAGGCCGGTGGCCCTGGAAGGGGCTCAGAGGCATGATCTAAAAAGGTAGAGGTAAAAGTATCTGTGTTTGAATCACTATTTGTTGGACTTGTGGGTGACTCAGGGTATTCAGATACCACAATAGTTGGACGCTGTTTTTCAGGCTGTGCAGTACTTGCAGTAGCAGTTGAGTAATCAGGTGGAGCTGTATAGGGGCAGACAGTCCCTAGATCAATGATTTTAGAGGAAGATCCCAAGATTGAGCCTGGTGGTTTTGAGGTTGTTTCCAGTGGGTCTGCAGGGTATGGGTCTTTTGATCCAGAAACTCGTGAACATTCAGCGACTGTGTCTTGAACAACTGGTGCTGACTCATGAGTAATAGCATACTCTGAAGTCACTTCATCTTCTGGTGGGTCATCTGGTGGTGAAACAGTCACTACGGGGACTGGATATGGTAGGGTTTGCATTTCCTTTATATAAGCGGATTTTATCACTTGGAGCGTTACATCATCTTGGGCAGATGTTTTGGCCTCTGAATAGTCCTCATTCACTCTGTCTATACATGTTATCTCCAGAGCTACCTCAGAGTTTTTAATAGCTGATCCTGTTGCGCATGGTTGTGGCACATGAGTACTGACCATTTCCATGGTGACTACATCTGTTGAACTCTCGTTTTGCAGCTCTGACGAGGGTGTAAGAGATAAGTCTACAGAAGACACGGGTTGGCTTAGTTTCACAGAGATTGGAAGTATTGAATCTAACGAAAGAGGTATGGCGCTTTCTACAAACATTGACTGTGGAGAAGCGAGAATGCTTGGGTCCATAGAGAGCTGTTTTGGTAGGTGTCTGCCGAGAGCCGTGTACTCCTTCTGTTTTGTTCGTGTCATTGCTCTTCTGGACAATTGGACCGGCCGGTCATAGTCAGCAGTGCCTTTGCCTCACTAGGACCTGCCCCCTGGCCCTGGCGTCCCCAAACAGACACTTTGGACACTTTGGGGTGTTTCCTGTCTCCGTGCTCCACCAGTAGCCACCTCTCTCTGCTCCGGAGGGCTTCTGAGCCCGCCTCCTCCGCCCGGCCCTCTGCCACCCCTCCAGCCGATGCCTGCCCCAGTGCAGTTGGCCACTAATTACCACCTTGGGGGACCACGTGTTGTAAGATGCTGGGTGAAAGTGCTGGACAGGTTGCTATTGAAAGCACGATAGCTCTGTGGCAGAGGTCTCTCCTGAGGTCAGCTAGTTCTCTGCGCATGGCCGAGACCTCCTCCTTCCACTGCATGCTGATGGCTGCTGCCAGGGTGGCCGACTCTTTGATACTGGCCTGGATGGCTTTTGGTGATGGCCGCTCTGGGATGCTAGATCTTGGGGATCTAAAGTAGATTGGTGAAACTGGTGGTCCAGAAACAGGTTTTGCTTCAGCCCCCATAAGTTCTGGTTGGTAAAGCCTGTCTCTTCTAATGGGACAGCCTAGATCATCATGAGCCAAAGGGACCGTGTCTGCCAAATCCTCATGTGCACTGGCCCGGTCAGGTAAACAAGAGTCTTCCTGCACATAATTTCTGTCTGGAAGACAAATATAAATATATTTCTGTAATATAGCCACAGGTGTGGGCAGCTGGAGAGAATGTGCTTTTCATTGCAAAAAAAGGCATGCATGTATTGCATATGAGTCAAAATAAGAACCTCTTAAAAATAATCAGAAAACATTCAATTAACACCCTGAATGTGCTTTCACATTTATGAATATAAACAAATAAGTTAAAGACCCATTTGTAATGATTCAATCATGATAGTTTTTTACTTAACATTATACATTGTTAGAAGCCAAGACTGCTGACAGCGCATTCCAATTTTGACTCATTTCTGATAATGTTTTACACTGCCTTCTCAATTTGTATTCATAGCATGCATAGTGAGCATCTTTTCCTCGCACAAAGCGTAGTGCCCAGTGACTCATAACAGATAATGGACAACACTATAGGCAACCAAGGTACTGAAACAAATCATCTTGCACATGCCTTTTCATGTTTTGTCTGGAATTAAACAAATGTCTACTTTGTGCAGTGAAAAGAGGCACGGATGAGCAAAGTTGTCAACCATCTCTGCATTGCTCAGGAAGTACAGTATGAACCCTATTGAACATGACAGGTCCAGTTTGACCTTTTCATCTGGCCAAAAGCACCCATAATAATAATTAGAATAATCACATGCCAACCTTTGTGTCCTGAAAATGCAAACACACTTGTTTGGAGTTTATTGAGAAAGCAGTGTAAGGACAGTATCCACTTCAAGACATACACCATCCTTCATAAGCACATCTCCAGGTGACCACACCCCGACCCTCACTAAAAAATAGTCAAACTGTTGTCATTAGGGAATAGCAACATTAGGAAGAGGCAGACTCCATTTGTCAGTTCTGTTGCACACACTTTCAAAATGTCTTCTTTGCTTCATCTGTCCACCTTTTTGGGCACAGTAGAAACCACCAGTACACCCAAGGGTCGTCACCAACAAATATGTGCTTTGTCAAGTAGCTATCGCTTCTGAGCGGAAACCTTTATATGCAATATATAAGGCTAATGTATGGTGTTATTCCGTTGCAGATATATTCAATCTTCACTTTATTCTACATCAATGTTAAACATTTCCATAGACAATATTATGCACAAGATTTCCATGTATGTAAACATGACCCTGGGACCTTTGAAAGAGAAAATAATAAGTTAAACGTACTTGGCAATTTGCAGGGAAAGGTTTGTATATGTTTTAGTATTCATGCGTTAGCATCGTTTTTGGTTTTATTTTATTTGATCATATTTATTCATAATAGCCTTGCTCAAAGTCCAGTCAAGGTGTGAGTGCATTAAGGCATGCCATCAGGTGGCAACTCCCTTTTCACAAACGGAATTTCACACAAAGTCCCTTAATGTTTTTTCAATAGGGTTCATATCTTTACTTTCTGAGGAATCCAATGAGTGAGCAGACAAAGCAGCCAGAATACAGTCGGATGAACTGGCAAAATTAACAAGCTTGACCTACATTTACCGTATGTCTATTATAAACCAAACAAAAAAACAATGGAGATATACTGTATATGGATGGTTCCATGCAACAACAAAAAAAAAGGAAGTTTGAAAACAAACATGTCTAGATCTTATCCATCAACTACAAATACAGGTAAGTGATGACAAAACAATCTATGAACAACAGGTAGAGTTCTGACCTGTGGTGGACCTGATGGTGGAGGTGACGGTGGAGGATCCCATCGAGGGGATGCAGTCGTCGTCCTGGGAGTAGCCGGCCTGGATGGCCCGCAGGTAACTGTGGCTTCTGGTCCGGAAGCAGCCCGGCAGGTCCAAGGCCTCCATGGCCTGGGACTCCACCTCACTGAACACCGACTCGCACACCGACTCAAACTGCCCGTTGATCTCCGTCTCACTCACCTGGATGGGGAGGGCAGCAACTCATGTGTCAACGTGGCTGTTCGTCTTTAATGAAGGAGGTTATCCATTTATTGACTTTCAAAAAAAGTAAAAGAAAAAAGGAGAACAGAAGAAGAAACACAATGTTCTTTGATAGTCCCATCTCAGGTTTTGATCCTCAATACGAGAAAGATGTAATTCCTGTAATGTTACTTAAAAATCGCTTTGTCAGATAGTCCACACGGCCCAGAACTCCACGCAAAATTACATTGAACGATGGAACGAAAATGTACCGGGGATCTAAGACATATTGAGGGAATATACTGTATACTGATTCGATCAAGGTTGTACTTTTCAGTCTTGACAAGGTCTATTGTTTGATTAGTGATTAAATGCTCAACATTCTCGCAATGACTACAGAATATATACATGATATACATATATACATACACATGACTGACATATTTTATAGAAATAAGCCAAATCTTTTTCAGAGCAATAAAATAATTTATTCACACCTTCATCTAAAATGCCAAAGTAATGCATTCATATTTGAACTTGAAACTGTTTTTTCAAGGTCTCTGCCTCAAACAAAAATGCTTGCGATCGGTAGAGCATTCAGACTCACCTGACTGACCTGGCTGACACAGCTAGCTTGGCTCAGAGTGCTAACGGCGCGCATATAGCTTTGGTTCCTGGAACGAAATTTGGGGGAGTTGTAGTTGGTAGAAGGATCCAGGACCAGGCCTGGATGCATGTCTCCTCTGGCCTGCAAATGATAGCTCTGACTGGACAGAGAGACAGAGAGAGAGAGAGAGAGAGAGAGAGAGAGAGAGAGAGAGAGAGAGAGAGAGAGAGAGAGAGAGAGAGAGAGAGAGAGAGAGAGAGAGAGGAGAGAGAGAGAGAGAGAGAGAGAGAGAGAGAGAGAGAGAGATGCAGAGACAGACAGAGATAGGGGACATAGAGCAGTGGAAAATAAGGTCAAATTGGTACAAATATATGGCATACATAAATCCACAAACTAACTCATATATTAGGGACATGCATTTCCTCCAAATCAGTTAGGCGCCGTTTAAATGCCCCGGGTGGTGGTCCTTCCTCTGGGCAGGCAGGGACCTCCGGAGAGAGGCTGGTCATGACTTTGTGGTCTCCCAGGAGTGGGGAGCCTCTCCCTCCGCTAAGTCCTTGACACTGTTGGGTCGCTGGCGTCCTCTCGCCGCATGGCACAGAAGTTTCGATTGGCTATTGTGCTGAAACATCTAATCAATGCTTGGAAATGAGGGGGGAGGGAGGGGGATGCAAATAAGGGGGCTAGTTAGCGCGCAAGCACTTCAGAAAGGAGCATCCCGCGCGTCAGCCCGGGAAAGCAGATCGGAGGCAAACAAATTCTCTGCTTTCTCCGAAGCATAAAGGGGGAACAAAGACCTTGGCTCGGGCGGGGAAGAATAAACCTGTGTCTGGTTAGAAACCTGCGGGAGGGAAGAGGAGTGGAGGGAAGCTAGGGGGGAGACGAGAGGCTGAGGTTAAAGGTGACGGCTGGGACGCTTGAGTAATAGGAAAGTGTTAGAGAAGGGTGAGTTGGCAGCTTTTGTTCCTTCTTCTGCGTCCTGGCGTTTGGCAGCTTGGAGAAAGGTCACTGTGATGATGTCCGTGAATCCATCTTGACATGTCACAGTACATATCCCCCAGAGTGCATTTTAAATAGAGATTACAACCTTAAAGGGATTTTTGTTTTTAAAATCCATCACAAACCCCACCCCCCTAAAAAAACAAAACAAAACGTGACTGATAAACCTTCATAACCAATACTCGACGATCTTAGCGCTACACAGCAGGGGTAGCTGTGCTGGCACAGGATAAGGGGATGGGTTAACTAGACCATTCATATTTATATAGTGTTTCCTTAGTACTTCAAAGTCTGGTCGGGGGGGAACGTCTCCCCGGGTGACCTCGTATTGACTCTGCTCTGGAGTGTGTGCTCTATGCCCATAGACAGTATGCCAGCAAGGGCAGAGAGCCAGCTGGCCAACATGGCCGACCAAAACCGACGGAGGAAACGGGTGGAAGCAGATGGCTTGGTGGGTCGGTAGGTGTGTGCAAGTGTGTGTGTGTGTGTGTGTGTGTGTTGGGACAGAGGGTTATGGACAATGGGGAGTAAGGGGGGGGGGGCACTGAGTCACTTGTATTCACCTTAAGTCTGCAGCAAAATTGGTGATGTAGTTACGCATGTCGCTGTTGATTTTATCCAAGCGGTACGAGCTGTGGGGGGTAGAGAAGAGAGGAGGGTTACTGGGTCCCACCATGCAGGTGAGGAAGAGTCTACGGAAGGCTGTCCCGGGGGGGGGGGGGGGGGGAGGGCAATGAAAATCAGCTGTAATGTACTGTATATATGACACTCCCAGAGGGTGGTGGGAATCGCTAAATGTTTCTTCCCCCCCCCCTCCGCTGAAAGGGTAACAAACATTTAGGATGACAGACGACATGACGACTGCTGCTGCATCACACCGAAACGGGGGACATGTGTGAATGTCACTGTTTCGTCGGACTGCCTGGCGGTTGTGTGATGCTGCCATAGTGACACACGCACAACAAAACAGGAACACAGGGACCAACGAATGAGAGGTGCGTCATGGGGGCTGGCAGTTGCAAGGCTATTCAGGACGGAGTAAGACGTACGCAGAAATAAAACCCTGGCAGAATGTCATGCCGTAGACAAAACAGGCGGCGGCGTTGCGTCGTAATGTAGCCTCGATTTCCCACCGATCGTCTCTCTCTCTCTCTCTGACACGTTCGTGGTACAAGAGAGCCCGGAGGAAGAGTCTATAAGAGCGTGGGCAGGCCAATCACAAGTCAGGGGTGCCGCTTGACCTGTGATTGGGCAGATTGGTCTTGGCACGAGCCGGCGCGCAGAACAGGCAGCTCGATGGACCGACGAGTCCGGACGCACATGGAGGTGAGGAAGCTAACGTGGTATAAAAGCAACGCATTGGGCCAGACCACACAGTAGTGTAACAACTAATTCATGATCCCAGAGCGGTGGTTCTTTGCAGTGCACACAAACATCCACAGCTTGCACATTCAAGCTTTTAGCGGAAAACATCTGGTGACCGAAGTGTAAAATATGTCTTCATTTGCCCGTCTCTGCTGTGCAGTGATGCATATTATAATCTGCTGAGTGAGGCAGCAGCACGTGGCGTTGGCGAGCGCACCAGCCTTTTATCAGCTCTACTGGAACACATTAGCCTGTAATGTCTCTGTGGCTGTGGCTAATGCACTTCCATTGTTGGCCAATATTAAGGGACCAGATGATTGTAATCTCACGTAGTCCTGCCCTCGCTGGCTCTCTCGCCGTGGGTAAATGTATTATTTTGGCGGTTAACAAAAGCCTCGCCTGGCATTATCTGCCGGGTGGAGGAGGAGGCGTGGGAACAGGAAGTCGTATGTCACCGTGCGGCGAGAACTGTAAAACACAGAATCACGGGGAAAGACCATCATGGGGTGAATTAGGAAGTGAGTAAAGAGAGAGAAGATGGTGTTTGTGTGTGTGAACTTTAAAGAAGGCAAAGAGACCTACAGTAGGCATGCCTGGAAGGAGGTGTTGAAGAGCGTTGACGCAGTTTACAACAAAAAAACACAACAACAACAGAAACAGCAACAGCAAAAAGGCGTAAGGCCTTTGGGAGAGAACAATTTTCCACTAGACAAGGACCACAGGAGAGCTACAAATGAGATGTGTTTGATGTCTTATTTCTCAAACATGCACACTCACGTGCACCCCACAACTACACACACGCACGCACGCACGCACGCACGCACGCACACCAGATTTCCTTATCAGGCATTTGGCACATGCCTTTGGAACCAGTATGGCAGGTGCAATCTGAATTGAAGGAAATTAGAAATGTGCAGGAAAACACAACCTCACTGATGGAAATCAGGTGTTGCGGTGAATCCTCACAAAGAGTACTCCGCTAGATTCACCGCTTACCAGTTCCTGCTCCATCCCACATCTCTCCCTTGATTCAGGGAGCGTTTTAATTGCTTTCATGCGTGTATGGAAAGTGAAAACAACCTCTGAAACATCAGGGACTGATTAGCTTGTGGGCGGCTAGACTTGAGAACTTAGAATTTCATTTATAATGGTTCAATAGCTTTCCATATTAGATGCAAAAGTTTTCATTTGAATTTAACTGGGTGTTTTTGCATGTGTCTTCGTGTGTGTGTTCATAATAACAACAGTTACCATGGGATATATACTGTATATATATATATATATATATAAACACACTGTAAACCATCATAAATAAATGGTACAGAAATGGTCCCAGTTCCTGGGACAGACCCTCTGCTGCGGTCTCTACTATCTGGCCCCGCTCCCACCCCCACCAACCCATTAGCGGTGGACGTACGCAAAGCCAGGCCCACACCGAGTCTAGCGATGACCGCTGGTCAATATCCTGCATCCGGCTGAGCCCCGGAGGACGCCCGTGAGAGTGCTGTCACTGCTACTGATAGGCCAGCCTACTGTCAGGGCTCACGTGAATCCATCGGCATTCGCGAGCCATGTACACCGCATACAACCGGACGGGCTTTTCACGGGAACACAATAAATAACAATAACATTTAAGCCTCCGGATCCATAGCCCATTTTTTCCTCTTTGCACTCAACACAAAGGGAGCGAGCTCATCTCGCAAAGACGAAGCGACGGAGAGCGATTAGGGAATCTGTGCGCGCGCCGCGGGGCTGCCATCCATGCACGGCCTTCACGGATCTGCCGCCCGGTCGTATCCGTGGCGACAGTCACACGGTGCGCTGTAGCGGCACTCGCCCCACGTGTCCGTGCCTGCGAGGTTGTGCTGTTGCGTAACGGACGCAGCCCTTGATTCGTCCCCGGCTGCACAAAGACACTTGTGCTCCACGGCATGGATAATTATCCGTTTCCCTGTATATACTGTACGTGTGCGTGTGCGTGTGTGTGTGTGTGTGTGTGTGTGTGATTGTAGGAGGTACATATAGGTGCACAGTGTGGTTTGTATAAGGGGATTCTATGGGTGATGCTGCAGTGTTTTCAGTGATTGAATTCTAATAGAACGGCCATTGGGGAATGGCAATGAGAGCGAGAGAGAGAGAGAGAGAGAGAGAGAGAGAGAGCGAGAGAGAGAGAGAGAGAGAGAGAGACCCAGAGAGACAGACTGGTAGAGTGTGACACAGGGAGTAACGGGGTGAGGGGTAAGTAACTCCAGCGTTTTAGCAGGAGAACTTCTACCCAGGAGATTAAAAAAATGCGCTTTGAAGGCGACAAAATAAGTTGTGACGGCATTACAAAAAAAGGGACACATTGGGTCACAGGGAGCAGGTGCGAGGGGCCAGGCGTTGTCAAAACACACGTCACACACGATCCAACAAGGGTACACAGTGGATCATAAACCACCACCCTGGAAAGGCTTTTCTCTCGCATTCTATCTTTTAAATGTACTATAAGTAAGAATCAGTGCATTCTGAGCTCCGTGGGTTGAGACAATAACAATCAGAACTAGTGTTAGTTCTAGCAGGTTGTAGCAGGTTGTGGTTGAAGTTAAAACATGAGAGCTTCCCCGACTCTCTCTGTTGTGTAGAACAGCTTTTGGGCTGATTTCTCTTATATTTGAGTCGAGGTCGGATTTCGCAGAAAAATGGAACGAAGTGACATGTAAGCGTGGATAATTAAAAATATATATATACTGTATTTCACAGCTTTTTGAAATGTGCACAAGGTTTAATTATGATTCAAACTAATATTAGTTTCTGATTGTTATTGTCTCAACCCACGGAGCTCAGAATGCACTGATTCTTACTTATAGTACCTTTAAATATGTCCTATCCGTGGTGAAAGAGGGTTACTCTAATACAGTCCCCACATCAGCCAATCAGCTCTTCGTCTGTGGTGTCACATGCCTCCATGAGGTCACACACACATAATGAAGACCTCCATGTTGAGTTTCAACCCCAGACCTGCTGTGCAAGGCTGAGACGGCAGAATGCAGATTAAAACACAAAGGCTTTACAAGGAGCAGGTGTAGGAGGGCTTTGTGTGTGCGTGTGGGGGGGAAAATTGCCATATTAATTAAAGGCTGTACAGAAACGCTGCTGTAATGATTGTTTTCCCAGGATGGCGTGCACAAAGAGGAACACCACCCCTTTGAGGGAGACGCAGAGAGAAATGTGCGTGTTCACAATGGCCGCCCGCTTAACAGACTTTGGGGAGGGAAGAAAATGTGCCCAACGCACTGCTTCGTTTTATGTATTTAAAAAGAAGTTATGTAATGCTTTGACAAATAGTGAGAATTAAATCATCCCACAATAATAAGTACAAATAAATAAAACACTTGTACTTTTAACGAAATAAAAATATGAAAGCCTCGCTTAATAGCTCCAGATAACACTGAATTCATAAGAAGAAGAACACTTTTGTATAGTTACGCAAGAAGGGGAAAAAAGGACGAAAAAAACAAAAGGAAAAGTGTCTCCATCGATCAGCAGCA
>PIJE02000211.1:407885-412885 GCA_002895965.2 Coryphaenoides rupestris | reverse complement strand
GTCCGGTCGCACCGCCTTCTGGGGCGAGGTCTTGGGGCTGGAGTCCGAGTCCCCGCTCTCCTCGTCCCCCATGGCCTTCACGTAGCTGCTGCTGCGCATCCGCCGGCAGGGGATCTCGTCGTCCTTACCCCCGCCCGGGTAGCCCCCCCACTCATCCTGGGGAACCTGGAACAAGAGGGGGAGGGTCGGCGAGGGGGCGAGGAAAGGGGTTGGGAGGTTTAGAGGAGTTCAGATCTGATCTGGTAAATTGCACACATTCACCTATTCATACACCGCTGGCGGTGTCAACCATGCAAGGTAACAACCAGCTCTTCGGAGCAGTTAGGGTTCAGGTGTCTTGCTCAGGGACACCTTAGCTGGGGGGAGCTGGGGATCGAACCAGCAACCTTCTGCCCTACTTCCTGAGCTACTCACGCTTATCGAGTCAAAAAACAAACAAACAATAAATACTGCTGAAAGGGGGCCGAGGGGATATTGTCATCTCTGATTGGCTTGACTGAGTGTCACATGATGTCACCTTCCTGTTGTTGGGTTTTAGTGGTTTGGCTGTTATCACAAAGCCAAATCACACACAAGGCGTGCGATTTTGGTTTCAACCGAACAATAAAGTTCACATAGACCCTCCTGATGAGCTAGGTCGCTAACACACTGGAAACCACTGTTCCTGTTGTTCGCCACACACTGCAGTGCCTGGGCTACAGCCACATTGTATATACTGTATATGGAGCCTTCGCTTCCAAACCCCACCCTATTCCTGTCCATTACTCTTTATAGGCGGGAGATGACCGGGAGATCAGTGAGGGATCAGCCTGGATTTGAGCTGTTCCCGTCACCCTCGCTCCCCTCCCCAGCATCACATCTCATGTTGCGGACGCTCGTACAACCTAGTGTTACATGCAGAAATAGCTAACTAGCAGAGATTTTAAAACCCACAAATTGTGTCTCAAAAGGTAGCTCTCGCAGCTCTGCTTTAGCGCTTTTGTGGTCAATTAGGAGCAAGTTAGTTAGCTACAAGTCCCTTGGCTTTCATTACGGCGCATGGAGCATTCATCGGCAACAAATAATGACTGCTGGGTCGACGGTGCATCGGAACTCTATTAAATATGACTTGCGGGGGGCTTATGAAGGCTGAGTCCCACTGGGTGGCGCCCCTCAACATCCCCCTGGTACCCACTTTAAATCAGGCAAGGAACTCTGGTGAGGAAGGGGATACCCAGAGTCCCAAGCAGACAGGAGCGGGAATTTCGGTTCCCATTTATAGCAAGGTCTAATAAAGCAATAAACGTCATATTGTGTTAACAAAGCACACAGAACACAAATGTAGTGGGGTGTATGTATCTGTACGCTTCGTACTGGACTCTTTTTTTGAATGTGGAAATTCGAAAATATTGTTTTGTGTTTTAGGTCATTTAGGGTCTTTTGTACATAATCGTAAGCATCTAAAAAGTTTGTTTCAATCAAAATTAGAAATATTCTGATTTAAGTTTTCCTGATTGGGTTTGAATTGGGCGTGGTTATTCTCTGACATTTGCTACGAAGATTCTGCAATTAATCCAGCGTACCAGTTAGATAAAAAGTCAGTTGTCGCACTGTGATTCCACCTTACATACACGGATGTTTGACAAATAGTATGCGCAAAACCAAACACGGGTTCACAAAGATATTGCATATTGGTATATTGCTATTAATAGTGTGAAGATGATGATTACAAAGTCTGCGACAGCTACAGAATATGGCTGATGGGGAAGCTTGTGCAAACCAAACGCAACAGACTAATGGATTCTCTGTGATGAAAACAACCTGACACAATACCTGTTATCAAATGTTACCCACCATGGATGCATGATGAAAAGGTGGACAGGATTGAAGGCCAGCGAGTGTGTGTTAAAGGGCCACCAGGTGTGCGTGTGATTAGCCCACACAAGTGGGAGTGTCCACCCAGACGTATGACGGATGGATAAGGCTACCAGTTGGTACAGTCTACTGGGACATATGGGTGGACAGTGGACACTCCCACTTGGGATGTCACTAGAGGGGAGTCACATGAGCATTTTGAAAGGGCTTGTAATGGCTAATAAAAACCATTATTATTTCGTCATCTTCTCATGTTGAAAAACATGACTCTCATCGTGACTTGGATGCTTCATTGTCAAGGAATCCTAAAAAAAACCTGAAAAAGATATGTCGACAAAAGATTAGATAAGATAAGATTTACTTTATTTACTTTAACTTTATTAGTCCCGAAGGAAATTCTTGCGCCAGAGTTTGCTAAAAAAATGACAACAACATAAGAATAAATATGCGATGCGATATGTCCAGTAAGATTGGCGTGTCACGGGCAGGCGACTGTGAGAGAAGAATCCCATCACTTGTTCAGCGTAGACGAGCCGCTACCACCAGCATCACCTCTGTGTGGAAGAATACTGCACCTCACCTTCTAATATGGTATATTATAATATGGTATATTATAGTACGCTTCGGTGCAGGTCTGTGATTATAGTGGCGGTGGGGTTGGTGAGGTTGGTGAGGTTGGCTGTGTTGAAGTCGTCCACGTCTGATGATTGCTGTGTGCTACGTGATGAAAGCGCTAATAAATATCCACCTATCTCCCGGCGCAGAGCGATGCACTGTGGTTTCCTTGATGTTACGACACGCCATTAAATAGCGTAGCAAAAACCCGCCCGCCTAGTGGGAGTGATTCGCTCTATATTGTCTAGGTGGGTGGCTGTGTAGCCTATTAAAATCTGCCCGCGTAATACGTGCAATAAACAAATGACAACAGTTCGCAGACTCATTTCAATATCACATGCTCATTACACACACACACACACACACACAACACACACACACAAGGCATCGACTCGCCGTCACCTCATGGTATTACTCTGCCCTCTGTCCAATTTTGCCTCGGTTACGCAGTACAACAGAGCTCAATTAACATGGACAAGAACAACTGTAGCACTGAGGGTGTTCGGCCTCACACACATGCGCACGCACACACATACGCACACACACACACGCACACATACGTACATACACACATGCGCACGCACACACATACGCACAGACACACATACGCACATACACATACAGTATGTGCACAGACACACACACGCATACACACATACACACACACATAGACCATTTTACAGTCTATGACATACACACATGCGCACAGACACACACACAAACCATCATTACTTTAACATACCCTTTAAAAAAGTGATACGCGTTTTTTCCCCTTCATTATCAGCCGACACACGTACACACACGGACACATGTAAACACACACACACGTCCACACACAGACAGACGTACACACACAGACAGACGTACACACACAGACGCACGTACAGACGGAAACAGACACACGTACAGACTGGAGAAGGCCGTCCTAATGGAGCGGAGAGGAACAAAGGCCTAATGAAAAATGCTAAATGATATTAGCATTCTCAACATTAACATAATGTACAATGGGAGAATGGAGAGGCAGGTATCCGTTCAGCAGACACACAGGAAGAGTCAACAACATGATGCCATTGTCAGTCGAGGCGAGACCTGAACTATCAAACTGGAAGGCTGAGGGGAGCATGACTTTGTAAATGGATTTGCACGGTAAATGGATTGCGTTTATAAAGTGCTTTTGTCCAGTGCACTATATAAATGCCATCAAATACAACATTGCCTCACATGCACCCATTCATACACACATTCACACAGCGACGCCGGTGTCAGCCATTCAAGGCAACAGCTAGATCGTCGGGAGCAGTTGGGGTTAGGCGGCTTGCTCAGGAACACCTCGGCACTTAGGTAGGGGGAACCAGCAACCTTCTGGTTGCCAGTTGTTGTTGTACCGTCTGAGCTACTGAGGCCCTTGTTGACTTTCATAGGAATTTAGAACAACCCCTCCTAGCCACCACTACCCCCATCCAAAACCACATGGTGGTGGAGGTGGTGGTGAAGGTGGCGGTGGTGGAGGTGGTGGTGGTGGTGATGGTGATGGTGGTGGAGGTGGTGGTGGAGGTGGTGGTGGTGATGGTGGTGGTGGTGTTGGTGCTGGTGGTATCAGTAGATCTCACCTGAGGCTTGGGGGGTGGACTCATCACTATAAACCCCATCCCATCCAGGGCCCTACACACCAAATGCCACACTTCACTAACCTTTACCTGACGTATTGAATATCTCTTGCGTGCTATTCTCCTGGGTACACTCTCTACTCTGCACACACACACACACACACACACACACACACACACACACACAACCTGCACAAAACACAAGAGGCTACGCATACAGACACAAACACATACACACACACACACACACAGACACACACAAACACAGGCACCTGCACATGCACGCAGCTGCACAAGCACGCGCACACACATGCACACACAAGCACATGGCACTGGCACAAAGACACACAGACACACACACACACACACACTGATAGTACTAGGCACATGACAAGTAATACACAAGAGTCAAGCCACTAATCACAGATTGAAAGTGGTTGAATGTCAGGCGATGCTGAAAGACTGTTCTTCAAATGTCAGCCGAGCATCAGCTCCAGCATCAGCCCCATCACACAGATGAGCCAGGACTGGAGCAATCAGTCTTTGAAGAAAAATATCATCTATTTTAACATAAAAAGAAAAAGAAAAAAGTTTTGGTTGGCAAAAAGCGAAAGAGCGAAAAGAGTAGGGGTGGGAATCTCTTGGCACCTCACGATTCGATTCGATTCCGATTCAGAGGTCAACGATTCGATTCTAAACCGATTATCGATGCATCTCGATGCATCTCGATGCAACTATTTTTTTATGTACATTTCCATGCGTGATTTAAAAAAATATGTAAATACTTTGCTACTCAGAGGCCACCAGGGGCGCACTATCAAGGAAGAGCGAGACAGACAGTTCGCGCCAGGTAACGAGAGCAAAACACGAGAGCGAGACAGATAGTAGGAGAGCGAGACAGTTTGCGCCAAGAAAGTGTTCATG
>PIJE02000211.1:362885-400385 GCA_002895965.2 Coryphaenoides rupestris | reverse complement strand
TGTGAACTGTTGAGACAGGAGAAGGACATCCAACAGAATACAACCTCCATAAAGACTGTCAATCACTTGTCAATGCCACTTTATTATTATCATCATTATCTTAATTTGTATTTTTGTATTTTTGTATTATTATTATATATATATATATATTTTATATATATATATCTTTATATAACTTTTTTTGTAAAAACATTTATTTTTAATTTCTTCTCCTTTCCATTTTTTTCTTTTTTCCTTTTTATTGTATCATATTTTTGTATGTTTATATTTTTGTATTTTTTATATTTTTTTACTTTTACTGTATATATTTAGTTCTTTATAAGTATACTTTTTATTTACCACTCGCTTTGGCAATGTAAATGTACGTTTCCCATGCCAATAAAGCTCTTTAAATTGAATTGAATTGAATTGAGAGAGGGGGGGGATCAAAGAGAGAGAGAGAGAGAGAGAGAGACGGGGGAGAGAATAAAAATAAAAAATTAAATAAGGGTGATGAACAAGTTCTAACAGTTACTTTTGCACTGGGAGCAATGATAAGCAGAAATAAATGGGTAAATACACACGCACGCACGCACGCACACACACACACACACACGCACACACGCACACACGCACACACACACACACACACACACATACACACATACACACACACACAAATGGCACAAGCAGGTAAGATCATAACAGCTGCCGCCACAATCCAGGTGTGTTTACTCATCCTGCGATCTCAGGCGTATTATCACCAGGCAAGGGGAGGGAGGGAGGGCGGGCGGGCGAGCGAGTGAGTGAGTGAGTGAGTGAGTGAGTGAGTGAGTGAGTGAGAGAGAGAGAGAGAGAGAGGCAGGCAAAAGCAAATCATCCTGATCAATCCAGAAGGTGTACGCAGTGTGGGTCCTGGTAGGTTCTCAGTAAACCCCAGTAGACCCCAGAGCTAACGATGGCTTTCATATCAGGTATTTCAGGTATGTTGTTTGTTACCTGAAAGGACCATCACCGGTCAGGGTGATGAAACCATTGTAACCATCAGCAATATGATCTGTCAAAATCACTTGCTCGTAAACCGATTCTGCTGAAGAGCATTTAGCGCGAGGATGCCGGCCACGAATATATAAACAATATAAGCGACGTGGCACTTTCTTCTTTTGAATCATCAATGTGCCTCGGTCAGTACAGAGTTTAGGGAAAACACTACCAACCAAAGTACATTACAAAATTGTCTCGTCATCACCAGGAACAAAGTGGAATATCACTATCGCATAGATTCGTGACAGGCGCGCGCATGCTAAATACTCTGAGGCAGAATCGGCACAGCAGAGTGATTTTGACAAATGATATGGGTAGCAAATGTTTTAGTGAAGCTCGGAGGGACTTTACACTGGCTTCATCACCCAGAGACTTGAGAGTTCCCAATAAGGGCCCTTTAAACCTGCAACCCTTTGTGTAGTTTGTATTTACATGATTCACAAAGCACCACGGCTGTGGCTTCACTCCTAGTCCACACTGAAGCCATGCATGCACTTCCAAGCTTCTGTAAGTTGTTCAAAAGTTCCGCTGCACGTCCGTCTGTTTCCGCTGCTTATAAAAGGTGCAAAAATCAAGTCGTACTTTTCTATTTTAATAAAATGATGAGGATGCTTTGCATGTTGTCCGTATGGAAATGTAGTTAATCTGAATGTGATAGCATTCCCAGCACTGTACACTCTTCTGTGCTGTGTGTGTGTGCATGCATATCATGGTTAAATGACTAATTTGTGGGTAAAAGGGCTAATTCGTGTAGTGACTCAGGTGGACACTCGAGGGGGGGGGGGGGATGAGAGTGATGGCGGGGGGTCTGCTGTGACCCGGGACCGCTCGTCACTTCAGAGACGACCCGCCAGCCAACATCACATCACACTCCCTCTGGACGAAGCAGATTAATCTCTTTCACACTGGAATACACACACACACACACACACACACACACACACACACACACACACACACACACACACACACACACACACACACACACACACACACACACACACACACACACACACACACTCGAACACACATTGGGCCAGGCAACAGGTTGTGTGTCATATTCTCACAGGACTCGCTCACACTCTCGCTCTGTTGCCAAGGACCGCAAGGACGAGGCAACAAGGTGACAAGTGCATCCTCAAACCATCTGGAGACCCACCCCCCCCCCCCCCCCGCCCCCCTCCGGACACACTCACACGTACACACACGCACACACACACACACACACACACACACACACACACACACACACACACACACACACACACACACACACCACATAGGCTAAACAAAAAGGATGAGTCCCAGTCGTCGCCACGGGGATTCAAAGCAAAACAAAAAAGACACAAAACAAAATGAAAAGAAAAGAAAATAAATAAATAAAACCAGGAGATTCGCAAAAAAAAAAGCCAAACAGCCATCCCTAGCAGCCTTGCAGCGGCCCATTGAAACCCCGCTCACACACACACACACACACACACACACACACACACACACACACACACACACACACACACACACACACACACACACACACACACACACACACACTGCATAAACCTTGGTGCCACCTCCAACTCTCTGGCCCTCTGCCGGCCCTCCAACACACTGCCTTCTGAGAGAGAGAGAGGGAGTGAGAGAGAGAGAGAGAGAGAGAGAGGCGGAGAGAGCGAATCGATCCCGGAGTGGAAATGGATGGATGGGGCGGAGGGACGGAGTGGAGGGCTCTGACGTGTCCCCGCGCGGCCATCAGATTGATAACAGCGGCGGAGCTAAAGATAGCTCTGCGGCAGGGGGGGGGGTTGGTGGGAGGGGGCAGGGGGCCCGGGGCGGGGGAGGAGGAGGGGGGCAGAGGGAGGGAGTGCGCGGGCTATTTTTAGCTGCTGCCGCTTTCTGGGTGCAGCGGTTTTTATTTGTTTGTTGGACGGAGCGGGCGACGGAGAGAATGCAGCGCTCAGCACGGTGCGGCCCGGGAGCAGCACAGAGGGGGGGGGGGGGGGCTCTGTGGTTGGGACTACATTTGTCTCGTCTCGAGATTAGAGCACTCGGTGCGATTGAAAGAAAACAGCGAGTGATCAGTCAAGCGAGCCCCCCCCCCCCCCCACACAGCTGCACCCGCCCCGCCCCCCGCCACGGCTGCCCCCCTCCCACCCACATCACCCCACCCCCCACCAAAATCACCTTAAAACCCCAAAGCGGACATTTACTGTCGCCGTCAGCAAGGGTGGGAAAATCGTCTCCTTTGGCCGTCGCGTCGCCCCTCCGCCCCTCCGCCCCTCCACCCCCCACCCCCCCCCGGCTTTACGACATCGTCTGAGCGATGCGGTGCTTTCTGCTTCACAGCCCCCCCCCCCACCCCCACACACACACACACACACACACACACACACACACACACACACTCCCCCCCCTTCCTCCCTCACGCGATCGCCGTTAATT
Source organism: Coryphaenoides rupestris (assembly GCA_002895965.2). Classification (NCBI taxonomy): domain Eukaryota; kingdom Metazoa; phylum Chordata; class Actinopteri; order Gadiformes; family Macrouridae; genus Coryphaenoides; species Coryphaenoides rupestris. The sequence continues at coordinate 396,923 of PIJE02000211.1, read as the reverse complement.
CTTTAATGACGGCTGCAATATGTCGCTGGGCCGCATCTCTCGGTCCCGGCCAGGGTTACGTGCTTGCTAGAGTGACGGGGGGGGGGGGGGGGGGTATAGAGGAGGAACAGGATCTCCCTGTGAATCGTCCCACAGGCGTTTAGCACAGCGGGCACATAAAGAGCCACACACACGTCACCCGCCTAACTGGGGAACTGCTGATTCATAAGCGAATCCCAGCAGCGCGGTCGTCTCTCTCTCCCTCCCCGAGCCAATCGCGGCGTGGCTGGGATAAGTGCTGGCTTTTAAGAACCCAGATCTCCCTTATTGCCAGCCATTGATGGAGTTCATTGATTTCCCCCCCCTGCGATACCAGCCAGCCAGAGCTATGTGGCTGTGGCTGGCCCGCATACCGCACCGCATGGCGGGGTGGTGCGTGCCTCTGCCACGCACCACCACCAAGCTACTGACCAAGCCACCGCTCCATCAAATCAGTAGCAAAAGTCCAGTTCAGATGAGCAACGGTCCCTTGATGGGTTTTGAGTGGCAGTGCCACAGTGACAGACTCTCCGTTATGGCGGGAACGTACGAGGGGGGGGGGGGGGGGGGTGCTGGGGTGAAGGTCGAGTATTCATATTGATGTTTGTCACTTGGCCGACTTCATTGACGTCGCATCGACTGATGCTTTAGTGTCTAATTAAAACACATTGATACATCAATAGACTGGAGTGATATGTCGTCGGGAGATGAATTCGGGGGCCGGACTAATCAACGTGTTCATTCTTCTTGTCACTCCTCCTCATTCAAACAACCCACATTTGCATTTCAATTCCTATTCCAATTATTGTTGTTGTTGTTGTTTGGCAATGCCGCTATTAATATTATGTATGCAAGTCACTTTTCCAAATGTAATTTGTAATCTAGTTTCACCGAGTTGTGAGCTTCTCTTCACTCACATGCAAAAAAAAAATACACACGTGTGCAGGAGGAACGGGTGAAGAGGTGGGGGGGGGTTGGGTAGGCGGTTGGGTCTGGCTGGAGAGATAAGGAACGGCACTGCATCACACGTGTGCATACATCGCTTCAACAATCTGAGACGAAGAAGCCTTTCCATCTTACATGGCATGCACACTGTAGCACACTGTAGTTTGTTGCCACAACGCTGCATCATGTGGCTTTGTTCGGGGCTCCGCCAAGGACACAGGCATTACTGGTGTTGTAAAGTCCGGCGTATTGCAAAAAGGTTTGATAAAATTGCATGACAGAGCAGATGGAACCTGTGATAGCATGCCAGCGCTCCCTGAGTGTGTGTGCTGGTGGCTGACTTAACCTGTGGTGCACTGATTAGCCAATGCACCACAGGCTTGCAGCCCCACCCCCCCAGACTCTAACTGGGCCAGGTGAGTCCAATTAAGCCAGCCACCAAACACACACACATTAACTAACTCTTCAAGCTAATGCTCTTTACCAGAGGTGGGCAAACTACGGCCCGCTGACCACATACGGCCCGTTGCGTTGTTTAATCCGGCCCGTCGGGCATTTACATTAACAACAGTCCTATAATACATTTAAATTTGTAGTATTCATTTCACTGTCATATCCGGACCCGGACCTATAACCAATAAATGATTGAGTATTATACAATTTAGTTGTCGCGTTTCTATTTTAACCGGCGCATCTTTTCTAGCCTTTACGGCACTGGCTTAGCGGCCCAATCAGGTCAATCAGATCGTTGCAGTCAGTGAGCGATTAGAAACAAACACACGCAGAGAAACGAGACGAGACGAGAGAAACAGTCGGAGTACTGCGCGCTTTAAAAAGAGAAAGGTAATCAGTGAGAACAGAGCCTTGAATGAAGATTGCACAGACGTGTACATGTTTATTCTTCCCACGGACAGTTCAAAACCCGTATGTCTCATCTGTCCCGAGACTCTGTATTATTAAAAGCGGCAATGTGAAGCGCCACTAGAGACAAAACAGTGTTTTCACCAAACATACCAAACATACCAAACATACCCGCCCAAATCTGAACTGAGGCCGCAGAAAATAAACAACTTGAGAGCCCAGTATGATTGATCCACCAGAATCCTAACACATTCATTCACTGTCCAACAATGTGCTCATGAATGTTCTCTTAGAGTTGCTTGGATTTTGGGTCAACATAAAAAAAAGATTGACCGACGGAGGGGTTGTGTGCAGTAGCTGAAACCTTATTTGAGGGGAAACAAAAAGAAGAGTTTTGTGCTAAAATCAAGGAAATACCTCCAGTATATCAGCATCATCAGCCACAAAGAAAAGGGAAATATGAAGCCAGGATGTGCTCAGCTGGATGAAGCCGTTCATAAGGCACCATGCATAGGTTTAGATGAGTCCACTGATGTGTCTGACGATGCTCAGCTGTTAGTTTATTTAAGGTTCTTCAATGAGGAGAAGAAAGAAAAGAACATTTATTTATTATTATAAATGGTTCAATAAATATTGTTATATTATTGAATTGTACTTCATTTATTTGATTTAACTACATAGTGGCAGCCTATAGATGTTGATACGATTACTAGGCTACTTCAATATACAGTATATGGCATCATAACGCAAGTTAGACATTATGATCCTCATCTACTAATGGCCCGGCCCGTCTGTCAGTTTTAAAAACCAAATGTGGCCCTTGAGCCAAAAAGTTTGCCCACCCCTGCTCTATACAGTATGTGTACATTGAAAACCGATGAGTTGCAAATTGAAAACCACCTTGCCACCTCTCCTGCAGGTCTGATACGTATTAATTGCTATTGATCCGACGTGGGTGGGGGGAGGGGGCCGGGGGGGGGGATCAGGAAGTGGATGGGTGACTCACCTGGAGGTAGTGACAGGGCCGGATGTTGGGTTTGAGGTCGGCGGGCGTCATGGGCTTCTCCAGGTTGAGCGAGGACTTCCTGTAGGCCTCCTTGGCCTGGCTGACGGTCAGCGTGGACCAGGAGCTCCGCTTCATGAACTTCCCCTCGGGCGCCATGGCCACACCCTCGCACGCCGAGCACTTGACGTCGTTGTTGCTCTTGGAGGTCTTGAGCGACAGGTCCCCGGCGGCCATGTGGCTCTGCACAGCGTCCAGCGGGTAGCAGTGGTGGCCCAGCTGCTCCAGCGGGTGGCGCGACATGACGCTGGGCGTGCGGTACGTGCTGTCACTGTCCAGGTTGTCGTCCGAACTCCACCAGCCGCCCGAGCGCTGCTTGCCGCTGCCGCCGCTGATCCCGTCGCCGCCGCCGGCCACCTTGCGCTCTTTGCTCTTGCTGCGCTTGCTGTGTTTGTGGTGGCCGTGCTGCTGCTGCTGCTGGTGGTGCGGGTGGTGCTGGGGGTGGTGGTGGTGGTGGTGGTGCGAGCCCTCCCGGTGCGAGTCCCCGCCCTTAGTGCCGTTCATCTTGGACGAGCCCTCCAGGGAGTGGGACTTGGTGAAGAGCCGCTGCACCGAGTGCACCAGGTGGCGGATGCGTCCGGGGCTCTCGTTGCGCGGCTCGGTGGTGGTGGTGGTGGTGGTGGTGCGCTGGTACTGCAGTGTGTGGAAGCCGTCACGGTGCACCGGCATCTGCTTCTCAAACTGGTCTAGCAGGTTGGCCGGGATGCGGTTCGACTTGCCGCTGCCGCCGTGCGAGGACAGGCCGCTGCTCCCGCCACCACCACCACCACCGCCACTGCCGCCGCCTCCACCGTTCTCGTCCCGGGACTCCCTGTTGGCGCCGCCGGCGTCCCGGGTGGCGCTGCCGTAGTGCATGCGGGGGAAGGTGCTGCTGGACAGGGAGTGGTCGGTGGCCGCCATGGACACGGGCATCACCATGCACTCCGAGTGGATGGAGCTCCTCGGGGAGCAGCGGTGGTGGCCGTCCAGGGGGCAGCTCTCCGTGGGGCTGAGGAGGTAGGAGGGGGACCGGGACTCCCCATGGTGGAGGTGGTGGTCCAGGGAGTGCTCGCAGTCGGCCAGGCCGCACGTATGGGCCGAGGTGGGGGAGGTGAGCTGCAGCTGAGCCGGGCGGCCGGAGAGTCCCTTCATGTTCCTGGGAGGAGTGGAGTAGGTGTCCTCATCGAAGTGCTGCGAGGGCGACCATGAATACTGCTGGTCTGTGGGGCCGGGGAGAACAAGGAGAGGAGAACACACATTAACACACATCTGAACAATCCCAGAAACTTCTTCTAAGAATAGCTGCCTTTCATGATTACGGATTCTCAGCAGAAACACTCAAATTAAAATGTTCCTTCCCAGACAGGCTGGTGATTATAGACACGATATTGTTCTCACTTTCCTCCCAGCTACACAGAGTGGGACAACTCAAAAGGTACAAACTGCGACATCAGCTCAATGTCAACCTTTCTAACTTCACCAGAGAGAGAGAGAGAGAGAGAGAGAGAGAGAGAGAGAGAGAGAGAGAGAGAGAGAGAGAGAGAGAGAGAGAGAGAGAGACAGAGACAGAGAGAGACAGAGTGGGAGGAGACAGGTAGGAGCCCACGTTGCCATTTATCCAATGCAACGTGAAATAATAGCCTATCACTCCGAGGCTCTCGCATCATCCGTCAAAGCCCCGATGAGAGCGCTCCGAGGCACACGGCCGGACAGACGTCCTTGGGAGGCGTAGGCAAAAATGCATAACCCCCACGCCACACACACACACACACACACACACACACTTTCTCCTCCGCCATCTCAGGCACGTACTCGTAGATTAAAACCCAATTTGTCTCTGATAGGTCATCAAGGGCAGACGTCCAGGTCCTTCCATTCGAATGTATTTGACTCAATCAGAGGAGAGTTCTGCCCCCCCGTCTTACTGCTCAGCCTCCCAACGTTTCCGGGGTAATTGCGATGCCTTTGAAATGCCGGCTCTGGGACAGTGGGCACAATGTCGATAGTCTGGATGGAGATGCCATGATGGACGGTGAATGATAAACTTGTCCTCCCTCGCCTTACATTGCGTTGATGCGGAGAATAGCAGAGCATACGGATCAAAGACGTTGGTAGTGAACACATTTAGTTAGTTTGTTGCACTTAACTTTGCCGACATGTTAACAAGACTGCTACGATTTTACTTTGAATTAATTCGCCCATTGAAATAATATTATAATATGAATAATAATGAAATAAATAACATAACGTTGCATACAACAATAACAAAAACAACACCTAACCTAACCTTTATCGTTGGGGCATAACGCTTCATATCCTGGCGCGAAATGTGGCCAGTGATTGCCGGAGCCATATTTCATACTTATCTGCACCCTGACATGTGCAATGGTGTAAAAGAATAAGAAACAAACAAGCGAACCAAAATAACGCAGGCTTACACTCTCCCTGGGCTCCTGAACACATGCCTCATAAACTCTCAGACTCCTCTTAGACTCCCAGCCAACTGTAACCCATGAAGTGAAGGAGAGGTTTTATGAGGTGTGAGTGGCAAAAAAAAACTAAACTGCAATAAACAAATAAACAGTCTTGGGTGTGATATGTGTGAATATAAATTAGGCTTTGGCCAGTGGTATTACTGGGCAATAATGGCCCGATCATTGAACCCTTATTGTGAAACTCCTGATAACTGAAGTTGTTCCAATGTTTGATCCTGGTGAGAAATGTTGTATTAGAAATCCGACGATCTTCTTCAACCTCTCATCAGGTAAGGTCAAGACTCGAATCTGTGTTGCCATGACGATGCTTAGGATTCACTACAATTTATGTTTGGTGCTTTTGGATCATAGTTATCCCTATAATATTATAGCAAATGCTATACACAGTTAATTGAAGAAGCCAGTGATAATCCAGATAAGGCTCTTGTCAAAATTGACAATTTTACCATCGACAAATTAATCAGAAGTGTTGAATGCTAATATTCACTGCGCATTAGATCATTGTTATACTGTGACTGGTATTCACTCACAATTATGTGTTATGCAGTTGTTTCATGTAATCAGCATTGTATAATATGCATCAGAGACCCACAAAGACTGTGTGGTCCATTGTATCGGCAGTAAATACAAACCGGGGCCTTGTGAAAGAGGGGCTCTGCTGCCATCGCTTGCGGTAGCAATTACTGCGGTACAATAATAATGATCCGCTGTCCAGATTTTACCCCGACACCCCCCCCACCCGCCGCAAAAAAAGTAAATGTAAATTGACTTTTTTTTTTCACACAAAATATACAATGACCTACTACATCTACAAGCCTGCTACCAGAGGGCCAAGCCAGGCAAACACTTCTCTGCAGGGCGGAGGGAGCTTCAGCTTCTAATGACATGATGTACAATCATCGGATTTCTTTTAGGGATCCATTTATCGTAAAGCACACTGCTGCACAGGAGGGCGAGAAACACGATATCTATACATCACAAAGAAGGGGAATACTTGTTACGCCTCTCGTAAAGTAACGTTGGAAATAGGTTGAACAAACAAATGAAGCGATGAGTTGGATATCGAAAGCATCCACGCTGGAGGCGTCATTGCTGTGGAGGTAACTTTGCATGCATTGTGAATGAAGTTCACAGCACAATCATGAGGAACTGATTCGATTGCGTGGTTGATCAGGCCTTTGCGCTACACTGAAGCACACTCAGGCTATTGGTGCATACAAAAGTAGAAACTATTGTACAATACTACTGTATGTATTGCTAATCTTCTAAAGGTAATTCCTGGAGGCTTAATGGCGTCAACTAAATGTTTCTACGCCCCCCCCCCACGTAGAAACGTTTGCGTCTATCGTACTCAGCGAGTACGCGAGGGGTTTGATTTACCGCCGTCATGCTGAGCAGCGCTTGTTCTGCTATAATCTCCATCAGCAGAAGACAAATATGCTGCTTTTTGGTTGCTGCTGCTTTTTGGGGGGATTTAGAGAAGCGTCACATGGGTCTGTCTACCCCATGGGCCGACGCAGAACGAATCACATCCTATTAGGGGTGTGTATTTTCATGCTTGCTCTAAAACTATGACTCACACAGCTCACATTTGAAGGATGTGAGCCAGTATCAACGTGTGACATCTGACAATAAAATCACAACTCTAGCAAATCATATTTAAAATAAACCCAACGCAAACCATAAAGAAACGTATCCTCATCCTTCAACTGCCACCTTGTCGATTGTTGGTTGCCATGGTGCTGAATTACTGAAACGACTCGGATGTCACGTTGTGAGGAAAAATACAAGAAGAATGGAGGACGGTCTGTAAGGGACTCCTCTGCACAGCATCGACGGCCGACCGGGGAGAGGACAAAAAGAGATGTAGCTAGATGGCAAGATGCAGAGTGGCAGCCAGGCTCCAGCGGGTGATCTGTGTGTGAGCGGGGTCCATCTGGCTCGCCCACCTCTCAACACTCACTGAACGACGGACAAAGCCGCCGTTTGTTGTTTCATCGCGATGACACACTTCCTGTCTGAAGTTCAGGGCTGAACTATGCGGTTAAAAACATATCGATATATATCATTTGCACAGATATTGCGATTGCTACATGATTCACTATTAGTGAGAGTGATCATTTTCGTGAATATTTTCAACAAATACATTTTGTTACTGTGTCTGCAGAAAAAAACATTTGTAGGCCACGGCATCTCTACAGTAACAGTGTTAACAAAAAAAAGTACACACACATTTTAGCCTTATCCACAAAAAATTGCAGCTCTTGCGATTTGGATATTGCACTTGGCCATGTTGCAATTTTGCTAACATTTCCGTTAATTGTGCAGCCCTACTGAAGTGATGCTACCCTCGCACTCTGTGACCCGTCACTGCTGAGTAACGGCGTCCTCAGAGGGACTCCCCGGGTCTCAGACGTGCCACAACGAATACATTAGCGTTTACCTCTCTGTTAACCTAACACATTTAGGTTGTCTGAGTGCCCAGGATGAAAACAAAAACCCACACACAGAAGCGCAAGACTTCTGAAAGTGAATTCTCCACCAACACTCTGAGACGGGTGAATATTAATGTCAGGCAAACGGCCGGAAATGCAAGAGCAGGTCTCTCCATCAGCGATTGCTTCCGCCAAGAGCCGAACACGTTTCTGCTGTCTGTGGACAGATTGATGTTTATTGTATAATCTGACATTATGTGATCTGGCTGCACAAAGAGCCACAACATACGAACCATCAGTACAAATGATGGCGGAAGGTAGAGTATACATGTTGAAGGAGGATTTCAATTATACAGTTTTAAACATAGGACATTTTAGAATCGGGTACGGCAGTCTCAACTGATATTGATGGCTCTGATGAAACACAGAAATGACAGTCAGGCTAAGCAGCTGAATTAGAGACGAGATTGTTCAAAATTATGTCGAAAAGTCTTTTGACCGTGTCTAGAGACTTGTTGGACTGCAAACGCTCTGTTTAGACACAAGCCAATAATCGCCTATTTAAGACTTGGCACTATCTGTGATCCGCCGATCGTGTCCGACTTACACATCTGGAGCCACACCAAAGCCCCAACATTATCAAACCCCTCCGTGCCCCGCCAGCTATGAACACACCCGTAAGGTTGACACGCTGCAGGGAGCAGGAGGAGGAAGAGGATGAAGAAGAGCCAGAGCTGGAGGAACAGTGCTCATTTATTAAGCAGCCATCTTGTTTCGCACTCTTGTTGCGTCGCGAGTGTGAATAAAGGTCGTCTTGCTCCTCTTAACACATTAGCATTTAAATAGCATTATATCTGCCCCGAGTTTCCCTGACAGCTCCCACTCTCCCACTAGCCCCGGCCCGGCAGCCGCTAACCGCAGTTGAAAACAAAGTTAAAAGATAATAAAAGGTGCAGCGGAAGACCGGGTCACATGACCTTGAGGACTGGCGCAGGATAGGGCGGCGGCTACATCCACAACAATACTTTAATAGAGTTTCCCTTCAGTATTTTTGCATCGTTACATTCTCTCACATTCATAATCCACCACCAGTCACCAGAATATACGATCCAAAAAAAATCAGTTGAACAACTTTCAACTATTCTCATGCTTGTTGCAAAACGATGATCAAGGTGACAAGGTGTGCATCTCTCTCTCATACATCTGACATTTTAAGGAGGTGAGAGTGTGCCAGTAGCCTACCATATGGGTGAAAACCTCACAACTAAAAGTAATATATTTTTTTGCAACAACAAAAAAGTAAACCAAGTAAACCAAAAAAAAGTAAAGAGTGTTGAGAGTGTTGGTCATCATGGTGTTACACTCAATTACCCAAACTCTCACTCCCATGAAGTGTGCTTCAAGAGACCCCGAGACAGCCCCATCAAGTGTCTTCTCGGTGTAAGAATGAAGGTGGGTGATGCTAAAGCAAATGTGCAGCATGAATATAACCCTGCCCTTTCCAAACAGGCTATCCTAAAGAGCTATATATCCCCCATTTTAAAACCGGTAGTAACACTTCTCTGTCGCAGAGGTCAACGTAATTACCTTTAGGACGGCCTCTAATGCAGCAGAAATAAAAAACTATTAAAAGTATATCAACTCCGGCAAACACGAGGTGGGCTGAAATGTTTGCCAAGTGCCAGGGGTCATTGTGGAAGCAGTAAACAACTCAAGAGCTTTATTAAATGACGGTCAACCGAAGGGGCTTAGTTTGGCTAATCAAGACGCACATTATCAAACATCTGACCCGTTTAGCCAATAACAACAAATCAATGGAACGGCGGGCTGGGGCTAGCCGTCTCCCAAAGGTTAAACGCCTTCCCTCCCCTACTCCCTCCCTCGAATCTCTGGCCTTTTTTGGACAAATCAAACCAAGCAAACAAGCAGGGCTCTTGTCTTTAACCGCCTGGGGGGGTAATGGGGGCAGACGTCTGGCCTATTAGATTGGATGGATGCCAATCAACACACACACACACACACACACACTGGTTTGTCGACCAGGCAACCGGTTGAGAATATCTACCATCCTAGGCGGATCAGATAAGCATAAGGCCTTGGCTCAGGTCTACCACGCTTATTTGACCATCGAAAGTGACAACACAGGACAATTTGTGCATGCATTGTAAGCATGTGTGTCTGTGTGTGTCAGTGTGTATGTGTCAGTGTGTGTGTGTGTGTGTGTGTGTGTGTGTGTGTGTGTCCTTGGAAGCTGAGCCCGCTCAACCCCTAAACACCTTCGCACCATGAGCCTCCCCACCCCTACAGGAGGTCTTAGCAGGGGACCACTGATCTGCTCATCCCCCCTCCCTGACACACTCCGTCCACTGGTCCATTGACATCAGCGCGCGTGTCATCGGGAGGGGGCGGCAGTAGATCAGGAGGTAAGAGTGGTTGTCTGGCAACAGGAAGGTTGCTGGTTCAATCCCTTCCACTTAGCTAAGTGTCGAGGTGTCCCTGAGCAAGGCACCTAACCCTAACTGCTCCTGACGTGTTGGTTGTTACCTTGCATGGTTGACACCGCCGTCGGTGTATGAATGGGTGAATGTGAAGCAACTGTAAAGCGCTTTGGATAAAAGCGCTATATAAATGCAATCCATTTACCATTTATGTGTCTGGTACGTGATGACAGATGAAAAACAATAGCAAACACACATGCACACAACATTTTTTAACAATACATATTCTGTAGCACCACGTGGAGAACTGAATTTTCTTCGCCGTGATCGTAATTCATCACTTCTTGCACAGGAAGAGAGTGAAATGTGTAATTAGTTGAATTAATGAGAGAGAGAGAGAGAGAGAGAGAGAGAGAGAGAGAGAGAGAGAGAGAGAGAGAGAGGGAGAGAGAGTCGGGGGGGGGGGGGAGGGGGTGAATGGATTAAAAGTTTTGGAACATCTGTTGACATTCTGAAAGGCTTTTCCATTTGTGCTGTCAGGAGACACCTGGACATTAACACCGGAGCAACGTCGGCTCTGCCATCTGTCTCTGGCAAATAATTGATAAAAAAGAGGCCGACTTTGATAATGAAGGGCTCATCCTCCATGTCGGGGTGTTGGGCTTTGGGTCAGAGAGGTGACATATGATGCCGATGGATCTGAGTGCTGTGAATTCTGATTCACGCTCTCAACCAAAAGTTGGGAACATCTGCACACAGATCTGCACGCAACACTTGTGTGCTGCCGGTGGATTCGGCACTACACACAGGAGCTCTCTCGCTCTGCCCGTCTCGCTGAGCTGTGGCCCGTCGTCCGTCGGTCCAACACACTGGCCGGTGCGCTGGTGTGTGTGGAGTTAGATTAGTCTCAATATTATGTGTGTGAACAGATCAATGTGTGCAAATGTGCAATCTATACAATATACTGTATATAAAACGCAAATATATACAGTATAAAACGAACGATGGATCTGTTACTACATTCAATTATTTTACGAATGAATGAAAAGCATTTGTGAATGTCTTCCTAACATTTACAACTTTTGAACAGGCATTTGTGAAGCCAGCTTTCATTTGTGAATCAAAAAGGGATTTGTGGATCTCAATTCCACAAGTGTGGATTCGCGTTTTACACACACAGAGTTTTGAGACAAACTCCAGTCTGAATGAAAATCAACATATGTCTACTTTACACTACTTTCGGACAGCATGTACTGCAAATCCATTCATATCATTGTGGATGACAACAAGACAAAATATCCATGATGTGCCTTTCATACTCAAACAGAAATGTATATACGCAAGCATGCTGCTAGATAATATACAGTACATTGAACACACACTAATACTCAGTGTCACATTAACATGCTACAATAATTAATTGACGTTACTCTTCGCTGATTATATAAAATCAAAATAAAAAGCAGCCCAAAGAGATGTTTGAAATGTGGAAATAATGCCGTCCGAAAGTAGCAGTGACAGACGTCCATTTTCATTCAGACTGACAGAAAGCTTGTCTCAAAACTGTGTGTGTGTGTAAAATGCAAATCCACACGAGTGGAGCTGAGATCCACAAATACCTTTTCCATTCACAAATGACGTCTGGCTTCACAAATGCCTGTTCAATACTTGTTCAATGTTTTTCATATCCACACATTTTTTTGTGGAATGTTTTTTTCATATATACAGATGTCACATTTGCACACGGATTATCGATCTGTTCAACACACACAATATTGAGACAAATCCGTCTCCGCTGCGACGCTGTGCAATCGCACGCCCAGCGCCATACGCATCCTGATCTGAACACGGGACGGACGGAAAGATTCCACGGATTCTCACGTCACGACGACATGATGGTCATGTGACGGCGTCGGCGGGCAAGTTCCAGAGCTGCGATGGGACTCGCTTGACTCGCTCTCCATCGTACACGTTAGCATTAGCGGCACATCGCTCATGGAATAACCTCAATTCATGCATGGCGGTCGTCGGAGGCATAGTCAATCAGGCGCAACATAAAGGCCACATGTAAGGAGACGGGGCATGTTAATCCTTCCAGGGCGGATGTATAAAGCTAAAACGTAGCTGTCCAGTTATGAATAAATTATGCTAAATGTCAACTTTAGGCCACAATAAAAGCCAGAGAGTGTGTTTGGGCGTATACTATTGTGTGGAACCATGTGCACGTTTTCTTGTGCGTGCGTGTGTGTGAATGTGTTACGTAACATCCAGGACCGCATTCCCTGGCAACTTATTAAGAAGATGGCTCAGAATGGTTCCCCTAGCAACAGTTCTTTCCTTTCATTTTCCTTGCCTCTCTTTGAAGTCACCAAGGAGATTGTGGAAAATGGAAAAAAGGGAATAAGTCAGACGGCCGTGCTGTCTAGAATAAAGTAGACCATGAGAAAAAATACTGTCCAAGCGCTGCTTTCTTTTCGAGGAAGGGGGGGGGGGGTGTGTGTGTATGTGTGTCGGGGGGGGGGGAATTAATAACAGCGGATGGCAGCGTAACAAGACGTTACCGTGAGTCAAACGGGGTCAGCGTTCACTGCCTCCCACCCCCCAAGCCAGGCACTGCATCATGGGAAGTAGATCTGAAATCACTCTCTCCACCACCGCCTCCACCACAGTCTCCTCCATCCAGCTTTCATCTTCTCTCCCAGCGGCTGGGTCCAGGAGCGCGCCGCTGCTGCTGCTGCTGCTGCCTGCAGACGTGCTGTCAGGCTGGTGGATGTTGGGAGGCTGGTGATACGGAGGCAGAGGGAACAGCAGGAGCGCGGACCGCAGCATCGCAGCTGGCTTCTGGGTAAACACACGCTCTCTCCGTTGTTGGTGTTGTTGTTGTTGTTGTTGTTGTTGTTGTTGTTGTTGTTGTTGTTGTTGTTTCATTTATATTTGCATCACGTGGTGTTATTGATGCACGGGTCGGAAAGGCAGAGAAGCCTGTAACCATCGGTTACCAGAAAAACAAGAGGGTTGAGTGAACAATGGCAATCATGCATCGGGGGGTAATTATGGATGCTTGAAGCTGGGGGAAATGGCAATCTACTTCAGATCTGCTGTGTGTGTGTGTGTGTGTGTGTGTGTGTGTGTGTGTGTGTGTGTGTGTGTGTACATGGTGAGCACACATGCATTCCATTGTTATTAATAAAAAAATGGTGTGAGAGTATGCTGTACATGTAGGAGTAGAGTGCAAGTACACTCTTATCATCAGAAGATGTACCGAAACAATGTCATAGCATAGCATAGCATACCCGGCTACACATCTCAACGAGTACTGCTGTACTCATTCTGTATGTTCGCAATAAAAAGACTGCGATAGTTTTCTACCAATGTACACACAGTCTGTTTATCTGTGTTACATTCACACCAGATTTCCTGGCTTTTTATTGTTGCAGAGCTAGCAGGATACACTTCTAAACACCTATCTTAATATCGATTTGACAATTTGGTACGTAAGACATAGCTGGCTGGTTTAAGGTAGGGTACTTGGTCATTCACCTATTGTGTAGATCTAGAAATATTGACCGAACAATAGAGAGGAGTGCTGCTGCGTCACCTGGGCAGGTAGACACCGCGAGACACTCAGTGATCGCCTCTTTAGTTCCCCATGCCAGACCGGTCAGAACCATGTCTCGATCCCCATCCCTAGTTATACGTGCATTTGTCGTAGTTCCGTCTTCTGGAACTGCGGCCCGAGATCGTGGATGTTTTTATTGCGATTTCGGTCTCAGTTTGATAATCGTTGCACCCTTAATATATATGTATGTATATGGCATTTGGCGGGCAATATGCGTGAGCGCCAGCATACGAAATACAAACAACCTAACCGGGGCAGCGTTGATGCCACACTAGCATAACTAGCGCAGCTACGCAGGGTGAGGCAGTCAGACACACTCACAACACTCTGATGTTGCGCAACACTTCCGGAAAGGTTGGGCAATGCTCTGGGAAAAGGGGGGGTGGAAAGGACGAGACCTGATGGTAAAAGGTAATTAGCTTAAGTGGCCGTGTTTCCCCCGGGCTGCTGGGGAAGTGTTGATATCGTAATATCGACCGTGGCCCCAGCGGGAGCACTCTCAACTCATAACACAACTCAGACGGGACAAAGTAACCAAAATGCAGTCCCCAAAGTACAGACCAAGCCTCTCGCTTGGAGCTGAATTGCAAGGATGCATGAAGCGGTCAGCTGCCAACCACAACTGATGCATAGCAATTAGGGCCTTGGTGTTATTTACCCATTATATACAGTATTTACCTCTTCTATGATTGTTAATGATTGTTCGGAAATCACTTCAACCAATGTGTATGTCTCTCCAAGTTATGAGCTGGGCTCGTCTGTTGTCTCTATTAGGAAACGGTACCGCATATTAAAAAGCCCATTGTCCATTTTGACATCTTTGTGCATCGAGCGAACCTCAGACAGTCGTGACCATGATAGGACCAGAGTTTTTCTCTTCTTCACGTTTGGGTGTTGTCCAGCAAAACGGACACAGCGATGCCGCGCTAAAACAGACATGATCACACTCGGGTGGGCGCGAAAAACATCTAGCGCGGTCTTGTTGCGCGCATAGCAGGCCGCCCAGTCGCACACAGTCACACAGCCGGAAGCAGCCTTGTTAGCAGCGACCATCTGCATCGGACTGTGACTTCTACTGTGGCTTATTGATGTGCGCTTGTTTCTTCTGCTCTGCCTCATCACACCCGCGCTCCCCCGCCGACTCGCTGTGGTGCCAGACAACAGAAAGAAATAAAGATCCATATTTTTTTGAGGGGGGTGGCGGGGGTGTTAAAAAAAACCCCGCTTTTTATATTCTCTTGGAGACCACCAGCAAGAACAAGGTCTTGATGGTGAGTCCATGGAGGGTGGGGCCGCTGGACGCTGGGTCCCATGTGTAGTAGAAGCGTGTTTTAGTCTTGGTGTTCAGAGCTTAAATTGTGCTCGTATCTTTTGTCCTATTCAAGAAAATATGCCCTATAGCAGCGGCCAAGGCCGCTGGTCGTCAGAGGGGTCTTCTATCAGGGTTGGGGCCACTGGTAGTCAGAGGGGCCTCATAGGCGGGTTGGGGCCACTGGTAGTCAGAGGGGCCTCATAGACGGGTTGGGGCCACTGGTAGTCAGAGGGGCCTCATAGACGGGTTGCGGCGCCCACTGGTAGTCAGAGGGGCCTCATAGGCGGGTTGGGCCACTGGTACATCCATGCAGTGACCACCAGTCTGTTTGGGACCCACACCCAAGGGGCCCCTCAGCAGTCCCCTGAATCCACAGTGGAAGGACTCTAAAAGTATTTCCCCCAGTTGCCCAAAGCGAAAAGGCCTGTACACTTGTGTTTGACAACAATTGTGCCCACAGAAGCCAATCAAAGGTAGATAAATCAATAACTGACAAGGGCTTTTCATTAATGACCTTTGGAATATGAGAGGTTCAAACCGAAAGGCCAAACAATATTGAGTGAGCGTCCATCTTGCACCGAGTGTGGCGAGCAGATGCTCATTTTAATTACAGTGGAGAGAGAGGAATGTACCTGTTCAGTTTAATCAGTTAATCCCCTGAACAAACTTCACACTCTTCTTCTTTAGTTATGCTGTTGTCTTTGTTTGGCATAGCTAATAGCTAACAGCTGTATGCCTAATGACAATCGTGAAAAGACGGTGAAAAATTGTGACGTGAAGCTTTGCAAAGGTCCAATACCGAAGACGCCTTCCATTACCAATGGGATTTGGATCTTTTTTAGTAGCTGTTGAGAATTTTTCCACAATTGCTGATCAGCAATTCTGTCCTTTCAGTCCTGGTGTTGAAAAAAAAAAAAACAGCCAAAAGCCATGATACCTTTTCCAGGAATACGGTTTCATTATTCATCTATCAATGATGGAGCCGCCCTGGCCCAGTCTCCGTGACCAACTGATGTCCTGAGCTCACCGTGGCTTTCTTGATCTAGAGTGCTCTACCCCCGTCTCCACCAACTAGACCTAATCTTTCATCTTTCGCCCCAAATCAAAGAGTCATTTTGTCACGGTGGATCAGACATAATACGAGTTCATTCTTTCTCATGCAGCCTTCACTGTTAATCTCTATGGCGTTTTCTACAGGGACCCGGGACCCGCACAACCAGTCACGGTCTCCCACAGTCACTCACAGCTCTTCTACCGGTCCTGGCAATAATTCATTGTGGCGAGTCAGATGATTCACTTTTGCTCTCTCTCTCTCTCTCTCTCTCTCTCTCTCTCTCTCTCTCTCTCTCTCTCTCTCTCTCTCTCTCTCTCTCTCTCTCTCTCTCTCTCTCTCTCTCTCTTCTCTCTCTTCTCTCTCTTCTCTCTCTCTCTCTCTCTCTCTCTCTCTCTCTCTCTCTCTCTCTCTCTGTCCGCCCCCCTCATGCAAACAACAAACTGAGCCCAGGCTGAGGCTGCCTGTATGGAGAGCAGGAGGGAGAGAGATGCCAAGTCCTGGTACGTGGAGTTATCCCATGAATCCAGCTTAGTATGGATTAAGCCAAACCAAAAGAATGTAGTTTGGGACAATGTGAGTGCTGAGAGAGTGTTGTGTTGAAACGGCGAGAGAGGGACAAAATGATATTCTTCTCATCGTCTAATCAAATTAACAGCTTTTCTGGGTTTCAACTTAATCCATTACTTTAATTTAAAGTCCATAGCCACTCCACTCAACAGCAGCTATTAAAGCAATGCATGGTCCCCGCTTAATTTCCCTGGGTCCACGCACAAGGCTCTCACAGTAAACGGTACTATGAAAAGCCAGCTACATCCCAACACTATACTCACATCGCGGTGTCAGTACGTATTACATCATCGTACTAATACTCTTCATAATAATATGTCATATATATGAACATACGTCGTCTCTCTCTCTCTCTCTCTTCTCTCTCTCTCTGCTTCTCTCT
Organism: Coryphaenoides rupestris; assembly: GCA_002895965.2. Taxonomy (NCBI): domain Eukaryota; kingdom Metazoa; phylum Chordata; class Actinopteri; order Gadiformes; family Macrouridae; genus Coryphaenoides; species Coryphaenoides rupestris. Next base: position 379,755 of record PIJE02000211.1, on the reverse strand, counting down.
CCTTCTCCTCTGCTCTCTCTCTCTGCTCTCTCTCATCTAAGGCAAAGGCCATCCATCTCTAGCTCCATCAACAGTCCATTCCGGGTGTATCCTGTGGAGACTGACCAGCGCTACGTTCCATCACGGAGGAGCGCCTCCTCCTCCTCCTCCTCCTCCTCCTCCTCCTCCTCCCCTCGGATCTGCAGGTTGCTTAGAAACAGCTCAGCGCACGTGCGTCTCAGCCCGGGGTGCCGGCCCGCCCGCCCTGTGGCGAGCATCAAAAACGTCACCGTCACCATGGCCATATGGCACGCACTCTCTCTCACACAGGTGGGAGACGTCAAGGTATCATCTTGGCCGGGGGGCTCAGAGGGCTTTCAGAGTGGCAGATCAGGGTCTGTTTTCTTCGTCTTCTTCTAAATAACAGGTCGTGCTCGGGAGTCGCTATTCAACAGTGTCCTCAGAGATGGCAGCACACGTGCCGAGCCAACGGTTGGATGGATACTGAAACGGCACCAGATCCGGTGTGGCCCCGCTCCTGTGTTCAACTTCATAAGAAAAACAACAACAACCTTTTATTTAAAACGTCTGAGAAGTGGCCCCACTCTTGTTTTCTCGGACCACAGGAGTAAATAAATAAAAAAAATAAATCAAGCAGGCAATCTTCTTCTGACAAGAAGCCACAAGCCCAGGGGAGAAAGCGTCAAGAATCGCTTATGATCTTTCCCTTGAGTTAACAGGGTTTTTACACCAAACACATTGCAAATCTGTTTGGCTCAGCGGTCAATTGAACACAAATGAACGACTAATTGAGGTTTCCCTGTCATACTCCGACGCGGCCTCAATGTTGAACAGCGAAAGTTGAGGTGAATCAAAGGGATGCGGACACAGCGTGGGGTTTTGTCGATCCGATGAGACTAATGCAAAAAAGATATAATTCATTACAGAGAGTAATGTTGCACATCATCTGAGATTGCGTTTTGACCGACCGATTGATGCAGAACCCCTGGAGTAATGTTCGACATAATCGAAACCAGATTGGATCCCAACATTGGAATCTGTTCTCTCACGACTACTTTTATGAAATTGTGCCTCATGTGGTGGAAAAAAAAAAATTCATGGCGCCATTGTTTACAATCTCTTAAAATTGACATGGTTTAAGTAATGCATGGCAATACATTGTTTTCTATCTCTCGGGTGAAAAAGGTACCTTCCACATCTAACTGAAATGGATAGGTTGTCTGCACAGGAATATATCTGTAATATATGACAGTGATTGCCAATCAGGGTATGTGTACCCTTAGAAGTACTGAGGGTACACATTTGAAATTATTTCAAATGAAAAAAAAAAAGATCAAATCATTTGGAATCTATCTGCCTTTGTGTCTACCTGTGCAGAAGAGAAGAAATAAGAAAGAAACAATTGAAAACATTTCCTGGGATGTTAGACACCACACCACAGATTAAGTGGCCATTCAGATGCCATGAAATGTTTTAGGCGGGAACAGTACCGTCCAGTGGGCAGTGTACTGTAGCCCCCCCGCCCCCCCATCCTTCCAATCAATTGGGCCAAGCAAGCGACACTAAGTGTGAAATAATATCTTTTCATTCACATATTAAAATCCCACGTAATGAATTGACACATACATTTGTAATGTACAGTGTCTGCATATACGTATATATTATGCAGATATGACACACACACACACACACACACACACACACACACACACTGCCATCTGTGTGTCACAGAAAGCGGGGGCAGACCTGCAGAACTTCTGAGAAGTCATTATACAAAGTCATTATAATTGAATAAGGATCTGTGCGTCTCCTCGCTCACACCTCGGCTGTGCCGCGGGGTGAAGAGCAGAGAGCGACGACCCTACACACTACTAAAGCGCTGTCTGTATTCCCGGAACGGAAATGCACAGAGAAACCTGAAAGTCCGACAAGGCTACTCCATATAGTCAGAGTGCACCACCATAAACTGGCAGGGCGGCAGGGTGGCAGTAGCTCAGGAGGTAAGAGTGGTTGTCTGGCAACAGAAAGGTTGCTGGTTCGATCCCCGGGCTCCGCCTCCTAGCTAAGGCGTCCTTGAGCAAGACACCACCTAACCCTAACTGCTCCTGACGTGTTGGTTGTTACCTTGCATGGTTGACACCACCGCCGGTGTATGAATGGGTGAATGTGAGGCAACTGTAAAGCGCTTTGGTTAAAAGCGATGTATAAATGCAATTTATTTACCATTCACCATAAACCCCCCATATATGCTGCTACAACAACAACGTTACACCCGGCCACGTCGCAAGGACTCTCCTCCTCACTCTGACAAGCGCCCATCGTTAAATAATCCGACCGACTCCCTGCCCGGCGAGCCATGAGCACTGCAATCGGTTTGATGGGGGGGACGGGGGTCTGACGACTGCCATGAAAAAAACCCCGCCAAAACGAGGCAGAGAGAGGGAAGACGGAAGACGTCCTTAACAGGCCAACTGGCCAACAGTTGCAGATGAGTTTGGTTGGAGACTCCGAGGCTCAGAGAGAGACGCTGTGTTGAGTCAACGCCTCAGAGAGCCCGGAGCAGCCGTTTGGTCTGTGGTGGCGGTGGTGTTAGGGTGCAGCGGCTTGCATTAAGTACCTGCTCAAACGACAATGATGGATTGCTTGCTTAGCTTTGAGTCAACAGAGAGCGGGGGTGGAGGCAGGGGGCAGGGCGTTCTGTTTATCAGGCTCCATCGGAACAAAAACCCAAAGGCAACGACTCCCGCCGCAATCAACAACAACGCAAAACCCCGCAGTGCAACGCAACGCCACCGGAGCCATTAACCAACACATGTAGAGCCACCTTAATCCCAACTCAATTTACCTCGGAACAATCACTCTGCGGCATGAGAACCCTGTCACCGGCAACCCCTAGGATGCTTATGGTAGACCAAAGTATGTTTTCACAACCGTGACGTGTATCCGTCATTCCACACAGCTCCGCCTTTTGTCTCCCTGTCACCGAACACAAACACCCACGAGACTTCAACCTCCGAGGTGAGGAGAGCACCTTTTTTTCTTCTTCCTCGACGTCTGTGTGGAAATCTTGCGGCGCCGAGGCATCGGAGGAACAGAGGGCGAGGTGAAGGTGGACACGGCGGGCATGGTGCATGCCATTAACCCCATCGATCCCTGGATTATCGCTGCTGTAAACCGCAGCCTGCTGGTCGACAAACAGGACCGGCCGGGTCACGGGGCCAGGAGCGCTGTGTCCTGGGGGTTAAACTGCACCCGGACAGCCGGAGATCCAGCCTGATTTAACAGGGGTCAAGGGCCACGGATAGTCCATACGCCATGGCACGCACACACACACGCGCGCGCACAGTGAATCCATTTCCGCCACGAGGCAAAAAAAAGGGCAAAGAAGGCAAATTGGCAAATATAAAGCCTCGCAAATGCCCCTTTGGAGGGGAAATACTTTGACCGCGTTTACTTATAATAATGAATTTTGAAGTTGTCTTTCCTGATAAATACTTCAGAAGATGAGTCATTTCATACACACACACAACGAAAAAGTTGGGTTGCAAAAAAAAAGAGCTAATTATTCTCCCTAATGGATGACCAACTGTTTACTGCCGGGGGGGGGGGGGGGGGGGGGGGGGGCAGGGTGCAGAAGAGCTGCTGTGTGTTGCATGCTTGCCAAAGGTAAAGGTCTGTCCCCATTTTAAATGTGTTCTCCCAGCTGTGAGCAAACTCCTCTCATCCTTATTTACACACTTTTACATCTGCAGAGCCCCCGCCAGCCTTCTTACAAACTAGCATCAATAGCACCGGACCAGAATAGTTTCTTACAGATCGTAAGTCTCCGGTATGCCAGGGCTGCAGCTGCCCGCCTGCCTCCTATAGGCACATCCATATGGGACTGTAGAGGATGCCGGGGTGCGTTCAAGACTCTTACAGCGGCTCTGTGTTATTTAGATAACGGCGGATTGTTAATATTTCTGCTGGGGATGCAGTGCACTTTTAAAAGGTTGCTGTGGCGCACACACACACACACACACACACAAATAATGAGAAACTTCTTCCACTTCTCCAAGATATTGGCCTGAAGAATGGTGCAAGGCTCTTTATTGTGCAACTGCCAGACCACAGTGTTGTTGTTGTTGTTGTGTTGTTCTATTTTAACGCGTCATTCAATTCAATAACTTTTTTTTAATCCTCCCAGCATAAGCGGTACGTTGTTTTGTGTCAATAAACAAATTCCTTGGGCCGAGCGCAGGTGATGGAATCCGGGGCCAGTGGGGAAATCTCTCCCTTTCTACCTGCCTCGACTAATTCTGCGTTCACCTCGGATGCACTGAGGCTAATAGCCGAGACTGTACTGAGGACGGAGTCGTCACGCAATAACAAAACCAAACCACAAGTTCATCACTAAGTGCTTTCCGACACGCACCGTCATAACCACGCAGAGGCACAACAACCGCAGGCCTCAGCTAGCTCGATGAAAGGTGAATGCAAGTGCACTTAGTGGAATAAACATATAAAGCATATATTTTCCCCAACATAACAAGTGAAGGTGTGTGTTGTGTTTGTTGCTGGAGAACAAAGGGAACATGACAACCTTGTTCTTCTACACATTTCAACATATTTTCCTGGAATTATAAGATAAGATAAGATAAGATAGAACTTTATTCATCCCGAAGGAAATTCTTGTGGCAGAGGTTGCTCAAAAATACCAGCAACATAAGAATAAGTAAAAAATAATAATACATGTACAAAAAGTGTAAAAGCCTAATAGAGGAACTATAATATTAAGATATTTTTAGTAAAAAAATAAGTTGGCAATGGTATTGCAAAGTAGCATTGCACATAATATTGTGAATATTGCACATGATGTTGAAAGGTAACATTGCACATAATATTGTGAATATTGCACATGATGTTGGAAAATAATATTCCAATTATGCAGGCGGCAGTGTAAGTGTTGATCTAACACCAACTGGACCTGACACTCCACAAGGTATGGGGGGAGGGGGGGGACGCAAGGAGGGACATCGCTTCCACGAAGCAGAAGCTAAGGCTAATTATCCAACGATTCTCCTTTAATTGTCATTTACAATAACAATCAATTCTCATGAACGGCACACGTAGGCCGACTGTGACCCCAGCTTACCCCGCAGCTAAGCTATGAATGTCATAGCTTAGCTTTCCCATTCACACCAGTAAATCCCAACATAGCGCGCTCTCTAGTCTCTTCATATATATTTACCAAGCTAGTATCGTCCCAGATCTCCGGCTCCGCGCTCGGTACTTGACCCGGCCAAGCGATCCAACATCGGCAACAGCGCAATGAATAAACTGCCGGCAGTAAACGGTGATTATGATCAAAACCGATGCGTGGCTTAAATATATACGGCACTATGGCGGCGGTGGCGCAGTCTGTAATCGGCCCGCATCTCCTCCTCCAGGGTGAAAATCGTACAGAACGCCGCGGTTTTGGAGCCCCTGCATTATTCATGGCCCGTAAATCACGTAACCTTGAACACGGCGCTGAGTTTTACAGTGGCGTCTGCGTGACCGGACCCCCTGCTCCCCTGCTGCGCACCGGATCCTGGGACCCCGCCATTGATTTCTAAATACGTTAAATGTCCCCTGTTTTACCATCAGGTGCAAGTTAACAAGCCATTACATGCCTTTTTCCTTTTTTACAGTCCACTCTTAGTGTTGTCCATGGGCGCATTAAACTGAAATCACAAAACTGCTCTGATGCATATCAAGTGACCAGAGAGAGATGACACTTGAATTCATCATAAGGGAGAGTCAGTAATACGGTGTCTCCGTGACTTGCATTAATCGCTCCCTTTGACAGCAAAGGAAAGTTTCCATTCGGCAAATGGGACCATTTCCCAATTGCAAGGCAGCAGACAGTCCTTTCAGTATATATATATATATATATATATACAGTATATATATTGCAGTAAGGAAAATGTTGAATTAACTTTGCTTCGGGTAAAACAGAGGACGGGTGAACGATGAGCATGTGCTGTTATGGCCGTTAGGTTGCACGTATTCCTCGACCCGTAGCCAAGGTCTCAATAGAAGTGGCTTGACACTGGGTTATGCTGCTCTAGTGGAACCATATAGATTGTATAGGCACTGTGTACGCTGCTCACTAGAGAGCCCATGTTGCAGTTAGATTCACACCATTCTAGGTGTGATTTCAACACTAAATATGGCAATGCTAAAAACAAAATGTTGGCTGAGGAAAAAGAACCATAAACGTGAGAACTATTTGTGTGTTTTTGTATTTTGGGGCCGCAGTCATGTGAGGGCCATGATCCTGAGCAGAGCTGTGGATAGATAGAAGAAGCCACAGGAATTATCAGAGCGCAGGAGGAGCCTGAGATGAGCAGGGAGGGGGTAGGGTGGCGGGGGGGGGGGGGGGGGTAAACAGCCACATTATTACTAGAATTGCTCCTTGTGGCTCTAAGATCTAAGATTACGGTGGCCTGTGTGAAAACAGCATTAGTGCATAAGTGTGTGTGTGCGTGTGTGTGTGTGCGTGTGTGTGCGTGAGTGTGTGTGTGTCTGTGTGTGTGTGTGTGTGTGTTTGCCAGAAGAGTGAACGCGAGTATAACACAGAAAGAGAAAGGAAAAAGAAAGGAGGGTTAGGAAACAGGAGAAGAGAGGAACAAGGAGGAGAGAAAGAGAAAGGTAAAGAGAGAGAGAGAGAGCAAGACAGATAAAGGGTGACAATAGAGAATGTGAGAGAGAGAGAGAGAGAGAGAGAGAGAGAGAGAGAGAGAGAGAGAGAGAGAGAGAGAGAGAGAGAGAGAGAGAGAGAGAGAGAGAGAGAGAGAGATAGAGAGGGGGGGAAATAAGGGGAGCGAGGGAGGAGAGGAGGGGCTAATAGCATGAGCAGGGCTCTGCAGCAGCAGCAGCAGGCGGCTCAACACCCTCCACGTAGGCCTGGAGGAGTGAGCAGGCAGAGCGGAGGCCCACGAGGAACACATGAATGAGACGATGGAGAAAGAGGAGACGAGAGCGAGAGAGAGAGAGAGAGAGAGAGAGAGAGACGAGAGAAGAGAGAGAGAGAGAGAGAGAGAGAGAGAAGGGGTTGGACTAAGGGGAGCGAGGGAGGAGAGGAGGGGCTAATGGATGAGCAGGCTCTGCAGGCAGCCAGCAGTAGGCGGCGGCTGACACCCTCACGTAGGCCCTGGAGGCAGGGAGCAGCAGAGCGGAGGCCCACGAGGAACACAGAGCAGAGGCCAGGAGAACACCGGGGAATTGAACGAGACGTGGCCTGAGGCTCAACTACACCGCATGCAGGCAGAGCCCGCCTCCTCGGCTCAGGCAAGGGGGCTAGCCTCTCCGAATACTAACAGCTTCGGGAGGACAAGAAGTCTCCCTCCAAAGTCAAAGCATTAACAAGGGGTAAGAATCACAGAGAAACATATCCTCCGTCCGTGTGTTGCTTTGAAAATTGTGTTTCGGATTCGCCAGTGAAATATCTATAGACGCTTTTCACAGCAGGAAAAATCACAACATTAAGGATGGGGCTGTTAGATTTGGGTATGGCAGTGGCAATATAGATTTACATTTAGGGGATTTGGCATTTGACGCTTTTATCCAAAGGGTATAAACACAATTATTCAATACATTGACCATTCTGGTGCTACGGCGACATAAATCTAAATAATAATAAATAAAATAAAATAAAACCCACCTAACCTTAAAATGACAGGAACAGGAAGTTTCCTTACCCTGCTTCTACAGGAACATGACGTTATCTTACCCTGCTTCTACAGGAACAGGAAGTTATCTGACCCTGCTTCTACAGGAACAGGAAGTTATCTGACCCTGCTTCTACAGGAACAGGAAGTTATCTGACCCTGCTTCTACAGGAACAGGAAGATACCCTGATGATCTGATGATCTGTGAAAAGTGTCTATTGATAGACAAATGCTCATCGGCCTCTGAACCAAACGTGGTGGAACAGAGCAGAATAGCAGCGTAACCGCCGACGAGTGGAAGCCAACAGTAGAATCCCACACTATTTGATGCTATTTCCAACCGATGCGTGGCTTAAATATATACGGCACTATGGCGGCGGTGGCGCAGTCTGTAATCGGCCCGCATCTCCTCCTCCAGGGTGAAAATCGTACAGAACGCCGCGGTTTTGGAGCCCCTGCATTATTCATGGCCCGTAAATCACGTAACCTTGAACACGGCGCTGAGTTTTACAGTGGCGTCTGCGTGACCGGACCCCCTGCTCCCCTGCTGCGCACCGGATCCTGGGACCCCGCCATTGATTTCTAAATACGTTAAATGTCCCCTGTTTTACCATCAGGTGCAAAGTTAACAAGCCATTACATGCCTTTTTCCTTTTTTACAGTCCACTCTTAGTGTTGTCCATGGGCGCATTAAACTGAAATCACAAAACTGCTCTGATGCATATCAAGTGACCAGAGAGAGATGACACTTGAATTCATCATAAGGGAGAGTCAGTAATACGGTGTCTCCGTGACTTGCATTAATCGCTCCCTTTGACAGCAAAGGAAAGTTTCCATTCGGCAAATGGACCATTTCCCAATTGCAAGGTAGCAGACAGTCCTTTCAGTATATATATATATATATATATATACAGTATATATATTGCAGTAAGGAAAATGTTGAATTAACTTTGCTTCGGGTAAAACAGAGGACGGGTGAACGATGAGCATGTGCTGTTATGGCCGTTAGGTTGCACATATTTCCTCGACCCGTAGCCAAGGTCTCAATAGAAGTGGCTTGACACTGGGTTATGCTGCTCTAGTGGAACCATATAGATTGTATAGGTACTGTGTACGCTGTTCACTAGAGAGCCCATGTTGCAGTTAGATTTCACACCATTCTAGGTGTGATTTCAACACTAAACATGGCAATGCTAAAAACAAAATGTAGGCTGAGGAAAAAGAACCATAAACGTGAGAACTATTTGTGTGTTTTTGTATTTTGGGGCCGCAGTCATGTGAGGGCCATGATCCTGAGCAGAGCTGTGGATAGATAGAAGAAGCCACAGGAATTATCAGAGCGCAGGAGGAGCCTGAGATGAGCAGGGAGGGGGTGGGGGGGGGGGGGGGGGGGGGGGTAAACAGCCACATTATTACTAGAATTGCTCCTTGTGGCTCTAAGATCTAAGATTACGGTGGCCTGTGTGAAACAAACAGCATTAGTGCATAGGTGTGTGTGTGCGTGTGTGTGTGTGTGTGTTGCGTGAGTGTGTGTGTCTGTGTGGTGTGTGTGTTTGCCAGAAGACGTGAACGCGAGTATAACACAGAAAGAGAAAGGAAAAAGAAAGGAGGGTTAGGAAACATGGAGAAGCTGATGAGGAACAAGGAGGAGAGAAGAGAAAGGTAAAGAGGAGAGAGAGAGAGCAAGACAGATAAAGGGTGACAATAGAGAATGTGAAGCGAGAGAGAGAGAGAGAGAGAGAGAGGGGGTGATAAGGGGAGCGAGGGAGGAGAGGAGGGCTAATAGATGAGCAGGCTCTGCAGCAGCAGCAGCAGGCGGCTGAACACCCTCACGTAGGCCTGGAGGAGGAGCAGCAGAGCGGAGGCCCACGAGGAACACATGAATGAGACGTGGAGAGAGAGAGAGAGCGAGAGAGAGAGAGAGAGAGAGAGAGAGAGAGAGAGAGAGAGAGAGAGAGAGAGAGAGAGAGAGAGAGGGGTGATAAGGGGAGCGAGGGAGGAGAGGAGGGCTAATGGATGAGCAGGCTCTGCAGCAGAAGCAGCAGTAGGCGGCTGGACACCCTCACGTAGGCCTGGAGGAGGGAGCAGCAGAGCGGAGGCCCACGAGGAACACAGAGCAGAGGCCAGGAGAACACCGGGAATTGAACGAGACGTGGCCTGAGCTCAACTACACCGCATGCAGCAGAGCCCGCTCCTCGGCTAGCAGGGGGCTAGCCTCTCCGAATACTAACAGCTTCGGGAGGACAAGAAGTCTCCCTCCAAAGTCAAAGCATTAACAAGGGGTAAGAATCACAGAGAAACATATCCTCCGTCCGTGTGTTGCTTTGAAAATTGTGTTTCGGATTCGCCAGTGAAATATCTATAGACGCTTTTCACAGCAGGAAAAATCACAACATTAAGGATGGGGCTGTTAGATTTGGGTATGGCAGTGGCAATATAGATTTACATTTAGGGGATTTGGCATTTGACGCTTTTATCCAAAGGGTATAAACACAATTATTCAATACATTGACCATTCTGGTGCTACGGCGACATAAATCTAAATAATAATAAATAAAATAAAATAAAACCCACCTAACCTTAAAATGACAGGAACAGGAAGTTTCCTTACCCTGCTTCTACAGGAACATGACGTTATCTTACCCTGCTTCTACAGGAACAGGAAGTTATCTGACCCTGCTTCTACAGGAACAGGAAGTTATCTGACCCTGCTTCTACAGGAACAGGAAGTTATCTGACCCTGCTTCTACAGGAACAGGAAGATACCCTGACGATCTGATGATCTGTGAAAAGTGTCTATTGATAGACAAAGGCTCATCGGCCTCTGAACCAAACGTGGTGGAACAGAGCAGAATAGCAGCGTAACCGCCGACGAGTGGAAGCCAACAGTAGAATCCCACACGATTTGATGCTATTTCCAATACCGTGAGTCAGAGACCAGAACAAAAAACCCAAGACAGGAAACACAAAAAAGATACTTGTGGAGAGGAAGCAAGTCGGGGCGAGAGGAGAGGCTTATGACGAGATTTTCAGGTCTTCATAAGAAATGTAATCAGGACGCCTTCAAGGCAAGATGTTCTCTTGACACCGCCGCCAACAACCTTCCAAGAGCCTCGGTTCTCCATACCTCCTACGAATACCCAACGGCCTCGGAGCAGCAGCTGCTGAGCACGACAGTAGGGAACCTCCTCCGCCTCGCAGTGTGACGGCGCGACTCCCGCTCCCATCCCAAGGTCCTGCCACGTCATATTTTGTTCTGCGCTCAATTGTTCAGAGCGGGACTCTGTTATTCCGTGATAATAAAAAAAAAACCCCAAATCACATAAGCCTCTTTTGTAGCAGGGCGGAGACAGCGCAGACTTTTCCTTGACATTATAAAAGGGGTGCTTCCTCGTTGAAGATGATGCATTACAGTACGTCGCCCGGCTTGGCACAGACATTCTACCGGGTTTACATACACAAAGAACCTGACGTGGGGACGGCTCTGCGTTAAGAATATGTCGAGAGGTGTGTGTGCATTTATATTCCGCTTTTATCCGAAGCGCTTTACGGTTACCTGACATTCACCCATTCATACACCGACGTCAACCATGCACGGTAACAACCAACATATCAGGAGCTGTTAGGGTTAGGTGTCTTGCTCAGGGACACCTCAACACATAGCCGGGATCGAACCAGCAACCTTCCTGTTGCCAGACGCGCTCTTAGCTCCTGAGCAACTGCCGCCCCGTGTGTAACAGACGGCAGGGCGAGCTGAAGCAAAGCGTATTTGTCGTACATTAGCTGATCCGTTCCTGATCAGCAAATGCACATTGATACGCCAAAGCAAACACTTTCACAGTGATTAGATCCTCATACTCCGAGATCAGCTCGTGAAACACTGCTTCCCGGAGCATCGGCTGATTCCCCACTGCCACATTAATTAATTAAACACACTTTTATTTAATTTCCTTTAACTGACTGAAATTCCGCTAATTTACTTCTTAGTTCTTACCACTCGAACGGCCTTATCTAAAATGACTTTTAAAACGGTGGCTGGTTTTAATCCTCTTTTTTACCTGTACTTAACACAATGGGTGGGGGGGGGGGGGGGGGGGGTGGGGACAACTTACTTAAGGCACCGCAAACGTGGTCACTTAATGCCAAGGCCCAGACATCTAGAAAGGTGCCATGTGTGGTGATGAGGGGGGCTGTACACCAGGGTGTCCAGCTGTGGTTCATACAGACTGCAACCTCTGTCTGCATGAATATATTCATATTAATTAGGGCCGGGACTTTAACGCGTTAATTCCGATTAATTAATTAGAGAAAAAATTACGCGTTAAAACTAATTAACGCATTTTAATCACACTTTATTTTTGCACTCCAAACACCACGGAACGTTTCTCAGTGGATGAATTGTAGGCTCAAATATGGACGGACCGGAAGAGACCGCGTTTGATAGTTTTTTTTGTTGTTGTTGTTCCCATTTTAGATGGTAGAGATGGCACTTTATGTTAAACTGTTGGACTGTGTAGCTAAAATAAACAGGATTTAGCTGCTTAAACGTATGTATATGTCTATTCATTGATTCAGTCGTATACCAAAAACCATTTGAATTGAAAAATGTTGCTTCTCGTGTCAAATATTGATATGAGTGAGTCCCACCACTAATATTAATACATACGGACGGAGCCTGATGAGACAGGAGCAGGCTGAGAGGAGGGGGGGGGGGTCTAGATATCCAGCTGTGTTGGACAGCAGGGGACAGCAGAGTCATGGCCGGTGTGAGGGTAGCATGGGGACTCTGGATGAATACAACGTCCCCATAGGAGCGCTGCAGGTAATGGACCTAGAGTGTGTGTGTGTGTGTGTGTGTGTGTGTGTGTGTGGGGGGGGGGGGGCATGCCCTGTATTGCGCTGGGTAAAAGACGAAACTAAACTAATGCAGAGACGATCAAAGCAATTCACAACTTCCACTGATTTGTTCTCAGAAGCTCTCGTGAAGCTCGCCGTGTCGAGCATGAAGATTAGCAAAAGGTTACCGATTTATATTTACCTTTAAGGTGTTATTCTTATAAAGGGCTTCCACGCACAGACATTCTACTGGATTTGCATACGCAAAGAACCAGGCGTGGGGACGGCGCTGTGTAAAGAATATGTCGAGAGGTGTGTGTGTAACAGACGGCCACGTGAGCTAAAGCAAAGCGTCTTTGTCGCACATGAGCCGATCCGTTCCTGATCCTGAAAGAGATTGCAGCGAAAATATATCGTCGACGGCATAGAAAGATTTGAATAGAACTTTCAAGTTTCAAGCACTCATAATTGATCAGTTAACCACTTGCTGGTAAACAGCAAGATAGCTCGGATAATATGCTACACAATGCTAAGTGCTATTTTAAGTGTTGGGACAAACGTACAAACATACGTAGTAAGTGCTACCAACGGTTACCAAGGTTAGCAATCCCCCATAATACTCTCAGCAGAGCAGAAACAACAGAGACAAACACTTTAGGAAAAAAAGTTACATTGGACTTTGGAATTAATAATAACTAAGGGGTGTTGGCAAAGGCCATCAAAACATTCTCTGGAGGAGCTTGAAAGTTGCCCTGGCGCTTCTGGCACTTTCTGCACCTCCTCTACCCAGAGAGCTGTCAGGAGCTCACAAACACCCAGGCCTGGTCTGAGTCAAGCCTGGGAGGAAGAGAGAAGGAGAGAGAGAGAGCATATCTGTGTGTGTGTCTGTGTGTGTGTGTGTGTGTGTGTGTGTGCATGTGTGTGTGCATGTGTGCGTGTGTGTGTGTGTGTGTGTAACCCTCCAGTCATTACAGAAAACCCTGGACAGCTGCTCACCTGGGACATATGCACAAGTGTTGGTGTGTGTGTGAGAGAGAGAGAGAGAGAGAGAGAGAGAGAGAGAGAGAGAGAGAGAGAGAGAGAGAGAGAGAGAGAGAGAGAGAGAGAGAGAGAGCAAGAGAGAGAGTTGTACTTCTCATTTTATATTCCTACTGGAGGTATCTTTTGCCTCCCTTCTGCTACATTGCTCCAACTCTGTCATTTACATTATGCCAACCTCACTGAGCCGATGTGGCAAGCATGTTCCAGGTGACTTAAGGGCGGGGCGATCGATGTCAGTGGAGAGAAAGATACAGAGAGAGAGAGAGAGAGAGAGAGAGAGAGAGAGAGAGTAAAAGTGAAGGAGAATGAGAGCGACAGAGAGATATACATCTCCATGACAGAAATGTCCTGACACATTAGTCATGCCGCTGTCCACACACACACACACACACACACACACACACACACACACACACACACACACACACACACACACACACACACACACACACACCACACCACACGACACCAACACACAACACACACACACACACACAGCGCACCCAGATAACAGCATGCAGTGTTTGAACGCTGTGCCCTCCATCCTGCACGGCCGCGCCACTGGGCCCTATCGCTTATAGCCAATGAAGTGCAATCTAACAGGCAGATGCCAAAGTCAAGGCAAAACCATACAGGTAGCATGCATGTGTGTGTGTGTGTGTGTGCGTGCGTGCGTGCGTGTGTGAGTGTGTGGCTGTGGTCTCCTGTGTGCACGTGTGTTGTCACGTAAACCGATGCCACATCAGGAGGATGAACAGGAGACTCAAGGAGACAGTATGTGTAGGTGCTACGTACTGCTGAGGGGACACCTTTTAGTGCTGCCTGGACGATAAGCTCATGGGAGGGGGGGGACACACTGCTTGGTCCAGGGACAACAAACACAAACAAACAAACAAACAGAAGCGCTTGTAGATCTAAATAGCACATTAGCTTAATCCCACTTTGGGGGCTATCATGTTACACCTCTTCTCCTGCTGCTACGCCCCCGCCCCCCCCCCCCCCCCCCCCATCCACCATTCTACCTCTGTCCCCGTCCCCCCCCTATGTCTCTTTCCCTCTCCTCCACAACCCCCCCACATCACATTGTCTCTCGCTGTCTCACATCCCCTCTCTCTGTCTCACATCTCCTCTCTCCCTCTGTCTCACATCCCCCTCTTTAATGGTCGACACAGAGCCTCTGCTTCCTCACCTTCTTTAGGCTCGAAGCTCAGCTAAAATGTCACGTTGGGCTGTGAAACACACACACACACACACACACACACACACACACACACACACACACACACACAACACACACACACACACACACTGCCGTGTCTCCTCCCGGCTGCTCTCATTCTCCCGTGATTCATAGCGCGGTGCGATCGGTGGAATCGCCTGGCCACGTACAGAGCGGCTCAAGCTCAAAATGTTATGCTAGCCCGCCAGCACAGTGTCTGCGGGACGCCACGGGGCTGGAGCTAAGTTTAGAGATATGAAACGTGAGCAAAATGCCCGAGTAGTTTCAACCCGGCAAACCGGCAAACGAAGAGGCGCCCACAACCTGGTGGGGATCTGACACCCAAGGGTGGAGGGTTGATGTTGGCTTAGTGATGCTCAAAGAGGTACAATATCGCAGTGACCCTGCATAGACACTTAAAGAGTTTGTTGTATGTGTATTCGTTATTGTTCATTGTTATTGTTTGTTGTTCCCCGTGTGCATCGATTAAACAGAGTACTGTGTGAACACCAAATATAAATTCAGAATGGCCCTGTGTGCTGTACATGTGACAATAAAACACTTTGACTTTGACTAAAGTGTCTTTTAACTCTTATGCCTGACCGGACATTCCTCTGTGACCGCGAGATCGCTACAATATGCAAGACGTGTGATTTCAAGCGATCTCCAATCAAAATAAAATGAAAAAACCCTCTCCACTCTCCAAACCCTGCACACCCTCAAAAACAAGGCTTCCTAAAAAAAACGTAACATGAGGTTTCTCTTAGTGTCTAGCATCGACATGTGTACATGACATGTACATATTGTTGGAGCAGATTTCAAACTAAAACATGCTGCATATTGTAACCTAAAACCTGCAGAAGCCAGAAGAACATCATTATGCAACAGCGCACATCTTTCATCTCCCGGTGAAGAGAAAACAATCAGAATCGAGGCAATATTGCAGAGACCGCTACGGCATCACTGAGCCGGGTGTGTGTGTGTGTGTGTGTGTGTGTGTGCGCGGCGTGTGTGTGTGTGTGTCTGTGTGTGTGTGGTCGTCTGTGGTGTTGTGTGTGTGTCTGTGTGTGCGTGCGTGCGTGCGTGTGTGGCTGGAGAGTGCATCAGTACCCCAATCACATGCTTCCATACGTCCATATTAGACACTGACCTTGGCGAGGCAGCCTGCCAGTAGTCCAGGCCTCACACAATGCAAATAGCTTTTTGAGAATTAAAAATCCATCCTGTCCAATTCAATAAAAGCACCAATGTAGAAATGGAGAAATATACATTAGGGCTTAGTGATATGTTCTACTAGCGCCCCCTGCCTTCAACCTCCCCCCAAGAAAGGGCTCAGAGGGGTCTTTAATGCCCGAAACCATTCCGCTTTTTTCATCATGTGTACGTGCTGGGTACATAATGCAGCAAAGGCAATAGGAGCATCAGCCAATGACTGAATAGCGCACGTCTACAATTGTAAATAGTATTTTACTGACAACTAGTATTTACTTTTGAACACAGTAGCTGGTTGGTTAGCGTGCATTAAGTGCTAATAGTGAACAGTTATTGCATAAAAGCTGGCATCAAAATCGAGCACACTACACAAAACATTACGTTCCATCAAAATTCTGCACATTATTCAGCTCAATTATGAACATCTTTCAATTTCAGAAAGTTGCATAACAATTAACACCTTAAAGCGTGAATTAACATAAATAATTACATACATGACTGGGGCCTTGCTATGTGCATAATTGAGTTTTGGAAATTACAATTTACCACAGTGTGGTTTCCAAGAATCACGGTTTCTGATTGACTGCCCAGCATGTCAGAGTTACACCTGATCTCCTGCAAGCCTGCTGGGGCCCCGCCCACACTCGCTCTCTTACACTTTAGTGTCTCTCGTCCTCCAGACACCCCCCCCCCTCCCTCTCTCTCTCTCTCTCTCTCTCTCCTCTCTCCTCCCGCTCATTCTCTCTCCCTCCCCCCCCTCTCTCTCTCCCTCCCCTGTCTCTCTCTCTCTCTCCCTCTCTCTCTCTCTCTCTCTCTCTCTCTCTCTCTCTCTCTGTTTCCCTGGGCTATCATCTACTTGAAGACTGAG
>PIJE02000211.1:344701-360741 GCA_002895965.2 Coryphaenoides rupestris | reverse complement strand
CAAGTTGGAATGGCCGAGCAACATATTAAAGAAAAACAAGTGTGTGTGTGTCTGTGTGTGTGTGTGTGTCTGTGTGTGTGTGCGTGCGTGCGTGTGTGGCTGGAGAGTGCATCAGTACCCCAATCACATGCTTCCATACGTCCATATTAGACACTGACCTTGGCGAGGCAGCCTGCCAGTAGTCCAGGCCTCACACAATGCAAATAGCTTTTTGAGAATTAAAAATCCATCCTGTCCAATTCAATAAAAGCACCAATGTAGAAATGGAGAAATATACATTAGGGCTTAGTGATATGTTCTACTAGCGCCCCCTGCCTTCAACCTCCCCCCAAGAAAGGGCTCAGAGGGGTCTTTAATACCCGACACCATTCGCTTTTTTCATCATGTGTACGTGCTGGGTACATAATGCAGCAAAGGCAATTGGAGCATCAGCCAATGACTGAATAGCGCACGTCTACAATTGTAAATAGTATTTTACTGACAACTAGTATTTACTTTTGAACACAGTAGCTGGTTGGTTAGCGTGCATTAAGTGCTAATAGTGAACAGTTATTGCATAAAAGCTGGCATCAAAATCGAGCACACTACACAAAACATTACGTTCCATCAAAATTCTGCACATTATTCAGCTCAATTATGAACATCTTTCTATTTCAGAAAGTTGCATAACAATTAACACCTTAAAGCGTGAATTAACATAAATAATTACATACATGACTGGGGCCTTGCTATGTGCATAATTGAGTTTTGGAAATTACAATTTACCACAGTGTGGTTTCCAAGAATCACGGTTTCTGATTGACTGCCCAGCATGTCAGAGTTACACCTGATCTCCTGCAAGCCTGCTGGGGCCCCGCCCACACTCGCTCTCTTACACTTTAGTGTCTCTCGTCCTCCCCCCCCACCTCCCTTCTCTCTCTCTTCTCCTCTCCTCTCTCTCCTCCCCTCTCTCTCTCCCCCCCCCTCTCTCTCTCTCCTCCCCTGTCTCTCTCTCTCTCTCCCTCTCCTCTCTCTTCTCTTTCCCCCCACCCCACACACCCTCCACCCCATCAACTGAACCTATTCAAAGCACGCACACAACATAGTTATGTTACGTTTACAGCCCCCCGAAAAAAATCACCTTCATTCGTATCTCTGAGTTCTGCTTGTCCGCGGTGAAGGCCACTGGCCGATAAGAAGGTTATCGGAATGGATAAATGCTTCCCTCGGAAGAAAATGCATCGGAGCCTGGCTGAAGGACACGGTGCCTGTACTATATTTGTTAAATAAATAAATAAATAAACAAATAAAAATGGCGAGTCATTTATCCACAGCCAAAGTGCCAATTGAGAAAAATACAACAGCACTTCGGGGCATGCGAGGACCCGAGCGTTCATCAGGGTGATGGGCTTTTTTCCCCGCCGGTGTGTTTTTGGGCGGGCAGAGTCATGGGCTACCTGTCCAGAGGTCATTTAGCAAAGTTGTATATCAGTTGAATGGGGAAGACAGAGTAAGCCTGTTCCCGCACAAAGTGACACAATCTGCAGTAAAAACACAAACAAACAAACAAACAACGTAGCCGATACGGCCACGTGTCCCGTAATAGACCTACCACCACTTTTTCAGAGAACAAATAGTCACACGTACACACACACACAAACAGCCAAGTCATGTACTTGGCTGTTTGTGTGTGTGTGTGTGTGTGTGTGTGTGTGTGTGTGTGTGTGTGTGTGTGTGTGTTCCTGGCGGTATTGTGTGGGCTTGTGTTTATTGTGTCATGTGTTAAATCACGCTGCTATTCATCACAGTGGGGTGACTCTTGAAACTGTGTTCTGTGCCGGGGTCTGATGCTGGACTATCAACCGCACTCCACTAAATCCCTTCAGTGAATCCCAATGCTGAGTGCGGCCCACAATGCATCTGGCTCGAGTGGACGAATGACAGTGGAAATTACTCCTGATTGTTACAGGGTGGGCTTGTGAATGGATGTCTTTATTGAAGGCCTGATATGCAGAGTCAGTCTATGGCCGCAGAGAGATTTCAGGACCCTTTACAAGCCTTTCAAGAAAAAAATATCTTGACGTAGCTTGGATCTTGCACGTATGTGTGTGTGGTAGGTGTGTGTACTAGGGCCGTCAAAGTTAAGGTGAAAATAACATGTTAAAACTCACATTTTCATTCTTTTGGACACATTACCGCAGGTACTGTCAAGGTGTATTGACTTGGTGGGACATCGTACGCACCGCTAGGTGAGCCATTGTGTTCTCCAGCATGGCTGCAGAGTTTGAAGCACACACAAAATCACCCATGGCTTAAAACTTTCTCTACTTTTGGGAACGTACTTGAAATCTATTGGTCGTCGACGTCGGGTCCAAATTGAAATAATTTCAACCTTGAAGCAAGTCTTCTCTGCGGTCGAGTGTTGCTTTAGAGTGATTTAGAAGTGCGAGTGAACTTTGATCTATCCCGAAGTAGTGAAGAATGCAGTCGTGTACCTGTTGTACAATGAGTCTTTGTGTTCTTTGAGATGCATCGTTTCCTGGGATTGAGTTTGCGTTGTGATTTGAGCATAATTGGTAAATTCTTGTCCTGTGTTGATGCTTGAAAAAGGTCACACTACATTGTGTGACACACATTACTTAGGCTAATCATATTACTAAGTAATGACTTTAGCCAGCTTGAGTTTGCCACGTTATGATTTGAGCATGTTTGTAATGCTAAATGCTAAACGTTTTGTGTTGTGAATTGAGTTCCGGTAATAAATATATAGATTTGCGTAAAGCAAGCATATTTTGTCCACTCCCATATTGATAGGAGGAGAAAAACCTTGGGAAATGTCCACTTCTGGTACATTTGGAAGGAATAAGAATTGCATTGATTTGTGATTGATTTGTGATCCATTCGCCATTTAGTTGGGAATAATCACATGATAACTAACAACATTGAGTAGTGCACAGTGGTGGACAGAGTACTCAACTCCAGTACTTGAGTGAAAGTATAGATACTCCTGGTCAAATATTACTCCAATACAAGTAAAAGTTGCTCAGTCAAATTTTTACTTAAGTTAAAGTACTGGAGTACTTGCTTTTGAAAATACTTAAGTAATAAAGTATATTTTCGTTTTAATGTCAACGCATTGTTGTATTGTTGCCACAATGAATTTAAAGAACCTAATGACTGAAACAACCTACTGAATGCACTGACTTGCTTGTAGAACCTGTGGAATAAAAAGCTTGTTGATGCAGCCAAGCCTTTACTAATACCTATTGAAACACGATGGCATCACAAAAGGACAACCATTGGCGTTTTCATTTTTTTATTGAACAACCATCCCGACCCCCCGAAACAGCATGGCAGTGTTCTAACACAGCTCTGGCAATATGTGTGCATCAGCAGCTACTCTTGGTTACAGAATGTCTCCTAGCTGACCAAAATACAACAAAACTAAAAGAAGAGAGAAAAGGAACTGCAGTGCTTGTTCACAGTTAACTGCTCTCTCAAAAGAAGAGTCCTCTCATCCTATGCAGACGCCCTGTCTGGCAGACTGATGCAGCTTCCTCAAAAAATAAATGATATAAAAACAACCAACCGACTTAAAATCACAGTTACACACATTTAGCTTTATAACTGCCCAACAGTAACACTGTTTTAAAGGGCCGGTTCAACTCCCAACATAACAACATATATATTTACCCTGACCTGTAGGGCTATAAACTAAGATCTACTTTTCAAGTTTCCAGTCTGCTGAGATCTACCAGTCCTCTCTCTCTCTCCCTCCCTCCCCCTTCTCTCTCTCTCCCCTCTCTGTCCCTCCCCCCCTCTCTCTCCCCCTCTCTCTCCCTCCCCCTCTCTCTCCCCCTCTCTCTCTCTCCCTCCCCCTTTCTCTCTCTCTCCCCCTCTCTCTCTCTCCCTCTCTCTCTCTCCCTCCCCCTCTCTTCCTCTCCCTCCCCCTCTCTCTCCTCTCTCTCTCTCTCCCCCCTCTCTCCTCTCTCTCTCTCTCCTCTCCCTCCCCCTTTCTCTTTCTCTCTCCCCCTCTCTCCCCCCTCTCTCTCTCCCTCCCCCTCTCTCTCCCCCTCCCCCTCTCTCTCTCTGTCTCCCTCCCCCTCTCTCTCTCCCCCTCTCTCTCTCTCTCTCCCTCCCCCTCTCTCTCCCTCCCTCCCCCCCTTCTCTCTCTCTCTCCCTCCCCCCTCTCTCTCTCTTTCCCTCCCTCCCCCCCTATCTCTCTCTCTCTCCCTTCATTTCGACCATCTCGAACATGGACTTCAGATATGGCCATGGGTGCACTGGTGTGGACTCGTCTTCTGCATCTGCCGTAGGCGTAGCCATCATTACAACTCAGCTATCTGAGTAACGTCTACCCGATCTGAGAAGCGCATGCGCGAGGTACAGGTACGCGAGGTACAGGTACGCGAGGTACAGGTACGGGAGGTACAGGTACGCGAGGTACAGGTACGCGAGGTACAGGTACGGGAGGTACAGGTACGGGAGGTACAGGTACGCGAGGTACAGGTACGCGAGGTACAGGTACGGGAGGTACAGGTACGGGAGGTACAGGTACGGGAGGTACAGGTACGCGAGGTACAGGTACGCGAGGTACAGGTACGGGAGGTACAGGTACGGGAGGTACAGGTACGCGAGGTACAGGTACGGGAGGTACAGGTACGCGAGGTACAGGTACGCGAGGTACAGGTACGCGAGGTACAGGTACGCGAGGTACAGGTACGCGAGGTACAGGTACGGGAGGTACAGGTACGGGAGGTACAGGTACGCGAGGTACAGGTACGCGAGGTACAGGTACGGGAGGTACAGGTACGGGAGGTACAGGTACGCGAGGTACAGGTACGCGAGGTACAGGTACGCGAGGTACAGGTACGCGAGGTACAGGTACGGCGTCATCACTTGAACAAATCACACGCAGATTGCATTTTAGAAAAGAAAAGACATTTCATCCGCTGACTTCAAAGCTATACTTAAAAGTAACGAGTAACGAGACCCTTCTTAGAAATGTAGTGGAGTTGAAAGTACAATATTTGTCTTTCAAATGTAGTAGAGTGAAAGTCATAGGTTCCTCAAAAAAATAATACTTAAGTAAAGTACAGATACTCAAAAAACGTACTTAAGTACAGTACTCAAGTAAATTTACTCCGTTACTGTCCACCACTGGTAGTGCACTATATTTACTGTACAGCACTCAATCTCTGTTCCAGCCACACTGTTACACACACACACACACACACACACACACACACACACACACACACACACACACACACACACACACACACACACACACACACACACACACACACACACACACACACACACACACACACACACACACACACACGTAAGGGAGGACATGGATACATGTACACCATCCGCACACAAAACCCATATCAGATATCTTCACAAAAGCAAACCTCCCACCACCACCACCAGCACCACCACCACAGACACACACAACATGCCACACACACACGCATACACATCCAGAGAAACCCTCCCCCCCCCCCACCCACACGCCATCTCAATGTTCACCGCTCAGAGGGAAGGTCAGAGAGGCAGGGGAGTTATCTCGTTCCATTTGATT
This sequence comes from Coryphaenoides rupestris, assembly GCA_002895965.2. Lineage (NCBI taxonomy): Eukaryota > Metazoa > Chordata > Actinopteri > Gadiformes > Macrouridae > Coryphaenoides > Coryphaenoides rupestris. Next base: position 355,172 of record PIJE02000211.1, on the reverse strand, counting down.
ACGTCTTAATCCAATCATGCAAAGCAGAGGGGAGCTGCATTGATCCCCCCCCCCACCCCCACCCCCACCCCCAACACCACCACCACCACCCCAAGACATATGCTTGTTGGTCTGGAAGGCTGGTCACGGCGGCTTCCTGGACAAGGTTATGTCTGGGTGGGGGTGTGGAGGGTGCTGTGGGTGCTGTGTGGCTTGTGGTGGGAGGGAGGGGGGGGGGGGGGGGTGGCTGTGTGGGGGTGGTGTGGCAGCCATCAGCTCTGTAACTGATCTCTCATCTCTGACATGGTCGCTCCGCATTGGCGTGGGTGAAAATGTGCGATATCGACGTGTCAATCAATGTCATGTAAAAAAACGGGTTGGTATGTATAAGGCCACTCAAGCTTAAAGGTACTATATGTAAGAATCAGTGGATTCTGAGCTCTGTGGCTTGAGACAATAACAATCAGAAACTAATATTAGTTATAATCATAATTAAACCTTGTAAACTTAAAAATAAATAAATATATGAAATATATATTTTAATTATCCACGCTTACATGTCAATTTGTTAATTTTTCCCGCGTAATCCGACCCAACTCAAATATAATAGAAATCAGCCCAAAAGCTGTTGGGGGGGGGGGGGGGGGGGGGGGAAGCTATCATGTTTTAACTTCAACCACAACCTGCTACAACCTGCTAGAACTAACATTAGATTCTGATTGTTATTGTCTCAACCCACAGAGCTCAGAATGCACTGATTCTTACTTATAGTAACTTTAACATAGCCAATGTCCGATAGCAGGGAACTACAAAGGCCGTATCAACTTAAAGTGCAGACAATTCCACTGATGATGGGAATGCGTAAAGTAAAGGCAGCTTGGAGAGAAGATGGACATGCCAGCGGTGTGCAAAAGAGGGCGGAGCCAGAGCCAGCATAATGAGCTGATTCACTGGCAGCAGCATGAAGCCCACAAGCTTCGGTCTGAAAAGCCTGTTTCACATGCGGTATCGAGTGTACCCAGGCATGCTCATTGCTCACACATGCATGCGCGCCCACACGCGGGTGCCCACACACACACACACATACACACGCACACACCAGACAGTCATAATCCTCACATAATATATAAAACACATCTGTGCTTTATACCCCAGATGTGGCACATTCTGGTGGCACTCAACACGTTAGCCGTGGGTTGTTGCAGTTAGCCAGCCCTTTAAACATGTGTCCTTCAGACTTCATGCCTGCGGCTAATCAAATCAACAAGCCTGCTAATCTAATGTACAAACAGGAAGACGGTTGCCTCCCGCTAAATGACTTTGGGATCATTTAGTTGGCACGGCGATGCGTTTGTTCCACGATCGCCTGGCAACCTGCGCTCGACGAGAGGCGGCTTAGCACAGTGGCGCGCACACACACGCGCGCACACACACACGCACACACACACACGCACACACACACACACCACACACCACACACACGCACACACCACACGCACACACACGCGCGCGCACACACACACGCACACACACACGCTCTGAAGGGTGATGAGGAAGGCAAGGGAGATGAGTGCAACTCACCTTCTGGTTCACCACACAGTGTGCACTGTGATTCTGAAACCAGGACCAAGAGAGACACACAACAGCAGCCGGTTATTATTATTATATCACACACACACACACACCACACACCTGGCCGGCGTGCCCAGGCTTCCCGGAGCCCCTGCCGCGTAAGCACAGTGTGTCTGTGCTTTGGTTTGTAAGCCTGTACATGTTTTTGGGGAGAGAAACAGGGCAGACAAGACACACAGAAAGACAGAAAACATACATAGACAGGAATGCAACAAGAACAACATTATAAGGATAAAGACAACGCTATTTTTTTTCGAAAGTGAAATAAAAAACACACAAAACGAACAAAAACAGTGACTACACATGAGAGAGGGCATCAGGACATGGAGAGGGCGTGCGTGGGATGGGGTAAGGCAAGGGGTTTCGGCTCGGTGGAGAGAGTCAGAGCGATGAGAAGGAAGAGAAGGACGGAAGGAAACTCTTCTCCAAGTTAAAATAGGAATAAGGCAGGATGTTTGGATGCATCACATGACCGCCACGATGATTCATGTGAATGGAGCATGCCGAGCACAGAGGACGGCCGAGCTCGGCCTACAAGTAGAAACGAAGCTCAGTGGATCCACTTGTGACTGGCACGCTGGCTGCACTTCTTACATTTACATTTTACCTTTAGGGCACGTGACTTACAATAATTACATAGAAAGAGTGAAACAACAACATATCACTGACGGTACAGTAAGATTTGAATAGAACAAGTTTCAAGTGCTCATAATTGCTGGTAACCCCTTGCTGGTAAACAGAAAGATAGCTCGGATAAGATGCTGCACGATGTTAAGTACTATCTTTAAGTGCCGGGACGTACGAACATACAAGATGCTACACAACGCTAAGCACTAGGCTATGTTAAGTCCTGGGAACGTACAAATATACAAGTAAGTGCTAAGGATCCAAGAGGCGATGGGATTCAAACCCTGGTTGGTCAAGTGGTTGGGGGGTAAGGCTATGCAGAGTCCAGGTGAACTCGAGGATTATAGTTATCTGAGTGAAAAGGATATGAATTTATCCTTCAGACTCATTTGATACGAATGTGAGCGCTGCAAGTTTGCACAAACTTTTTCAGCGTACGCTTTGGCGTTTAACCTCAAGGTAACCGCTGCTCTCTCTCTCTCTAGCTCCTCTCATTCAAATTCAAACTCATTGCAATTCGCCCCACAAAAAGTAAACTAACGCACTGACGCCTAATTGACTTTTTTTCCCCAGGCAGCCGAATGGGATCTGATTGTTGAAATGAACAGGCTGTTTGTTTGTTGATGACTCTATTTTTTGGTTCATTATGATTTTGACGATTTCATGGTATCGTATTCCACTTTTCCACTTGATTTGAATGATTTTAAGTTATTATTCTGGGGAGTGTTAAGATAAGATAAGACGCACGCATGCACACGCACACACACACACACACACACACACACACACACAAAGTATTTCTATGGATATATATATATATGGTGTATAATGTATAAGCAAGCATCTATTATTTACATTGAAAATACATCTCTTTTTAAAGATGAAATCATCTTGCACACACAAGCATCAATAAAGGACTAACACCAACACAATAATCCTCCGTTGCTGTGAAAGCTAGATTGCTTTCACTGGGATTATGACCGACACTCATGTGCAGAAAATGGCGGCAGAATCCCAGACTGCGAGGCGGCTGTGAGCTGTACCGGTTACCGGCACCACAGCTAAGGACCCCAATGTTTCCGGGCTGAGTGACCTATTTTGAATTATTTTGCTATCTTTGCACATTAGGGTGATTTTTTGGGGGGGCTTAAAGGTCCTGTATGTAAGAATAATTAATCTATTCAGGGACTACATGTAGGATTTTACAGCACAAATCGCTTTAAATTGCCAGTTTGTGAGCAGGTTGTGGTTGATGTTAAAACATGAGAGCTTCCCTGACTCTCTCTGTTGTGTAGAACAGCTTTTGGGCTGATTTCTCTTATATTTGAGTCGGGTTGGATTTCGTGGGAAAAATGAACGAAGTGACATGTAATCATGGATAATTACAAAAAATATATATTTCATAGCATAGTGTACAAGGTTTAATTAGAAAAATTCCAGGGAAATTTTAAGGGTGCCTGCTAAGCAAGCAATAACACACACACACACACACAGTGACAGTGGATGGATGTGGACGAAATTCACAAATTGGGTCTCCACCTCACTATCAGTAAAAACAGATTGCCACTAGGGCTGAATTAATTAATCTAAACATTATTGAAATCGCAGTATGGCCACATGCAATATCCAAATCGCAGGAGATGCAATTTTTTGATAAGGGTAAAATGTGTAAATGTTAATTTATAACACCATTATACATGAAGTACTGTAGTGCTGCACAGACATTACGCCATACACAGACCCCAACAAATGTCACATCAAGATTTTGTCATTATGGTCCACTAATGCTGAATCATATCAATATATCTGTGATTCATATCTCTGTATATTTTGATGCATAAATGACCTTTCCCAATAATCCTGATAATTCCCACAATTGGTGAATCATATCGCAATATCTGTCAAAATAATCGCAATATGCTTCTTTTTACTATGTCCAGCCGTAATTGTCACACAAATAAGAAATTAATTTCTTACATCTCCGTATCTGTACGATCTTGCAGTCTTTCTAGAACCCATGGTTGAAGCAGCCCACAATATCACCATGGTGACGGTGTGAGAATGTACCCGTTTAATTAGTCCTTTGATTCTGTCCACACCGTTCCCTGTAGTACAATTGTGAGAGACTTGCGTGTCGTGGGTGTTTACATGTGCAGCTCACGTTTGACTCCTCCTCACCCCCCCTTCAGCCCAGCGTGTCTACAGTGTATTGATCTCTGACTCAGGCCAGTATGGAGGCTGTGCCTTTTATTTCTTCTCGTTCGCTTGTTGTTTTGAAAGCCGCCGTCACACAGACGTCCGCCAAGCCTTCATCCCCCACTCGTGGCTAAATTGGGGGTCGTGGCCTTGTGCCGCAGGGGTTTGTGTTCGGCGAACATTTACAGTTTACGGTGCCGTGTCGTGCCGTCTCGAGGCGTCTGTGACTACGGTAAATTGTAATTAACGCCGTAATTATTTCCTTTTGTCATCTGGAAGTAAAGCTAAAAGCTAAAATTTGAGAAAAAGGGCAAAGCGATTCACATCGGAGCTCTAGCACAAATGTCACTAGAAATGTCATATTGCCATGTGAAATAACAGTACCCCCTCAGAGCAAACAAATGGGGGTCCCAGGTTGACCAACAGGTCAAAGTGAACTTTCACCTTTTTTTCAAGCAGTTGCCAGCTCTGCAACCACTTTAGTGAGAGAAAATTACAAACATTATTTCCAAACATCAGTAAAAAGGTGACATATGAGAATGAGGCTGCATAAATACTATATTTAGATTATTATGATCGTTCTTATTGTTCTTATTATTTATACTATTTGGATCTCAAAAAGATTACATTTGAAGTAGTTAAAAAAAACAAAACAATGAATTCCAATGATGGTTGAACAATCCATCTGGTAGATATGTTTCATCTGCATCGTCTGCATCGTCTACTGGCCGGGATCCCGAGCCGCTGTGATGACGCGGTGCGCTCTGGGGAGGAGCGCACCATAACAGATATGTTTCATCTGCATCGTCTACCCAACGTTTTTTTTTAACTATGATCCCATTTTTCCCTCCAAAAGCATCTTGAAGTTCGCTGTGCATCTGCTCCCTCCCACATGGCTTTAACCCAATCAACATCTACACATAACACCTTCATATTCCAGTGAAGTAGGTTGCAGTAGTTTGCTTATGGCAATGCATAATTAGATGGTATACATTCACAAATCACACTATAGCTTAACATCTTAAGTCTGATGACAGGTCCGCTCAAATCTCTGTCTTTTTTCTTTTCTTACGCTTACGCAGCGATCTACACACACGCGTTACATAGGATGGGTCTCTACTGGAAACAACTTGACCGGCAGAACCACAACAAACATGATGTGGCTGACCATTAATCCCGAGATGAGTGAAAATCACTTTGGGTATTAAAGGGCTCTTTACACTTAAAAGTAAAAACATCTATCATCAAATACCTTCAGCTTATTAGTCAGCAATCTACAAAGGCCTAGCCATACTCCAATGACCACTTTTATGATAGAAGAGGGATTCAGCATTTCAATAAGCTGGCTACTGTCTGATGATAAATGCAACTTGAATCTCATTGAAAAGATTCGAGAAAAAACGTATCTGGGCTCTTTGCGTTAACCCTCGCACACACACGCACACACACGCACACACACGCACATACAGTATATAGCCTCCAAAAAGTATAGCAAGGGGTCTTCAATATAACATATGAGGCTAGTAGGCCTCTAGCCTTGAGCTGATAATATATTCGTCTAGAATTAATGGACTCATCTCCATACGCAGATGAGGCCATTCACCGTTCTAATGAAAAAAAACATTTTGGCAGCATAAACATGCGTTGGATGGGAATGTGACCCTGAGATAAAGGCTATAGTATAATACTAAAGTGTAAAGTGTTTGTATACGGGATATACAGATTTATTTACCATTTACCATTACTAGAATAAAAAACTGAAATGTGCGAAAAGAACTGTGAAACATTGCAAAACCGCAACCAATTATATAAATACATAGAGTATGTAACTCTCTCTCTTTTCCCCCCTCCTCCCTCCTTGTCAGATCTACAGTGGGAGGTAAACGTGTTAATTAGCTGCCGTGGAAGACCTACTCTTGGATTTTATTCACAGAAATGCGTCGTCTCTGAGAAAACACATACGGTTATAAAACCGAGAGAAACAGAACAAAAAAAACAAAAACAACAACAGCGAATCTGTGGCGTGATACTGAAGGTGGGATTACAGGGGGGAGAGAAGAAAGTTTGTGTAAGTGACTTTGTGTGTCTGTGTTTCTTGCTGGAGAGTTATTCTGGGGGAGAACAGTGTGTGTACACACAGCCATTGTCCACGGGGTGACGACCTGCCCATGGTGAAACACTAATCAAATAAAGGGCTTGTTTATTTGGTCTGCGTCAATAAGCGGTCAATAAAGAGAGCTTTGAGGAAACACACAAATATACTGATGTGTGTGCCAGTGTGTGGACAAATTACTTGTCGGCATACAAACACACACACACACACACACACACACACACACACACGGACGGACACACACGGACACACACACAGGGCCAAAGTCGGTCTCAGCTTCTTTGCTTGTGTATACCGAGCACCATTGATTTCAGTTTACTTTGCCGCGGCCGGGCCCCATCCATCTTCCCGGGGCCTCCTGGGTGCTGCACGGCTCCCCTCGGAGCTGAGCTAGCACTTCTCTGAGGAGAAACTGCCGGGCCCCAGCCCACATCCACAACCTGCCACCGCGACCCCCAAACACACAGCGGGACGAGTCCTCCCGTACGAGTCCTCCCGTACGAGTCCTAGCGTACGAGTCCTAGTGTACAAGTCCTCGCATACGAGTCTGAGTGTACGGCTCCTCATATACGAGTCCTCGCGTACGAGTCCTCACATACGAGTCCTAGTGTACAAGTCCTATCTTATGAATCCTATGTATGCGTCCTAGGGTAAGAGTCCTAGGGTACGAATCCTAGTGTATGAGTCCTAGCATATGAGTCCTAGCATATGAGTCCTAGCGTACAAGTCCTAGTTTGTTATACTTTTTTAATCACTCACAACTCACTCAATATTATGGACCCCAAGATGATTGCATAATGAGTGCTTGTTGGATATATAACTGCCTGCCTGTCTACACACACACACGCACACACACACAGTTCAGGTTCAGGTGAACTACACTGTACATTTATAGACGCGGGAACACATACACACACACACACTCACACTCAGGGCCTTTCAGGGTCTTCTCTGTCAGCCCTACCATTTTTAAGAGACACATTTTTTTGTTCATAAAATATTATTTTATAATTTTTTGTATAATTTAATAAATGTATATTTATTATATGTTATAGCTAAATAATACATTATTAAAACAAAATATTTGTTGAAACAATGATTGTAGGTAGATTTCTATTGACATCATAACCATCAACACACTATCTGTAGCTGGACCTGGAGCCTGTGGTTCGAGGCTGTCACAGTTCCCAGCTACTGTAGCTCCGCCCCCAGGGCCTGCTGAGTGCTGTGTTGCAGGCTGTGCTAATAGAAACCGTATTAGGTGTGAATATAGAGTGACAACAAATTTAACCAATCAAAATTTGATGTGTGGGGATGGTTACAACCCCAGGGCCTGCTAGCTGGCCCCAGGTGATGCCATCTAATATCAACCAATCAAGTGGAGTTATGTCTTCCGTGAGCATTAACGTTCTCTAGTTAGCCTTGCTGCAACTTTTGGGGACAGAGAATGCCGGCTAGTAATGGAGAAGTTGATACTGTCACAGATTTGCTTCGGATTCCTTTTTCAAGGCGATGTTTAAGAGAAAAAGGAAATATGTGAAAGGGAAAAAGGAATGCAGGATGCATTTTGTCCTCAAGTGATTGGTGAGTGCTGCTGTGTTATTTATAACTTTTAGAGTTGATTAAGATGGTTGGCAATGTTTTGATGCTTTGAGTGTGTTGTAGAACTCTTTCCTTTAGTTTTGGTGATATTGTATTATTGTCTTTTTCTGAGCAACATACTGTAAGTGAACATCTATCTGAAAGGGTGGCTGTGTAAATGCACTTGTGTTGGTGTAAGAAATGACATGGTTTGCACAGTATCAACATTTGTCGAGCCGTTGTCTGGTTTTTGAGCGACGTGAGTGAACAGGTGTCAGGAGGGATGATTGTGTAACAGACTTGTTTTTATTATGGAATAAATAACATAGTTTGCATATTGTTGTGACTCGTGCGTAGTTTAATGGTGGCAGTGGGTTGTTGTGTGTGTGTGTGTGTGTGTGTGTGTGTGTGTGTGGGGGGGGGGGCGGCGGGAGGGTCCATCTGAGAAGGCCAAGGTCAAGACTCCACGGCCCGCTACTGACACACGCACGCACGCACGCACGCACGCACGCACGCACGCACGCACGCACGCACGCACGCACGCACGCACGCACGGCACGCAACGCCACGCACGCACGCACGCACGCACGCACGCACGCACGCACGCACGCACGCACGCACGCGCACGCACGCACGCACGCACGCACGCACGCACCGCACGCACGCACACACACACACACACACACACACAACACACTCTCTCATGCACTCTTCATGCTTCATCAATAATGACCAATTACGGTGGCCACATCACGGCCACCGTGGAGTAGATCACAAGTGGACGGAACCCGAGACAAAAAGGCCATCACGGAAAACTCAACAACATGAAACAAACAAACTGTCAAGCGTTCACAGCAGAGAGAATACAGAAAGGCTTGAGGCTATGGGTGACAGCAGGCGGCTTCTGATTGGCCGAGAGCACGCCAACGGTTCTTAGCACGACCTTCAGCGAGAGAGAGAGAGAGAGAGAGAGAGAGAGCATCAGAGGCCCTTGGTGGGTGGGGCAACAGACCCGGGATGTCACAGAGCGCCCCCCCCCCCCCACCGGTTCAATTGAACATCTGCACATGGCCGTTGTGTGTGTGTGTGTGTGTGTGTGTGTGTGTGTGTGTGTGTGTGTCATGCCACCAGTCTCTTCCCGTATTTGTCTATAAACGTAGACACGTGGCGGTGTGGTGTCCGAAGTGCTTGCACTTTAGCAAATGGGAATTTCTGAGAGAGAACGTCTCGGTATACTGAGACTGAGGGCAGATTTACAGACTGTGTGTGTTCATCAGTACAAGAGAGCTGTGGCCTACAGCCACAGCTCTGTGCAACGCTATGGCAAGAGACTGCATTGTAATGGATGTTGAGGACAGAGCTTTACTATAGGGGCTTCTAGTAGGAACTTCAGTGTGGTCTGCACATACGGTTGCATGGTGGAGGCCGTGAGGGTTTTCTGTTTGTGCGTGCTCTCCCGTATATATTTATAGCCACATAGTTTGTCTTGTTCTCCCGGGTTTGTAGAGTAATAGTAATTGGAATTAGCTCTTCTACTAAATTAGCCTCTTCTTATGACTTATGACCCATTTCGAAGCTCTCGCGAGCGTGCACACACACTCTCTCTCTCACACACATGCACACACGCGCACACACACACACACAGACAAACACACATGGATGTGAAGCATAGGGGTGTTGCCTAATGATAAGATGAGAAGTGGAGATGTGTGTGTGTGTGTGTGTGTGTGTGTGTGTGTGTGTGTGTGTGTGTGTGTGTGCTATAGATCTATATATCTATGAATGTGTGTGTGGCGACCTTGCCATAACCTGAGGGTCTATCTAGGGCGGCCCTTTTACTGGCCCCTCCTGACCCATACTCAGTCCATATTTTCTTTCTCTATCAGATCCCCCCCATTTACACCACAGGCGCTGTCTGTTATGAGGTCCCTGGAGGGGAGAGAGAGAGAGAGAGAGAGAGAGAGAGGAGAACAGAGGAAGGGAAGCCCAGACTAAAGCAGGTGTCACAGCAGGTCACGCTGGTCGTATTTTGGATGCAGTACTTTTCTGGGTGGACACCGGGACAAACAGAGAGAGAGAGAATGAAGATAGTGTCCATTACGTGAGCCTGCATATATAATGGAGATGGACACATTGTGGCATGATGATGATGGAGGGCAGGAGGTGTAAATGGAGTGAGAGGTGGGGCAGGGCGGTTGGAGGCGTTATGTGTTAGACAGGAGGTGTTGTGGGGGGGCGGGTCCGTCCTCCGTTGTGTTGTTGGGAGAGATGAGATGGGGGTGGAGCTGGTGTGAGCAGAGGACTCTGGGCTGAGGCGAGGCCTGGTGTGATGTCCTCGTGTCC
>PIJE02000211.1:311350-343054 GCA_002895965.2 Coryphaenoides rupestris | reverse complement strand
AAGCTGAAAGTTAATTTGTTTAGCGGAGGGCCACTATAACGTGGCGCAGCTGTTCTTCATTATCCGGGTGAGGAGAGAGAGCACAGACACACAGACAGACACAGACAGAGAGAGACACACACAGACACAGCGAGAGAGAGACAGAGGAGAGAGAGAGAGACAGACAGAGAGACAGAGACAAAGAGAGACAAAGAGAGAGAGACAGAGAGCAAGAGCAGAGAGAGAGACATGCTGAGAGAGAGAGAGACATGGATGTGAAAAGGAGAGAGAGAGTCAGAGATGTGAAGAAGGGAGAGAGAGACAAATGAGGCAAGAGAGAGACGGAGAGATGTGAAGAGGAGAGTGAGGGAGGCATGAGAGAGAGAGAGAGAAACATAGATGTGAAGAGGGGGGTGTGTGGGGGACAGAGAGGAGAGAGAGAGAGAGAGAGAGAGAGAGAGAGAGAGAACGAATAGGTGTGTGTGTGTGTGTGTGTCCCCTCCACCCCGGGTCTGTAGCCGTCAATACGTCCGTCCGTCCATGAGGTCCAAGCGTCTTCTGATAGACACCGCCCCCGCCCCAACCCCCCCACCACCCCAACCCCCCGGACCACTGGAGCGTGAAGGAGGACATCAACAGCCTCGCCTCGCCCAGCCTCTGCTCCAGCTCCCCCCCCCCCCCCCCCCCCCCCTCTGTCTAACACATAACGCCTCCAACCGCCCTGCCCCACCTCTCACTCCATTTACACCTCCTGCCCTCCATCATCATCATGCCACAATGTGTCCATCTCCATTATATATGCAGGCTCACGTAATGGACACTATCTTCATTCTCTCTCTCTCTGTTTGTCCCGGTGTCCACCCAGAAAAGTACTGCATCCAAAATACGACCAGCGTGACCTGCTGTGACACCTGCTTTAGTCTGGGCTTCCCTTCCTCTGTTCTCCTCTCTCTCTCTCTCTCTCTCTCTCTCTCCCCTCTCCCCTGTGTGTGTGTGTCAACGGAGCACCACGGCACACACACACACACACACACACACACACACACACACACACAGGCACACACACACACACACACACACACACACACACTAAACACACGCACACACTGTCTCTTGTCATGACTAATGTTCATTGACCATCAGGGGAAGTGCAGATATTGCACACACGTGTGTCGCACTGTGTGTGTGTGTGTGTGTGTGTGTGTGTGTGTGTGTGTGTGTGTGTGTGTGTGTGTGTGTGTGTGTGTGTTGGTGGAGCAAGAGGGGAGAGAAGGAGAGACACAGACGACACGACTATGTCGCTTGAATGTAGGTCGGTGAGTATGGCCTTCGAGTGTGTGTTGTTTGTGCTAAGATCGGCCACACACACATTCATAGATATTAATCTGGTTTGGTGCATGCTCGCTACCTGCGTGCAGTGCATCAAAGACTAGTCGACACACCTACGAGCGACAAGAACACACCCACACAGACGTTACCAGCGTGTGTGCATGTGTGCATGTGTGCATGTGTGTGAGAGAGAGAGTGTGTGTGCACGCTCGCGAGAGCTTCGAAATGGGTCATAAGTCATAAGAAGAGGCTAATTTAGTAGAAGAGCTAATTCCAATTACTATTACTCTACAAACCCGGGAGAACAAGACAAACTATGTGGCTATAAATATATACGGGAGAGCACGCACAAACAGAAAACCCTCACGGCCTCCACCATGCAACCGTATGTGCAGACACACTGAAGTTCCTACTAGAAGCCCCTATAGTGAAGCTCTGTCCTCAACATCCATTACAATGCAGTCTCTTGCATAGCGTTGCACAGAGCTGTGGCTGTAGCCCACAGCTCTCTTGTACTGATGAACACACACAGTCTGTAAATCTGCCTCAGTCTCAGTACACCGAGACGTTCTCTCTCAGAAATTCCCATTTGCTAAAGTGCAAGCGCTTTCGGACACCACACCGCCACGTGTCTACGTTTATAGACAAATACGGGAGAGACTGGCGGCATGACACACACACACACACACACACGGCCATGTGCAGATGTTCAATTGAACCGGGGGGGCGCTCTGTGACATCCCGGGTCTGTTGCCCCACCCACCAAGGGCCTCTGATGCTCTCTCTCTCTCTCTCTCTCTCTCTCTCTCTCGCTGAAGGTCGTGCTAAGAACCGTTGGCGTGCTCTCGGCCAATCAGAAGCCGCCTGCTGTCACCCATAGCCTCAAGCCTTTCTGTTGTCTCTCTGCTGTGAACGCTTGACAGTTTGTTTGTTTCATGTTGTTGAGTGTTTCCGTGATGGCCTTTTTGTCTCGGGTTCCGTCCACTTGTGATCTACTCCACGTGGCCGTGATGTGCACCTAATTGCAATTGAGAACTAAGATGTGAGAGTGCATGTGTGTGTGTGTTGTGTGTGTGTGTGTGTGTGTGTGTGTGTGTGTGTGTGTGTGTGTGTGTGTGTGTGTGTGTGTGTGTGTGTGTGTGTGTGTGTGTGTGTGTGTCTATAGGCTGTCTTCCTTGGTTCTCTGGACCCTGTACACGTACCCCCACCCCCTCCCCCGCCCACACACACACACACACACACACAACACACACACACACACACACACAACAACCCACTGCCACCATTAAACTAAGCACACGAGTCACAACAATATGCAAACTATGTTATTCATTCCATATAAAAACAAGTCTGTTACACAATCATCCCTCCTGACACTCACGTCGCTCAAAAACCAGACAACGGCTCGACAAATGTTGATACTGTGCAAACCATGTCATTTCTTACACCAACACAAGTGCATTACACAGCCACCCTTTCAGATAGATGTTCACTTACAGTATGTTGCTCAGAAACAGACAATAATACAATATCACCAAACTAAAGGAAAGAGTTCTACAATACACTCAAAGCATCAAAACATTGCCAACCATCTTAATCAACTCTAAAAGTTATAAATAACACAGCAGCACTCACCAATCACTTGAGGACAAAATGCATCCTGCATTCCTTTTTCCCTTTCACATATTTCCTTTTTCTCTTAAACATCGCCTTGAAAAAGGAATCCGAAGCAAATCTGTGACAGTATCAACTTCTCCATTACTAGCCGGCATTCTCTGTCCCCAAAAGTTGCAGCAAGGCTAACTAGAGAACGTTAATGCTCACGGAAGACATAACTCCACTTGATTGGTTGATATTAGATGGCATCACCTGGGGCCAGCTAGCAGGCCCTGGGGTTGTAACCATCCCCACACATCAAATTTTGATTGGTTAAATTTTGTCACTATATTCAAACCTAATACGGTTTCTATTAGCAGAGCCTGCAACACAGGACTCAGCAGAGAAGACATACACACACACACACACACATGCATATGAATGCACACACGACGGGGGAGCATCCGTCCAGCGGTATCCAGCCGCCACGCACCAGGGAGTTAAACGGCTGCGCGTTGACGCCTACTCACCCGCATCCTAGCGCTGGTACTTACCGATGGTCGGAGAGACCGCCGCGGCGTCTGTCCCTCCGGTCTCTCCTTCCTGTGTCTCCGTGGCACCATGTGACTGCTCTGCGCTCGGAAAGGAAAGTGAAAAGTCAGATAACTTTCGCCCCGAGCAAATCTACATCGATCATGTGCTTTGATTGTGCTCAGCCTCACTGTGATTCTGTGTCGTATAGCTCACCCCCTGTTGACCCCTCACACTCTCGCCGGTGTCGTGGCAATTATCTGATAATATTTGCGTCTATGGCGAAAGAGTCTAAAACAGACAAAGTACTTGTAACAAATGAAGAGTTTTAATGGATGCATCCATTAGACTCCCCTCTATCAGAGTGAGTCCAGACTAACCTTCACCTGACAGTTTTAAGCACAATTTTCACAGCATGAGATTCCTGGTTAGACAAAGGAGGAACACTTAGCCCCCTCTCATGTTGTCTTCCAGACGCCTTAATCATATTAGTTTCTAAGGTTTCCCTTACAGTGACAACAGGGCACACACCGAGATGACTTGTGACAGACATTCTGATGACATCAACACACCAGGAGTTACTGGGACAGACACCCTGATCTGATCACCTCAGTTTCTTCCATTGACATTACCAGATCCTTTGAAATTGACATCAAATGTCTTCCTGTTTCAAGTGTTGAAGCTATCGACCAATCATCTCAATGCCTTCTGCCAGTGGCTGTTCACAGTAGGGGTCCTCTCAATGATATGCAGATGAAGGCATGTTGCTTGTAAATGGTCAATATGCTATATTTCCACCACACCGGCGCTGGATGTTTGTTCGTTTGTTTCTAAACACCCGATCTGGGTGGGTTCATTTTCAAGTCAGGCATGTCCCCAGACACCTCTCTATCTCTGCGGGTCCTCTGACAGTCCCAGGCTTCTATATAACCCCCTCGCCCCCTATAGCCCACTTATCAACCTGCTTTCGGCCTGCTTTTTTACTCTGACTGGTTTTCACCTTTAATTAACCTGGATGTAACTCTGGTTTTAACTCTACCTGGTTTTAACTGTGGTTTTACATTAGGGTTTTACTCCAGGTTACTCTGGTTTTAACTCTGGTCTCCACCTTGTTTTGAATCCACCTGGCTTCAGCTTCAAACCTAGATGAATATCTCCAGTCTGCTCATTCCCCTAACCTCTCCGGTTAAGCTATAGGTCTTAATTCTCCTGACCTCTGACCTCTCCCCCTACTCCCCTCCCTACCATGCAGACTCACGCTCACATCACCCCAACACCCACGGACTCAGTCAACCATCCCACTAAGGTCATTACAGCACATACATGAGTCTCCCTCCTCTCCCTGCTCTGTCCATGACCTTCCAGTGCGCTCCAGTATTTAGGCCAAATCAATTCCCCTCCTATAGAATAAGCCCAGTAGATCCATACCGGTCTGGCTTCTGAAGGGCTCACTTAGGAGGTGTTATCGACTGAGGGGGCGGGGGCTGCTGCTAGCCAGCCAGCAGGTTACCAGTTCTCATCCCCTCGGACTTAGAGTCCAGGTGAACTCTGAACAGGTGGGTCTTGAGTCTCTTGTTAAGGAGGGGGGTTATGTAGAGTCCAGGTGAACTCTGAACAGGTGGGTCTTGAGTCTCTTGTTAAGGAGGGGGGTTATGTAGAGTCCAGGTGAACTCTGAACAGGTGGGTCTTGAGTCTCTTGTTAAGGAGGTTGGGGGTTATGTAGAGTCCAGGTGAACTCTGAACAGGTGGGTCTTGAGTCTCTTGTTAAGGAGGAGGGTTATGTAGAGTCCAGGTGAACTCTGAACAGGTGGGTCTTGAGTCTCTTGTTAAGGAGGGGGGTTATGTAGAGTCCAGGTGAACTGTGAACAGGTGGGTCTTGAGTCTCTTGTTAAGGAGGGGGGTTATGTAGAGTCCAGGTGAACTGTGAACAGGTGGGTCTTGAGTCTCTTGTTAAGGAGGGGGGTTATGTAGAGTCCAGGTGAACTCTGAACAGGTGGGTCTTGAGTCTCTTGTTAAGGAGGTGGGTTATGTATGTTGAAACAATGATTGTAGGTAGATTTCTATTGACATCATAACCATCAACACACTATCTGTAGCTGGACCTGGAGCCTGTGGTTCGAGGCTGTCACAGTTCCCAGCTACTGTAGCTCCGCCCCCAGGGCCTGCTGAGTGCTGTGTTGCAGGCTGTGCTAATAGAAACCGTATTAGGTGTGAATATAGAGTGACAACAAATTTAACCAATCAAAATTTGATGTGTGGGGATGGTTACAACCCCAGGGCCTGCTAGCTGGCCCCAGGTGATGCCATCTAATATCAACCAATCAAGTGGAGTTATGTCTTCCGTGAGCATTAACGTTCTCTAGTTAGCCTTGCTGCAACTTTTGGGGACAGAGAATGCCGGCTAGTAATGGAGAAGTTGATACTGTCACAGATTTGCTTCGGATTCCTTTTTCAAGGCGATGTTTAAGAGAAAAAGGAAATATGTGAAAGGGAAAAAGGAATGCAGGATGCATTTTGTCCTCAAGTGATTGGTGAGTGCTGCTGTGTTATTATAACTTTTAGAGTTGATTAAGATGGTTGGCAATGTTTTGATGCTTTGAGTGTGTTGTAGAACTCTTTCCTTTAGTTTGGTGATATTGTATTATTGTCTGTTTCTGAGCAACATACTGTAAGTGAACATCTATCTGAAAGGGTGGCTGTGTAATGCACTTGTGTTGGTGTAAGAAATGACATGGTTTGCACAGTATCAACATTTGTCGAGCCGTTGTCTGGTTTTTGAGCGACGTGAGTGAACAGGTGTCAGGAGGGATGATTGTGTAACAGACTTGTTTTTATATGGAATAAATAACATAGTTTGCATATTGTTGTGACTCGTGCGTAGTTTAATGGTGGCAGTGGGTTGTTGTGTGTGTGTGTGTGTGTGTGTGGTGTGTGTGTGGGGGGGGGGGCGGCGGGAGGGTCCATCTGAGAAGGCCAAGGTCAAGACTCCACGGCCCGCTACTGACAACACGCACGCACGCACGCACGCACGCACGCACGCACGCACGCACGCACGCACGCACGCACGCACGCACGCACGCACGCACGCACGCACGCACGCACGCACGCACGCACGCACGCACGCACGCACGCACGCACGCACGCACGCACGCACGCACGCACGCACGCACGCACACACACACACCACACACACACTCTTCATGCACTCTTCATGCTTCATCAATAATGACCAATTACGGTGGCCACATCACGGCCACCGTGGAGTAGATCACAAGTGGACGGAACCCGAGACAAAAAGGCCATCACGGAAACACTCAACAACATGAAACAAACAAACTGTCAAGCGTTCACAGCAGAGAGAATACAGAAAGGCTTGAGGCTATGGGTGACAGCAGGCGGCTTCTGATTGGCCGAGAGCACGCCAACGGTTCTTAGCACGACCTTCAGCGAGAGAGAGAGAGAGAGAGAGAGAGAGAGCATCAGAGGCCCTTGGTGGGTGGGGCAACAGACCCGGGATGTCACAGAGCGCCCCCCCCCCCACCGGTTCAATTGAACATCTGCACATGGCCGTGTGTGTGTGTGTGTGTGTGTGTGTGTGTGTGTGTGTGTGTGTGTCATGCCACCAGTCTCTCCCGTATTTGTCTATAAACGTAGACACGTGGCGGTGTGGTGTCCGAAAGTGCTTGCACTTTAGCAAATGGGAATTTCTGAGAGAGAACGTCTCGGTGTACTGAGACTGAGGCAGATTTACAGACTGTGTGTGTTCATCAGTACAAGAGAGCTGTGGGCTACAGCCACAGCTCTGTGCAACGCTATGCAAGAGACTGCATTGTAATGGATGTTGAGGACAGAGCTTCACTATAGGGGCTTCTAGTAGGAACTTCAGTGTGTCTGCACATACGGTTGCATGGTGGAGGCCGTGAGGGTTTTCTGTTTGTGCGTGCTCTCCCGTATATATTTATAGCCACATAGTTTGTCTTGTTCTCCCGGGTTTGTAGAGTAATAGTAATTGGAATTAGCTCTTCTACTAAATTAGCCTCTTCTTATGACTTATGACCCATTTCGAAGCTCTCGCGAGCGTGCACACACACTCTCTCTCTCACACACATGCACACACGCGCACACACACACACACAGACAAACACACATGGATGTGAAGCATAGGGGTGTTGCCTAATGATAAGATGAGAAGTGGAGATGGTGTGTGTGTGTGTGTGTGTGTGTGTGTGTGTGTGTGTGTGTGTGTGTGTGTGTGTGTGTGTGTGCTATAGATCTATATATCTATGAATGTGTGTGTGGCGACCTTGCCATAACCTGAGGGTCTATCTAGGGCGGCCCTTTTACTGGCCCCTCCTGACCCATACTCAGTCCATATTTTCTTTCTCTATCAGATCCCCCCCCCCCCCCCCCCCCCCACCGCCGCTACTCAGATTTACACCACAGGCGCTGTCTGTTATGAGGTCCCTGGAGGGGAGAGAGAGAGAGAGAGAGAGAGAGAGGAGAACAGAGGAAGGGAAGCCCAGACTAAAGCAGGTGTCACAGCAGGTCACGCTGGTCGTATTTTGGATGCAGTACTTTTCTGGGTGGACACCGGGACAAACAGAGAGAGAGAGAATGAAGATAGTGTCCATTACGTGAGCCTGCATATATAATGGAGATGGACACATTGTGGCATGATGATGATGGAGGGCAGGAGGTGTAAATGGAGTGAGAGGTGGGGCAGGGCGGTTGGAGGCGTTATGTGTTAGACAGGAGGTGGGTGGGGGGGGGGGGGGGGAGCTGGAGCAGAGGCTGGGCGAGGCGAGGCTGTTGATGTCCTCCTTCACGCTCCAGTGGTCCGGGGGGTTGGGGTGGTGGGGGGGTTGGGGCGGGGGCGGTGTCTATCAGAAGACGCTTGGACCTCATGGACGGACGGACGTATTGACGGCTACAGACCCGGGGTGGAGGGGACACACACACACACACACACCTATTCGTTCTCTCTCTCTCTCTCTCTCTCTCTCTCTCTCTCTCTGCTCTCCACCACATGTCTGTCCCCCACGGCACGACCCCCCCCCCCTCTTCACATCTATGTTTCTCTCTCTCTCTCTCATGCCTCCCTCACTCTCCTCTTCACATCTCTCCGTCTCTCTCTTGCCTCATTTGTCTCTCTCTCCCTTCTTCACATCTCTGACTCTCTCTCTCCTTTTCACATCCATGTCTCTCTCTCTCTCAGCATGTCTCTCTCTCTGCTCTTGCTCTCTGTCTCTCTCTCTTTGTCTCTCTCTCACCCGGATATGAAGAAACAGCTCGGCGACGCTGAGAAAACAATCAGAGGTGATCGAACTTCATCATCAGTCGAAGTTTGTGTGTGTGTGTGTGTGTGTGTGTGTGTGTGTGTGTGTGTGTGTGTGTGTGTATGTGTGTGCGTGTGTGTGTGTACATGTATGTGTGTTCCATGCAATCCAGCCTGGAAATTTCGAGGTCCTCTGCTATCGATCAAAGTGTCGTTCACTTACTGTATCAGCCATGCATCTCTCTCTCTCTCTCTCTCTCTCTCTCTCTCTCTCTCTCTCTCTCTCTCTCTCTCTCTCTCTCTCTCTCTCTCTCTCTCTCTCTCTCTCTCTCTCTCTCTCTCTCTCTCTCTCTCTCTCTCTCTCTCTCTCTCTCTCTCTCTCTCCAGTAAATGTCCATAGAAGGGTTCACTTGTGACACAACAATGTATTTAGACCGGGGGGTGGTTGTATTCTCGAGCACGGCAATCTAAAAATGCAGACTAAACCACCCACAGCTTAAAAAAGACAACTTCTTCTGGACTGCACTGCAAATCTATTGATCAGCGGCAATGCCTCGCAAGATCTGGCATTGCCACGGAAATGGCATTGCCCCCCCCCCCCCATTCATCCTCAAATACAAACAACAACCATCCATGCATAAATTCAAATTAGATTATTCACAGCTCTCACCTATTCTATCACTGACCTCCCTCCTCTGCCAGTTGAATTACATAGACCATTGGGGAAAGGTGAATTCTAATAATTAAAGCTAGGATACAAGTTGAGTAACCAATCCATATTAATGTCACAGAAGCGGGTCACCTTTACCATAGCTACAGTTACATCCATCAAGGACAATGGAATGGTAATAACTTGATCTCCACTCAAACGATGAGCCTACCTCAAGACAGATCCCCCTGCAGTCCCAGGCAGCGGCCGGTCTAAATGAATGCAGAGGGGGGGGGGGGGGGGACCAAATCACGCACGACCACATCACACCAGGACGTCACTGTGCCCGTAGGTGTGTGCGTGTAATGAATTGGACAAGACGAGACTTAACTGGGAGTTTAATAACCACCCATAGCAGTTATTATTATAGTGAATCGATAAGATGTAATCCCTGCCGGAGGTGTGCGTACGTGCGTGCTTACACTGCTAAATAACAACGACCTGGGGGGAGGGTGTGTGTGTGTGTGTGTGTGTGTGTGTGTGTGTGTGTGTGTGTGTGTGTGTGTGTGTGTGTGTGTGTGTGTGTGTGTGTGTGTGTGTGTGGAGGGGTGGTGCGGTGTCTCAGTCATGCATGGCTGTAATCAACAACACCAGGAGCACAAGGCCATGGTAAAAAAATAAAGAAAAGAGAGAGAGGTGTCCATCGTCTTCTTCCATGCAGCCAAGTTGGATTAAGAGAGAGAAAGAGAGAGAGAGAGAGAGAAGGTAGAGAGAGAGAAGGGAGGGGGAGAGAGAGAGAGACAGAGAGAGAGAGAAAAGGGAGAAAGATAAAAGGGAGGGAGAGGGAGAGAGAGAGAAACAGACAGACAGACAGAGAGGGAGAGAGAGAGGGAGAGGCGGGTGATAAGGGGAGCAAGGGAGGAGAGGAGGGCTAATGGATGAGCAGGCTCTGCAGCAGCAGCAGCAGGCGGCTGAACACCCTCACGTAGGCCTGGAGGAGGGAGCAGCAGAGCGGCAGAGCAGCAGAGGCCCACGAGGAACACATGAATGAGACGTGGAGAGAGAGAGAGAGAGAGAGAGAGAGAGAGAGAGAGAGAGAGAGAGAGAGAGAGAGAGAGAGAGTATACTAAATTTGTATTCAATTGTTTTTTTTATTATTATTTTGTATCCTCTGTTATCTAATTTTCCTTTTTGTGCTTTGGCAATGTAAATGTTTGTTTTCCATGCCAACAAAACCGTTTGAATCTTGAGTGTGTGTGTGTGTGAGAGAGAGACGTGTGTGTGTGTGTGTGTGGTGTGTGTGTGTGTGAGAGAGAGAGATGTGTGTGTGTGTGTGTGTGAGTATGTGTGCAGCCTCTCCATCTGTTTACGCTTACACACTTAAATGTTTTTTTTATGAGCCTCATTAATTAACTATTAATGCTTCTCAATGACACAGAACATATTATTTCAAATGACTTGTGGTTGGTGTGACTTCACCTGTAGTAGTAGTAATAATAATAATAATAATAATAATAATGGAGAGATAGCATGGTGACCATCCAAGCACACTGTCCCACAGCCGGAGGTGCGGTGGGTTATTCATGATGACTCTGCTGACGTAATCCGACATACAATTAAGAATAGCATCTGCATCTCAACACCCGTAGCCTTCAGCTGTGCTTCTATATTTAGACTTTGAGGATGGAGGCTTGGTTTTTGGGGACCTTTGAATGCCATTTATCTTTCCCATGTAATTTCAGAAACCCTTACTGCAAAAACATGTTTTTTTTATGACATTGTTTTCCAGTTGAATCGACAGTTACTGGAAGTCTTTGGAATTAGAACAAATGTGGAAATGCAAGTTAATGGGAGGCACCGCACACTATGGCGCAACACTTAAAAAGACAACATCACGGTGATGGAGAGGTATTTGTGCATAACCGGCCATAACGTTCCACATCATCTTTAAACTGAACAGACATAGTCATCATAATCCTGCCCAACTACCAGTTCATTTGTAAAGCCCTGTCAACGTAGCAACGTTCTCCTACAGAAATGCGTAGCTGGCAGTTAAAGCCACTGCATCGCCATAGAAACTAGAGGATAATTGCAAAAAAGTCTCGAAGCTCTCGAAATGAAAACGTGGCTCGGGCTGCTCATACTCCAACGGCAGGAAAAAAATACATCTCCGACGAAGAAATAAAAACGCTGCAGGAGGACAACAGCAAAACGTTTTTATTTGTATTGGATACTCTGGTGAATGTACGTGTTTGTGTCATAGCAGGTTAACCGTGGCTCGGGCTCATGGCCTTAATTGGAGATCAGAGCCCTGGCTCTGAGCCCCTCATTATGTATGCACGGCGCGTGATTAGTGTAACGAGCCACACCTGTGTAGATTATTATTATTATCACTAACGATGAAGGAAGCGGGCGCCACCTGCGCACAGGACACCGCCGCACGCTGACCCCCGGGGGGGCTGGAGTGGGCATGTGTGTGTGGTGTGTGTGTGTGTGTGTGTGTGTATGTGTTTGACCAGGGGGAAAAAGGGACACAATGCCACCGCAGTCATCAATCTGTCCTCTGGATGATGTCACTGGCACCAAGGCTGGCAGACTGGAAGGGTGGTGGTGGTGGTGGTGTTGGTGGTGGAGGTGGTGGTGGTAGTGGTGGTGTTCAGATTTATAGGACCGCTGGACTCATAACTCTCTCTCCCTCTCTCTCTCTCTCTCTCGCTCTCTCTCTCTCTTGGGTCAGATGGAAAGAGAGGAAGTGGCTGAGGTTGATGCGGAGTGAAGAGTCATAGGTGTGTGTAGGCGGAGGGGTAACTAGGGCACTCACTTATATACTGAGCGGCCATCTTTGTTCTAAGGGCTAGCTGGCTGGGGGGGGGGAAGGAAAGCATACATACATTCCGTCCCCCCTCAGCTAGTGCCTGCCAGGCGATGACGTTCCATGGTGTGATTCTCAAACTCTTCTGGCCATCATCTCAGAGATCCTGCGTGTGTGTGTGTGTGTGTATGCTATGTTCACTTTAGAGACATAAAAAGGCACACAAGGCACATCCTGATTACACACACACACTCTCTCTCGTGTGACAACCCCGCTATCAGACACCAGAGCAACTGGTGACACTCACTGGCCAAATAGCTCATTCACCCGGCAATTGCAAAGGATATTTCCAGCACCTAAAACACACTCATATTCAATTGGGCTACAAATAAATAGCCAAACGCTGTGTGTTGTTGTATATATTCGTCAAGCACTGTACACTAAGGGTCGCCAATTGCCTTTTTTAATGTGTACTCAGGCTCAAAAGAATAGCCCCTAGAGTCACCATTGATTTTTAACTCACGACTAATCAACACGTTTTTATAAATTTTCTGTTAACATGACCCCCCATAACCTTTATTTCTGCTTCTCCGTCTTCTGCTGCAGGTTATGGGGGGCGGGGGAGGGGGGGAGGGGGGAGAGAGGAGGTGGGGGGGGTAGCGCTTTGAGACTGTAACTGTGATTAATGGCTGCACAAATAAAAATGACTGGACGGACAGGGGGAGCCATCTCTCTCTCTCCGTCCTTCCCTCTCTCTCTCTATCCCAGGCCGGGGTAATGGGCGAGCGCAGCGGCGCTGCGTATTCATCGCTCATCGCACTAAAGAAAGACTGGCAGCCTCCGCGGCCAAATCACTGGCACCTGCTGCCTTTGGCCCGCCCTCTCAGACACGGACACCGCGTGGGCAGTATCCGTGTAGTATTTTGTTTGTGTGTTTGTGTGTGTGTTTGTGTGTGTGTGTGTGCATGTAAGCGAGTCTTGTATCGCACTGCGCCGCATCTCCTGTTTCGTCGCGTAATGGGCCGTGAGGAGACAACAGATCGAGCCCCCCCCCAACCCCCCCTCCCCCAGAGGGGTGTTTCACAACACCTGGTCGGCCATCTTGGATCTCCGTGAAATATATATCACGATCAAATTTTTCGGTTTCGGCCTCGGTAGACCGTTTTGGAAAAATATAGGCGCGACCATCGCCTTTGCGTTGACAGTTGTGTTCATCGTCTGCAGCGTTGAGGTTTGTTCTGTTGACCTGCTTATGTCACCGCTGCCGGTGGCTGTCAGCAGAAGGCTAGGACCTGTGTCACACGGCTGCCTGACAGCATGACAATAAGAGCTGAAGGTCTCCATAGGATAAATAAACACCATTAGCTTGGGCAACCCGGGGACATGTCTCGCTGACAAGATCAACAGCAGAGACTGACAGAGGCGCATACGCACCCCCCCCACCCCCTTTCTGAAGCTCGACTGCTGAGTGTGTGTGTGTGTGCTTGGTGGCTGGTTTAAGCAGGCCCGAGACAGGCTGATTAAGACTCTGGGGTTGGCTGTGAGGCTGCACACCTTTGGTGCATTGGGTAAATCAAGGCACACAGGTTACACCATCCATCGGTCGCACACACGCACGGCACAGCCGCACGCCGCGCGCACGCACGCACACACACACACACACACACACACACACACACACACACACACACACACAGAGTGCTGACATGTCAGCAGCTAACTGCTGTTCTGACTGAAAAGCATCCACATCTGCAATACACTGGTCTCTACACAACATCTGCCAGTGTCCTGGTGGTCACTTGGGTGGTGTGTGGCAGGGTGGATCGCAAACACAAACACACCAAGCAACCAGCCCTGGGACAAGCCAAACACTGAACTGGTTCACACTAAACCAAATCACTGTGAACCAAATCACACTGAATTGCATTTGATCAGATGTAGCCAACAGAACCACATCATCTGCAAAGAGCAGAGATGCAATTCTGAGGTCCCCAAACCGGAGACTCGCCTCACCTCGGCTGCACCTTGAGATTCTGTCCATGAAGATTCACGAACAGAATCGGTGACAAGGGACAACCTTTGGCGGAGTCCAACACCCACTGAGAACGTGCTTGACTTTGTGCCGAGAATACGGACGCAGCTCGCACTTTGTTCGTACAGGGACCGAATGGCACGTACCAACGGCCCCGGTACCCCATACTCCCGTAGTACCCCCCACAGGATTCCCCGGGGGACACGGTCATAAGCCTTCTCCAAGTCCACAAAGCACATGTAGACTGGATGGGCAAACTCCCATGCTCCTCACAACAACCCTGCGAGGGTAAAGAGCTGGTCCACTGTTCCACGGCCAGGACGGAATCCGCATTGTTCCTCCTGAAGCTGAGGTTCGACAATCGGCCGGAGCCTCCTCTCCAGCACCCTGGAATAAACTTTCCCGGGGAGGCTGAGCAGTAGGGGTGTGCATCTCTCCAGAAAAGACGATCCGATACGTATCTAGATACATGAGGTACGATACGATTCAGGGACGATACATTTTTAAAATGGAACGGTTCGGTTCGATTCGATTCAGTAGGATTCAATACGATTCGATACGATTCGATACGATTTGATGGGATATGATACAATCTGATAGAGTTCCTTGTTTAAAGTAGACAATCATTTTACATTATGAATTAACATAAGTCAATACTATAAATGTGGCATTGCTTACCTTCAAATAGATTTATCAAAGACCAGGGAACAAGTATTTTGTCACTTTTGACATGTGAATTCAGAAACATGTCATGTTTATTAGTGTAACATATTGCATTTTAAGAACTTTACAAAGCCCCTCTGACAATAAAACAAACTATTCAATTTCACTGTTGGCACAAATTAGAGCCAAAGTTGTGGAGAGGTCTGTGTAGACTCAGATCAGGAACAATGAACTACTGAGGTAGAAAATTATAACAATTTCAAGACATCTCTTGTGCAAATTTTTTTGCAAACAGAACACAACAAAGTGGCAAACTGTAAGCACTCTTATAGAATATCAGTCTTTTAAAGTGTTGTTTTGCAATGTAACATGCGTTCACGTTGTGAATCGTATTGGACATTTTTTGTCTTTCCCTCGCAAACAGAGCGCTATCTAACGTTACTATGACAAGTCTCGCGAGAGTTTAATATGTGTGCGTGAGAGAGAGAGAGAGAGAGAGAGAGAGAGAGAGAGAGAGAGAGAGAGAGAGAGAGAGAGAGAGAGCGCTGCAGACACTGAGCAGACGGAGGATTCAGCAGCACAGCAACAACATCAAACCGATTCATAACTTTGTGATCGGGCCATCGGCCGGTTCATGCTACGTTTAGACCGATCCACGGGTCCGTGTACCGATGCACTCGCATCTTTTAAATCAAAACTGATTTTCCGATTCAAATCGGTTATTTGTTACACCCCTACTGAGCAGTGAGATACCTTGATAATTGGAGCACACCCTCCGGTCCCCTTTTTTGAAAATGGGGACCACCACCCCGGTCTGCCATTCCACAGGTACTGTCCCCGACCTCCACGCTACATTGACTAGGGGTGTCAGCCACGACAGCCCGACAATGTCCAGAGCCTTCAGCATTCTCAGGGCCGAATCTTCATCTACACCTGGCGCCTTGCCAACTGAATAGCTTTTGACTACTTCAGTTACCCGGTCCGAACCAAGGATATGGGTGAGGCTTCCCCCGAAGTTCCTATCAGACTTCCTGGCCTCTTCCCCAGAGGACAATACTGGTCGGGTTCAGGAGTTCCTCAAAGTGTTCTTTCCACCGCCCGACAATATCCTCAGTCTGGGTCAGCAGTTCTCCTCCCCGACTGAGCACAGCCTGAGCCAAGCCCTGCTTTCCCTTCCTGAGTCGCCGGACAGTTTGCCAGAACTTCCTTGAGGCCAACCGAAAGTCCTTCTCCATGGTCTCCCCGAGACCCCTGGGCCAACCAGGCCCGAAAGGCCTCCTTCTTCAGCCTGACGGCTTCCTTCACCGCTGGTGTCCACCAACGGGTTCTTGGGTTGCACCATGACAGGCACCGACAGCCTTTTGACCACAGCTACGAGCTGCAGCCTCTACAATGGAGGCTCTGAACATGGCCCACTCAGGTTCCATGTCCCCAACCTCCCCCGGGATGCACGAGAAGTTCTCCCGGAGGTGGGAGTTAAAGACCCTACGGACAGGGGCTTCCACCAGACGTTCCCAGTTCACCCTCACTACACGTTTGGGTTTACCAGGTCTGTCTGGCAGCCTCCCGCGCCATCTGATCCAACTCACCACCAGGTGGTGATCAGTTGACAGCTCTGCTCCTCTCTTCACCCGAGTGTCCAAAACATGCGGCAGCAGATCTGCTGATACGATCACAAAGTCGATCAGCGACCTTTGGCCTAAGGTGGTCCGGTACCAGGTACACTTGTGGACCACCCTATGTTCGAACATGGTGTTTGTTATGGCCAGTCCATGACTAGCACAGAAGTCCAATAACAAAACACCTCTGGTTCAGATCGGGCAGGCCGTTCATCCCAATCACTCCCCTCCAGGTTTCTCCATCATTGCCCACGTGTGCGTTGAAGTCCCCCAGTAGAACTATGGAGTCCCCGGATGGGACCCTTTCCAGGATGCCACCCAAGGACTCCAAGAAGGCCGGATACTCGGAGGCACACACAACAGTCAGAGCCTTCCCCCCAGCGACTTGCAGTCACACCCTCTCGTTCACCGGAGAGAACTCAGACTCAGAGAGTTGAAGAGACTCCCGAAAAACACCTCACCTCGCCCGGACAAGGGAAACCAAGGCCCCCTTTTGGAGCCAGACCTGGGAGGGGAGCTCGTCGGCGAGTGTCTGGTGGCCGGGCCTGGATCCACGGGGCCCGGCCGGGCCCAGCCCGAAAAGACTAAGTGGAGTCACCTCCCTGTGGGCTCACCACCTGCAGGGAGAATCATTGGGGTCGGGTGCGTTGGGGCGGCTTTTGCCTATCCGGGTGGTAGGCAAAAGCGGGGTGCTGGGCGTGCGGATCCCCAGCATTGCCGACTGGTTCTAGGGACGTGGAACGTCACCTCACTGGCGGGGAAGGAGCCGGAGCTGGTGCAGGAGGTGGAGCGGTACCAACTAGATATGGTTGGGCTCACCTCCACGCACAGCATCGGTTCTGGAAACAAACTCCTGGAGAAGGGCTGGACCCTCTCCTTTTCCGGAGTTGCCCAGGGTGTGAGGCGCCAGGCGGGTGTGGGAATACTCACAAGTCCCCGGCTGAGCGCCGCTGTGTTGGAGTTCAGCTCCTCCGTAAAACCGTCAAATACAAAAATTCCTTGAAGTTACTTGAGCTACTACTAATACTTGGCAAGCGGGGCACGGATGGGAAAAAGGGACAGAAAACACAGAGAACAGCTCTCCTACACAGAATGGTGGGACAAGATGGTGACAGTAACCCTTATCCAAACGATGCTGCAAGTTTAACAAAGGTTTCGGAGGGGAAACGGGACTTTTGCAAAGTCACGAAACAACAACTAAACAACATTAAATCTGAGTTCACCGACGTTGGTCCAAAATTTTTTCCGAAGGCTGAGACACAAATTGAAACGGTGGAAGATAGCATTCAAAACGTGAAACAGGTGCAGCAAACAGACATAAATCAACAACAACATAAGCTACTCGACCAAGAAAGTGGGATTGGTCGGGAGAATATAAGGATATAGGATGTTCCCGAAGGAGCGGTAAAGTTATTGGAAAAAATACTACGGGGCTAGCAAGAGATTTCCCCCGACGACAGAGCTCGATGTCGAGAGAGAGCCCACCGGCCCGGAAACCCTCCAGGGACAGTGAAGATGAGCCATAGTCACGAATAGATTCCTCCACTCAGAAATCACTAAGAAATAAGGAGTTTTTGAACAAGGAAACCAAGACATTTCGATCGAGACTGAAGGACTAAGGGAACATTCTGGAGCGAAACGAGAGCTGAAGCAGAGCAAGCTCCGCTTCCAGACTCCCTTCTGAACTACACTATACAAGGGTTTCATCAGGTGCCGGGACGAGGCTGTACTATACCAGAGAGCGGTGGAGGCGACTACAGGCATGAAAGGAGAGAGGAGGATTGGCCGTCGATCACACCGAGGCAGAGCCCAGCCGAGCAGCTATATACCCGTTTCGCCTGGTGGGGAACGCTGGGAGGAGGACCGCGACAGCAGGGGGGACGGGAGAGGAGCGAGGGAGGAATATCAAGGAGAGACTGCAAGCTTTCAAATGCTTTCCCCTCCAGAGGAGCGAGAAAGTTCTGACTAACTTTAAAAGTAGCGGCAAGCCAGACATAATTCAAACTAGACTGTGCCAATTTCATCTGAAGAAAGTTCATCTACAGAACATTTAAAAAACGGTAATTAATGGGTTTAACCAATCTTTTTTTCTCTTCATAAAAATCAGGACATTTAGGAGAGGAGTTGCTCTTCTCATCTCAAGCAAGCTTAATGTTGAAAAAAGTATTTGAAATGGGAGATAAGGAGGGCAGATTTATTTTTAGTAAGGTATATAGACGGGAATTTAGTTTATTTTAGTGTATAGTTTCTTCCAGAAAATCAGCAATACCATGATAATGGAAGGTCTTTTGATTTGTGGGAGGAGATTTAAATGTATATTTATATAAGTTGGACTGTTCCAGTAGAAGAACCCAAGATAGAAAGAGAAAGAGAAGTCACATTTTGAGGATGTTGACATATGACAGTTTCCCGAACAGAAGGGAAGCGAACTTGCTATTCTGCCGCCCATTCTCTATGAAGAAGAATAGACTTTAGATTACATTATTACTTTGCCATATTACATTTGGAAAAAGATAAAGACAAAATAAACACCTGCGGGATTGGGACAATAGATTTAAGTAACCATGCATCTGTATTTTTATCTTTTGATCGTAACCTGCGACCAAAGAATAAGACGTGGAATCTAAATGTAAGTCGACTTAATGATCCCTCCTCCGAGGAACAGATTAAAAAGGAAATTATTCTTAACTTGGAGGTCATTGATAATAATGGAGAGGTCTCCAATTCTATGGTGTACTCTGAAGGCTGCTTTAAGAGGGAAAATCATCGCAATATCCTGATATAAGAAACAAATATGGAATCAAACGAATTACAAAAAAAGCTGAAAGACAGAGAAAGTAAACATGCAAAGAGTTTGGCGCAGGACGCATTAGAGGAAATGGGGGAACACCATTAACAGTACCTACCTGAACTCTGAGTTACCCTACTTTAAACGAAGAACAACATAGAACGATAGCTGCTGATATAATATAACTCTGACATCACTGAAAATGAATGTGAAATGGACTCTTCAAATATGGAAACTATTATAAAAGAATATAAACTAGAGGGAGATAGATATTGCAATCCTTAAATGGTGTGCATATGACTCAGATTTGACACGTCATAAATTGGACACTAGATTTAAGGGCTGGACAGCTGAAAGAATAACAGCTCAATCAACGTAATGAACCAAGTTCAGTTTTTAAAGGCTTTAAGAAAAACTCATGAGAAAAACAAGACTTCCGTATCCGCAGATTGTGTTGATATGAAGGGGAAAATATTAACCGAGGCAAATACATGTTTGATAGAGTTGTTTAGAAAAGCATTCTTCCAGCTACTGATGGTAGAATATTATTATGTCATGTATATATAAAGGTCTGTCTTAAATCTTAAAACACATTCAACTTCATATATTCAATTCATATATACATTTATAAGGAGGGATAATAATATCGGAGGAAGAATATGGAGGCATCAATGGAAGTGTGTAGGCCTACCAGTTCACAGAAATGGGGAGAGTTTGGTTGGAAAAAATTTATTTAGTTATTTTATTACACCTTTCAGAAATCCCACTGTGATCCTAACCCGCCTGTTTACATTTACATTTAGATAACATTTAGGACATTTCAGGACTTACAAAGAGTACATTTGTTGAAGGAGAGCAATATATCACTGTGGTACATAAAGATAAGAATAGAGCGGGTTTCAAGCATTCATAGTTGCAAAGTTAATAGAACGAGTTTCATAATTGCTACATTGCCTGCATAATAGCTGGGATAAGAGCTATTCTGAGCACGTTACCAACATGTAAGAACATACAATATGTTAAGCAATGCTTAGTACTACTAATAATACTAATAAAGTTAGTGCTAGGGTTCACAGAGGGAAGGCTGGGTGTGGGGGTTATTCAGAGTCGAGGTGAACTCTGAACAGGTGAGTCTTGAGTCTCTTGTGGAAGCTGGTGAGTGACTCTGCCGTCCTGACATCAGCCGGGAGCTCATTCCATCACTGTGGTGCCAGAACAGAGAAGAGTTGGGACTTGGCAGAGCGATGTTTGCTGTTTGCTGTCAAAACTATGGAAAACAAAATGCAAACCATTACCTTGTTTTTGTGATTGCCCCGTCATCAAAGACTATTGGAGAGGGATACAGACAGCCCTACAAGATACTGTATGTTTACATGCAAAATGCCTCTTGAGTTAGACCAGACATGATTTGGGTGAATACCTTGGGAATGGTTGAAAAGAGATATATTTAATGAATATGGGCCTACTGCTGGTGGCTGTGGTAAAAAGACTCGGTTATCACAGGAGAACCTGACTTCAAATACATCAATGGAAATTACAATGGACATTTACAAAATGGAGGAGATAATAGCATCTGCTAATAATAAACTGGAACAATTTGCTTCACACTGGAAAAACTGGGTTAACTAGCTAACGTCCGATAGGCCTGCCAGATTTTTTTTCCACAAATCAATGATGTTGTGAAGAAATGATCGCTGCCTAATTGTAGGCTACGTCATTTATAATCATAGTTCTTTGAAATGTTTGTTTGATGATAAACTGTCTTCAGTTCTTTAAGCTATTGCACAGTGACACAATGTGCAAGGTTTCTTCAAATAAATAGACTGAAAGTTTGGAAGAAAATTAAGGAACTTTACAGAACCGATGGAATAGAAAAGCTTGCGTTAAAGGAAGTAATTAGTGAACTGTTATATTATATTTCCGATCCTCTCTCACCCTGCCTCTATCCACTCTTCTTCTTCATTCCGTCCCCCAAACGTTAAAAGGGACACTTTGCTGTGTCACGATGGGAACTCGCGACACAAACTCTCAGGGAACTCTCGTGTGCGCCTCGCACAGACACACGCCCCTATAACTAGGGATGGGGATCGAGACATGGTTCTGACCCCCACGTAACAGAGAGAGAGACACCCATTCATTTTCACAACTCAGTCTCACAACTTGGCGATCATATTGATAGTTGGAACGTGTTTTTACTTTGGATAGACATTGGATATTCAATAGAGACTCAACACCAAGTGTCTAGCGATGTATACCTGCCCAGGTGAGACAGCAGCACTCCTGATTCTCTTATTCACCCCACCGCCACAAAAAAAAGATAAAAACATTGAGGTATAAACCAAACTGTGGCTCAAAAATTGAGGTCTGAACTGAACTGTGGATTTGGAGAATCGTTACACCATTAATATATATATATATATATATATATATTATTTCTAGTCATATATAGCCATATATAGTCATATATATATATAGTCATATATATATGGTTGTTTTGTTAGGGGGTGGAGGTTTTGAAGGATGGGCAGCAGGAGCTGATGTGCAGCCACAGCGTTTGTGGCTGAGGAGTTCTGAAATGGAATTTTGCTAGCATAGGCTGATTAAGTTCATAAGCTCCAGTGAGCCTGTGGCTATACAGTAAGGCCCGTCATAACTGAGGGAATCTTACCAAGGAGATGCTCACTGTCCCCTCCGTAACCTAGCAACCACATCTCTCTCTCTCTCTCTCTCTCTCTCTCTCTCTCTCTCTCTCTCTCTCTCTCTCTCTCTCTCATTGTACTACGGCCAGGGAACACGACAGCAGTTGAGGCATAGGCATGAAAGGACAAATATTATAACATAGGCAAGGAAAATCGCAATAAATCAAAGAAGATATGAAAGAAATGGAAGGAGAGAGCGTCTGCTGGTTCCACACAAAGGCAGCAGCAGACGCTCTCTGGTGACCAAACATAAATCAAGAATTTGGGGGAGCACATGCAGATTCTTTAACATGGGCCACGCATACACACACACACGCGCGCGAAAGCCAGCATTTTCATGTTTTAAGACTTTTGGTTGCCATGACAATGGCTGAGGAGGAGGAGGCGGTGGAGGAGAGCGTGAGTTGTTTGTGGAGGGACGCATCTCTTGCTGCAGTTCAGTACAGTCTCTCTCTCTCTCTCTCTCTCTCTCTCTCTCTCTCTCTCTCTCTCTCTCTCTCTCTCTCTCTCTCTCTCTCTCTCTCTCTCTCTCTCTCTCTCTCTCTCTCTCTCTCTCTCTCTCTCTCTCTCTCTCTCTCTCTCTCTCTCTCTCTCTCATCGACCGCAGATGCAGAAGCACACAGATAATCAGCTCCCTCTGTGAGACTAAGATTTAAATGTGGCCCACTTTCGTTCTCCATCGCAATTCATCCTGCATGTCACACACCCAGGATCCTCGCGCGTTCCGCATGCGCCCGCCTTCCCAGAGACGCTGCATGTGCCACTCAAAGGGCTGACGCTGAGCTAGGCCTGGGAAGCTATGGATTATTTCTCACCACGGTGACAAAACAACGTACCCCTGCGGTTTGGCATAAAAAATTCAACAAAAGGTCAAGATTGCACGCAGCTTGAACATGAACATCTATAATAAATAATATTAAATGTGTTATATGTATCAGATTTACTGTACTAAATTATAATATGATCATATGTCATCAAAATACTTCCACTCTGGGCCTGAACGTCGGCTTTTGTTTTGGTCTGTGTGATTCACTATTCTCACAGTACCCCGGGTTGCCAGATATGAAACAAATTGCCACCCAAACACAGCATGCTACAGCCATGGATTCAAACAAACAAACTGGATCAACTCAAATTGTATTGTATAAGTTTATATATGGATGTAATTACTCGCTAAACATACCACTAACTGTATATGTGTGTTACCGTAAACATAGCCAGCCATGCATCTGGCTAACATTGAAAGACTTTTGATTAGATCAGTTGTTCAGTAAGCTCGCCACTGATTTGACAGCAAAGAGAAGCATGTGTAATTTAAATCCTAATAAAAATCCTAATATAATATTGTCTTGTCTATAATATTGTCTGTGTCTGTGTGTATATACAGTATGTGTAATGGACTCTCCCTACCCGGCACGCATGAAGCTGTGAAGTGACGAGCAACTGACGTCAATGATGATCAATAAACAATGATTTACATATTATATCACACACCATATGGAGTCTTTCACCAGCAAAACAAAAAAACACCCCACAATTGTTGTTTATGAGCTTTGAGCCGTGCGGTCGGCATCACATGACCGCATCACATGACACATCACAGCACTGTGCAGATCTGTGTGTTCTGTGTCATGTTTTACGAATTGAATCCCCGACCAAAAGATGAACAATATTTGGGAGAAGGTCAGCACATCATAGACACATCAACATGAGTGACGGTGTCATAAAAGCAGTTTAGTATTTGCGACGCCAATACATTTCAGATCTGCGGGACAGTTTTTATGCGCTTTCTACTTTATAACTTGATAGCGCAGGTCTTCCATCACGGCACCACGCCGTGCCTAATAATCCCCTAGTGGACGCGGTGGGTGGACGACTAAACATGGGCGGTATTCACACCGCCATTTGTTTGCAATCATCGCCCTCTGTGTGAAACTAAAGGGTGGTGTGTGTGTGTGTGTGTGTGAGTGAGTGTGTGTGTGTGTGTGACCCCGCAGGGCGCAGATGTGTTCATTTGAGGATCTGGCGCGAGTCCCTCTAGAGCCGTGGACTGTTCTGCGAGCTACGCAGCGCCCGGTGCCTGGGGATCAAGGCACCGGCCGTGCGCATCCACCCATACACCTTTTGTCCCTCGCACGCATACACACACGCACACAGACACACACACACACACACACATGCACACACACGTATGACCCCGACATCACTCACTCCTCTCACACACACCCACGCGCTACTCCCCCCACAAAGTGAACTGCGATGGAACTCCCACGCGGCCGCTCCACGTCGTGGGCAATTTCACCCGCTGCCCGATCTCTCATCCTCACTCTCTCGCTCCCCCCACCCGACTACACCGGTTCAACGTACGTA
Organism: Coryphaenoides rupestris; assembly: GCA_002895965.2. NCBI lineage: Eukaryota > Metazoa > Chordata > Actinopteri > Gadiformes > Macrouridae > Coryphaenoides > Coryphaenoides rupestris. The sequence goes on along the minus strand of PIJE02000211.1, from coordinate 318,712 downwards.
TGCTAGTCTGTCCTAGGCAGCCCTGCCTGGCTTCTGCAGCCCTGCAGCCCTTCCTTCGGAGAAACTCCCAAGGAAGTAGCACTTGTGTTATATTAGCCCTGACCTTGTGAAGTCAAAGTGCCGGGCGCTAACAATCGCGAACAGCAGTCAGAGCGTACAGGAGTCCGTCAGAGCTGAGCCTTTAAGCAGCCGTGACAAACCGCTAGCTCACCCAGGATGGGGTTTTTAGAATTCCTATTGGGCGTATGCGCAATAGGAATTGCCGACAGAGATTATCCACGCGCTGCAATAAGGCAGAGATATGACAGAATCAGGCCTCGTCACATAGATGCCCTATTACGCTGCTAAGGTGCTCAAGCAGCAGAAAATGAAAAACGGCAGAGAATGTGCTCAAGGAAACCACACAAAGTACGACACTCATCAAGGACTGTGAAAAATGATAAAAAAGGGATTCATGCAAAAAAAAACAAAAGAGAGAGAAGAGATAAGAACAAAACATTTGTCACCTCGTAGCTTCCGAGCCAAGGAATTGATTCTAGGTCTCGGTTTCCCTGTTTTTGCATGGGTTACCGTTCTCTCACCACACAAAAAAGTCTCACAAAAGTGTAATTGGGCTTGATGCTAAAATGCCCAAAAGTATGAATGCTGAAAGATGCTTGGATACACTCACTGAAGGTAACCCCTTAAGCACCCTTTTAGAGCAGATATAACTAGGCAGTCTTATTTTCTGTGGTATTGCAACAATTGCAAACCTGTGAACATCGTGACAACAACAACCATTTTTTAAGCTAAGTGTGGAATGGTCCATGCTGGCCCCGCAGTTCAGCCCTCCCTCCTTCTGCCATGGCTGCCTTGGAAGGAGTCCTGACGGACGCCCAGGACCAGAGTTATTCATTTTCTTCGTGGGTTTTTGGGTTGGGTTTTCTCCTGGCTTCCCCTGCTCTGAGACTGCTGGCCCAGCATTCTGCCGTGCAGGAGTTTCCCCGCAACGATCGATTTTGTACGACATGTGTGCAGACGTGTTGTCTGTACCACAAATTGAGTCCAATGGAGAAGAGGTGAACAAAGAAGCAGGGATATTGTGTAGGAATGGGAGGACATCGTATCCTGCATGGGAAGCCTCGTCGAAAAAAGACAACTGACTGACTGACTTGCGCGTGATGGATCTGCACTGTAATAGTCGACTTCTGAAAAGTCGAATTGCACACACAGACACAGACTAACTGTGTGATAGCCTCTCTCATGTGCACCTCATACACCTCTGTACCTGTCCAAACCAGAGTTTGCTCATCGATCAGCATCTGCCCCCCCCCCCCCCCCCCCCCTCCCCTGCCTCGAAATATGATTTCCAATCAATGCTGCAATGGCTGCGACGCCCTGGGTCTATTCTGCATGGCATCAGCCCACGGAAAGTTATAGTGGCAGGATTGATAGAACATGGTCCGTGTGTGTGTGTGCTCGTGTGTGTTTGTGTGTGTGTACATGATTGAGTGTCGCTGGTAAGGATTTTCCATCTGATCCAGTCTGTGCTCAGGTATATTGTGGTTTTATGATGCATATGATGACAATACATTTTATTTTGACAGTCCGGTGGTAGTGATTTACTCTCTGTGTGCATGATTATTATTATTATTACTGAGTCAACATAACAACTTAAGACTCTTGCTCATCAGACGGTAAAGGGAGAGCAAGTAAGCAAACGCAGGGAAGGTAACATTAGAGAGGCCGTGTTCTCCTTTCATAACGCACTTGTGGGATGGCCTAACCATGACATCGAATCCAAATCCCTTCGTCTCGTCCGTTTCGACCTCAGACCAAGCAGTCCGATGTTATAGCAGAACTTCTGGGGTGGAAGGCGGTATGGACTACAACTGAAAGGGGGCGGAGTTACACCTTGTTTCCTGTTCCTCGCTACAGACATATTCTCCCATAGAGAAATTAATTCGGTAGAATGAAGAAGCTCTCAGAAAGTGGGTTAATTTTAAGTGTATTTCTACAGTGGCCAGTCTACATGGTGGTGACCGTGAAACCTTTACACTTTACTAGCGCTGCCTGAGTTTGTGTGTTATTAGCCAATTGCACTCATACAGATTCCCGCCTCTGGCAACATGATTGTTCTGAAATAAATATGAAGCGAAAGGAAGTTGAAAGAATTTGGCAAATTTCCTGAAGTTGCACTTTTTTTTTTATCAATGTCAAAATTATGCTTTTTATGATGTTTTTACTTTCTTATATTTCAGATTCATGCGCTGTCATGTACGGTTGTGGATGTTTTTGATGTTCTTTTATGCTCTATGTGTGTCAGGCAGCCTCTATGTCGGCTGCCTGACTTCTGAGATCCACGTCTGTGCACAACAAGGACATCGCCCAACCGCCTTCACACGCCTTCACAGTCACAATACGTAAACGCTCCGACAGCAAACAGCAAACAACAAGCAAACAAGTCAACGAGGGTGACGCAGACTCCAGGTGCTTTTTGACACACACACGTCCACCTGAACAGTACGGTTAAGCGAGAGACTTCAAGAGTGTCGTATGCTCCTTAATGTAAAAAAAAACCAACAACCCTGTGATGAGCGGTGGCCATCTGCTGCACTGCATCTGTTATGGAGTGATGGATGGTTGAGACGGCTGACGCAGCTGCCCCCGCTCCTCGGATATAGGAGGGCGGGAGGGGGGGAGGGGGGTGGGAGGGGGGGGGGGGGGGGTGGGGGAGGGGGGTGGGGGCACTGATTTACACTCAGGCTTGGCCCCGACCACCACCAGGAATGGGTCCTGCTGCTACGCCCGCCACGCCTCCCTGCCGCACATCGACACTTACTTTTAACCGCTGTACGAAAAGAGGAAAAAAGTTATTCACCTCCATTGGAACGCTGCGCGGGGGTGATTTTAATCCATCTCCGGAGGTTTTGACATTAACCGCCCCGGGGGTCTGTATTTACAACTTTTCATTCTTCCAGAAAAAAAAAAGTTTTGTTTTGTCAGCAGTTTTTTTTATTATTATTTATTTTATTATTTATTTATTTTTTACTCCAAAATGTTTCCTCTTCATTCACGGGAACTGCAGACCTGCACCTTTATGTTCGGAGAAGTTGAGTGTCCAACCCACTTCTGTGCTTGATAACATGAGTTACAGAGTTTACCAAACTGAGACTGAACTGAAGTTTGACCTGCAAATGTGTGGAAAGCAGGCCCAAGAGCAGAACTTTTAGAAGATGGAAAATCATGCAATTGTCCATTCATGTGTCTGTATTCTGCATTCATGTCTGTATATAATATATTTGTATTCTTGTATCGCAACCTGCCCTGCAATGTGCATGTCGGTTGAGAGTGATGGTTAATGTTAATGTAGTCAAGATCTGACATTCAAATAGACCGTTTTTGGTTCTACAATTTGCTGTGCAGTGTGCGCTGGCTGTGGGGCATGCTAGATATGATGTATGCCGTGCCAGCGCTCAACCTTGGTTCGCGCCTGCGGGTGCTGATGCCAGACATGTGCTCCTCGTTGGGCGCCGTGGCGACGCCACCTGGCCTTAATGACCCGGCTTCTTATCAGCCAGCAGGCCTCTGGCTCCTCCTGCCACAGAGGAGGAGGAGGAGGAAGAGGAAGAGGTGGGAGAGGTGGGGGAGGTGGAGGAGGAGGAGGCTTCTCCTGCCACAGAGGAGGAGGTGGAGGAAGAGGTGGAGGAAGAGGTAGAGGAGGAGGAGGTGAAGGTGGAAGAGGAGGTGAAGGAGGAGGGAGGAGGAGGAGGCTTCTCCTGCCACAGAGGAGGAGGAAGCGGAAGAGGAAGAGGTGGAGGAGGAAGGAGGAGGAGGAGGTGAAGGAGGAGGGAGGAAGAGGAGGCTTCTCCTGCCACAGAGGAGGAGGACGGAGAGGAAATAAACAATCGTCATTTCCGCTTGAAAGAGATCAGCTGTTTTGTGGCGGAGTGACGTCACGTGGCCGCCAGTCGTCTGGAGGAACCGGGGAGCGTTCTGCTGTCATGGAGGAGATCACTGAGCAGCACGTCGAGGAGGAGACGGAGACGGAGACGGAGACGGAGAAGAGAAGGAGACGCGAGGCCTCCTCCTCCTCCTCCTTCTTGGAGAGCATCGCCGGACCCAGGAGTACGCACGGCAGTACGCACGACAGTACGCACGGCAGCACGCAGTCCTCCCACCGCCTCCTGGCGTACAGCGACGCGCTGATCTCCATCATAGCCACGGTCATGGTAGGGCTGCTGCTTTAATGTACTTTGAATTCCTCCAATAAGCAGACAAATGCAAGCAAAACAGGACAGCAGGGCGGGGCGTAGTGGAAGTACAGTGGGGTTAGTTAGGGGAAGTATTATTAGTAGTAGTAGTATGCAGGCACAAGACACGCACTACTGGCCCTGTTTAAAAATAAATGCACAATACACTTTAAATGAAACCTTTCCTCTTTACAGATTCTACCTGTCGCGCACACCAAGATTGGAGACAACGAGGTAATCAATACAAAGCATCCTAGGCCCAGTGGACATTACTACTAAGGTGTATTCATTACGAAATAAATAACAAGGCAAGCCTATCTATATAGGTTGTGTGTGTGTGTGTGTGTGTGTGTGTGTGTGTGTGTGTGTGTGTGTGTGTGTGTGTGTGTGTGTGTGTGTGTGTGTGTGTTGGGGGTAGGGGATACATTTTTTTTGTTTCAGTCTCACACCAACTGTTCACATTTGCCTGTTAAATCAGGCTGATGATGAAAGCCAGTGTTATACATATTCATTTATGTTGAATTCGTTGCTGTGTGTGTGTGTGTGTGTGTGTGTGTGTGTGTGTGTGTGTTGTGTGTGAGTGTTAGTGTGTGTGTGTGTGGTGTGTGTCCATTCAAGAGAGGTCAAGGGGTGGTAAAGGTCAATGGTTATACCACAGTCGGAGTGAGAATGTAGTCATCTCTTCTGGGTGCCCGGAGCAGGTGTGTGCGTGTGTGCGTGCGTGTGTGTCCGTGCGTGTGTGTGTGTGCGTCTGTGTTCTGGTGGCTGGAACCCTGTGAGTGGGAATTGATGGCTCTATGGGGGCGACGCTTGACTCTCTCTCACTCTCTCTCTCTATCCCCAAGTGTATCATATATATTGTGTGTCATATATATCCAGTAAATACTGTATCATTTTATCATTTGGTATGAATTGATACACCAAAAGGGTGTCTCCATCCAACAATTGTGTAATTTACTATGTCAGAGAAACTGAGTCCACTGCAGAATTGACACTTCGAGGTAATAAACTTGAGGACCTGCCCCTCACTAAGCCTTAGATGTCATCATCTCTCAACCAGAACACAGTCTGCCAACGTTCCTCCTCAAAATCGCCATGGGAACGGTAATGTTATATATTGTGTATTCTTTATACGGTAATGTTATATATTGTGTATTCTTTCCATTCACGTCCGGTTTATGCAACACTTGGCTTGAGATGTGCACATGGCCCCTTCCTCGCAATGGACAATTTTGTGTCTCTTTTATTTATTTATTTCCGGCTCTGCAGAAACGTGCTCCCAGATGCTTGTGTAGTGTTGGCAGTGCCAGAAAGAAGTGGAGAGAAAAAAAAAACCCAGAGTTGCATAAACAAGTCATCCAGAACTCTCCGACGGCATTTAATGCATTCTGTATGAAGTCTTGCCTGCCTCATGCGCATGCTGCATTACAACCACATGATGCTGTGTGTGTGTGTGTGTGTGTTGGGAGAGGATTCCTACTGGTTACCCCGGCTTGTGGCCGGACCGGTCACCTTAATGAGCCAACAAAGAGAGAGGAGAAACACGTTTACTGGCCTTTTCGGTGAGATCTAGCCATTAAGCACTGTTCAGAAGCAGGCAAAGTCACCATGAGCCTTGTTGAGCTGTTAAGTTGTCTGTTTATTAATAGGCTTTTTAAACACCTCACTTTCTCGCACCTTGATTGACGCATACGCCTTGTCAGCCTCCAAGTCTTAATAAGAATTCAACATAAATGAATATGTATAACACTTGGAGGAGGAAGAGGAGGAGGAGAAGGCTTCTTGTGTCACAGAGGAGGAGGTGGAGGTGGAAGAAGAGGAGGAGGAGGTGAAGGAGGAGGGAGGAGGAGGAGGCTTCTCCTGCCACAGAGGAGGAGGAAGAGAAAGAGGAGGAGGAGGAGGAGGAATGCGTCAATCAAGGTGCGAGAAAGTGAGGTGTTTAAAAAGCCTATTAATAAACAGACAACTTAACAGCTCAACAAGGCTCATGGTGACTTTGCCTGCTTCTGAACAGTGCTTAATGGCTAGATCTCACCGAAAAGGCCAGTAAACGTGTTTCTCCTCTCTCTTTGTTGGCTCATTAAGGTGACCGGTCCGGCCACAAGCCGGGGTAACCAGTAGGAATCCTCTCCCAACACACACACACACACACACAGCATCATGTGGTTGTAATGCAGCATGCGCATGAGGCAGGCAAGACTTCATACAGAATGCATTAAATGCCGTCGGAGAGTTCTGGATGACTTGTTTATGCAACTCTGGGTTTTTTTTTTCTCTCCACTTCTTTCTGGCACTGCCAACACTACACAAGCATCTGGGAGCACGTTTCTGCAGAGCCGGAAATAAATAAATAAAAGAGACACAAAATTGTCCATTGCGAGGAAGGGGCCATGTGCACATCTCAAGCCAAGTGTTGCATAAACCGGACGTGAATGGAAAGAATACACAATATATAACATTACCGTTCCCATGGCGATTTTGAGGAGGAACGTTGGCAGACTGTGTTCTGGTTGAGAGATGATGACATCTAAGGCTTAGTGAGGGGCAGGTCCTCAAGTTCATTACCTGGAAGTGTCAATTCTGCAGTGGACTCAGTTTCCCTGACATAGTAAATTACACAATTGTTGGATGGAGACACCCTTTTGGTGTATCAATTCATACCAAATGATAAAATGATATAAAGTATTTACTGGATATATATGATACACAATATATATGATACACTTGGGGATAGAGAGAGAGAGAGAGAGAGAGAGTCAAGTGTCGCCCCCTTAGAGCCATCAATTCCCACTCACAGGGTTCCAGCCACCAGAACACAGACACACACACACACACACGCATGGACACAGACTCACACACACACACGCACAGACACACACGCACGCACACACGCACACACACCTGCTCCGGGCACCCAGAAGAGATGACTACATTCTCACTCCGACTGTGGTATAACCATTGACCTTTACCACCCCTTGACCTCTCTTGAATGGACACGCACACACACACACACACACACACACACACACACACACACACACACACACACACACACACACACACACACACGTCGGTCTGTGTCGTCCAAGCGGTGTATGCATGCCTGATGTTCAGTCTGTGTGTGTGGTTC
>PIJE02000211.1:295750-308448 GCA_002895965.2 Coryphaenoides rupestris | reverse complement strand
TTCTATCTCCATTTGGCTGAGTTCAAGGTTCCCCATCGGGACAGAAGCCTGCTCCAAAGAGGCGACTGTTCTCCTCCTTGGCAGGCAGCATGCTGGCTTGGCATGTGCGCTTCTGAGTGTGTTGCGTGTGTGTGTCTGTGTGTGCCTCTGTGTGCAAGGACACAATGTAGAAAGAGAGCGAACACAAGCCATAGTGGATGCTTGAATGGTCAGACAGACTGATTGGAGTGGAAAAACCATGATTGCATCATATAGATCAGTGGACACCCCCCACGCCTCCATCGATTTAAGATGAGCACAGATTTCCGATTCAAACAAGATAAGTCTACCGTTGTTTTCGCTTGAAGACGCGGGGTTATGTAAGGAGCGGAAAATATATTCCCATACAAATATCTTTTAAAATTACATTTGTCCTTGTGGCTGGTTGATTTAATTCACATTCACGCCAGGTAAGTACAACACATCTTTTGCCTTCGGTTGGAAGCATACAAATGGTGCTTTTATATTATATTTTTAGAAGTGTGTCCTGCAGGATTTTGACAATCTGCCTCATCAAGATAAGCCAACATCACGGCCAGATACACCTCTCCAAGACCAACCGGGGGGGGAAAACTACATTTTTCTACTACTTGCACTCACAACTGTTCCACAACTAACATTGACGTCACCCATGGCAACAGCGAAGCCCCAACTGTCAACTCCGACGCCGGCCAAATCAACGTTAACACTATGTGTGTGTGTGTGTGTGTGTGTGTGTATGTGTGTGCGTCTGTCTGTCTGTCTCATAGAGTGGGATGCCTGACATGACGATCCATATCCTGTCCTTGTCATCCAGATTAATAAACTAATTGGCGAGTGATGGCGGATCGAGGCCAGGGGCGCTCCGTGAGTGATGATCGGCCCACGGGTAACGCATTTATGTGCATGCTTGTCCATTTTTGTGAGTGTGTGTGTGTGTGTGTGTGTGTGTGTGTGTGTGTGTGGTTGCGTGTGTGTGATGCGTGTGTGTGTGTGTGTGTGTATATGAGACGTGTGTGTGTGCGTGTGTGTATGAGACGTGTGTGTGTGTGTGTGTGCGTGCGTGTGAGACACGTGTGCATGTGAGACGTGCACTTGTGTGTGTGTGTCTGTGCGTGCGTGTGTATGACTCTGTGTGTGTGTGAGAGAGACTGTGTGTGTGTGTGTGCGTGTAAGCGTACATATATGTGTGTGAGATTGGGTGACCGTGACTGATCAGGTGGAGCGACTGGTCAGACCGGATGGAGACCCACCAATAGAATGGCCATCGGACGGATGGATGTCTCACGCCTCCGTACCGGTAATGCAACGGTAATGCACTCACCATGGCTGCACACAAGACCAGGCTGCTGCTGCTGCTGCAGGAAGAGCATGTGTGGGCATGAAGACACACACTGCCGGACCACACAGATTTTCCTGCGTGAACCAGGAGGTTGTCTGTGGAAGGTGGATTGACAACCTGAACACGTCCACTTTAGACTCTGGTGCTCCACTTGATGAACACTTTGTGTCATATGGCATGTTGCCTTGTGCTCATACAGTCACACCGGAACACCAGGCAGACACACACACACACACACACACATACACACCCAGACACCAGTGAGTTCATTCAATGATATTTAATATGACGGCTGTAAGCTATTTGTAAGTGCAGAGGCTGCAACGCCTGCGTGTTGCAAACGGTGACGACCAGACACCATGTTCTGCTCCCGTGTTGTGTGGTGAGGAGAGGTGCGATCGATATGCGGAGGTGACAACGGCAACTCTGCACACGTAACTCGTGAATCACGGCGGCTTGCGTCAACGACTTCACACACAGTACATCCTGCAAATTGTGAAACCACTCCACCGGCAACCACTGACCGCCGGATGACGAGCCTCTGTTTGCATACACACAATGCGAGGGGGTCGAACACACATTAGCACGGAGCATTGTTGCTTCCAACCCCACCAGCGCGCGTCTGCACACACACACATCCACCCCCCCACCCCCCGCTAGCGGTCCTAGCAGCCAGAGAGAGACTGTCTCTGCAGTGCAGCACTTGCACCAGTGGACACATAAGAGAGGCTGGAGTGGACTATGGCAGCTTCAGCACAAGTACACGCGCGCACACACACCCACACCCACACACACACACACACAAACACACACACAAATGATTTACATGAGTGTGTGGGAGGCAGGAGTCCACTAAGCCTGGAGTTGTAAATTGCCAACCCCCCTCCCCACCCAACACACACACACACACACACACACACACACACACACAAACACACTCTCTCTCATCTCTCTCTCTCCCCCTCTCTCTCCCTCCTCCCTCCTCCCCCCTCCCCACTCCCCACCAGTGGTAGAACACCACCGCCCGGTAACTGCTAGAGTGACATCACAGCTCACGCAGGTTTCCCCGCTTCGACCAAAGTGAGGAGGGAGAGAGAGAAAAAAATAACACACGCTGCCGATGCTTGGGTGGCGGAAGAGCCTGTAGGGATGGCATGAAGGGAGACACGCACGCGCACACGCATACACGGGAATACACGCACGCACACACACACACACACACACACACACACAGGAAGGTAGCTCAAAAGCAAAACGCGTTTTGTGTACAAGGCTCAGCCCTTCTTTGTGAGAGAGTTCCCAATATCTGCATTCAACCGCCTCCACAGGCGCTGTGCGCACACACACACACACACACACACACACACACAGCACACACACACACACACACACACACACACACACACACACACACACACACACACACACACACACACACACACACACACACACACACACACACACACACACACACACACACACACACACACACACACACACACACACAGCTTGAGTGAGCATCGATTCGTCGCAGACATTTAGCAATGCAAATATCATGGATAATGCAGAAGCTCACGATATGAAGCACTTCACTGAGAGAGAGAGACAAACGCAAGCGTCCAGACGTTCGCAAACCAGAGGAACTTCTCCATCACGGACCACTGAATCCCAGGGGGTCCAACATGTGTCTGACATGACATCAAACCACACGGACATCAACACACTGCAGCAGGTTGACATCGCGGTGATCCCTGCCTTCCTGTGGTTACCACAGATGATACTGCAGCAGCAAAACACACACATATTTACTGGCTTTAACACACACACACACACACACACACACACACACACACACACACACACACACACACACACAATCTCTATCATACACAAAGCATGCAGATAGACAGTGTTCCTCTTGGAAAGTGTCACCGGCCGTCGCCACGGCAGCCGACGTGCGCCGCTCGACTAATACGCTAACGCATAACTTCCGCTTCCACAGGCGCACCGTCCTCCCATACAGCGACATCCCTCCTCCACCCGCCCTACATCCTACACCACACATCAAGCCCCCCATCCGGACGCAGCAGAGACCGGGGGGGAGGTAAATTGGCGTGACAACTCACCTGACACGGAGCCTGAGCGCCAACAGCATGGGAGGAGAGAGTGATCGCGGCAGACTCGACTGTCTGTCTCGCGCCGAGGAGGAGGAGGAGGAAGAGGAAGAGGAGGAGGAGAAGAAGGAGGAAGGAGGAGGAAGAGGAGGAGGAAGAGGAGGAGGAGGAGGGGGAGGGGGGATCGCCGGGAACCCAAAAGATCACACAGTTACATGTGAGAACGCAAAAAGAAGAAAAAAAAACGACTTCCTTGTCTCCTCACACTTCTTCTCCTCTTTTTCTACTTCTCCTCCTCCTTCCGATGTCTGTTGCTTCTGTGTATCCAGATGTTCCCGACGGTAAGGGGACGGGTACAGGCTCGGGGTACAGCGGTGTGTGAGCAAGAGTGAGTGTGTGTATGTGTGTGTCTGTGGGTGTGTGTGTGTCTGAAGAGAGGAGGGGTTAGTGGCAGGACAGCGGTGTGTGAGCAAGAGTGAGTGTGTGTATGTGTGTGTCTGTGGGTGTGTGTGTGTCTGAAGAGAGGAGGGGTTAGTGGCGATGTAAGCAGCACACCCGTGGGAGCCGAGGGGATGGAAGTGATGGTTGTTGTGCAGCGAAGGAAAAAAAGCCACCAAAAACAACGAGGAGAACAACAACAACAACAACAACAACAAGAGAGAGAGAAAGAGGGAGAGAGAGGAGGAGAGAGAGAGAGAGAGAGAGAGAGAGAGAGAGAGAGAGAGAGAGAGAGAGAGAGAGAGAGAGCGAGAGAGAGAGAGATATCTGTCCTGTATGGGTTATTTTCTATCTCCATTTGGCTGAGTTCAAGGTTCCCCATCGGGACAGAAGCCTGCTCCAAAGAGGCGACTGTTCTCCTCCTTGGCAGGCAGCATGCTGGCTTGGCATGTGCGCTTCTGAGTGTGTTGCGTGTGTGTGTCTGTGTGTGCCTCTGTGTGCAAGGACACAATGTAGAAAGAGAGCGAACACAAGCCATAGTGGATGCTTGAATGGTCAGACAGACTGATTGGAGTGGAAAAACCATGATTGCATCATATAGATCAGTGGACACCCCCCACGCCTCCATCGATTTAAGATGAGCACAGATTTCCGATTCAAACAAGATAAGTCTACCGTTGTTTTCGCTTGAAGACGCGGGGTTATGTAAGGAGCGGAAAAATATATTCCATACAAATATCTTTTAAAATTACATTTGTCCTTGTGGCTGGTTGATTTAATTCACATTCACGCAGGTAAGTACAACACATCTTTTGCCTTCGGTTGGAAGCATACAAATGGTGCTTTTATATTATATTTTTAGAAGTGTGTCCTGCAGGATTTTGACAATCTGCCTCATCAAGATAAGCCAACATCACGGCCAGATACACCTCTCCAAGACCAACCGGGGGGGGAAAACTACATTTTTCTACTACTTGCACTCACAACTGTTCCACAACTAACATTGACGTCACCCATGGCAAACAGCGAAGCCCCAACTGTCAACTCCGACGCCGGCCAAATCAACGTTAAACACTATGTGTGTGTGTGTGTGTGTGTGTGTGTATGTGTGTGCGTCTGTCTGTCTGTCTCATAGAGTGGGATGCCTGACATGACGATCCATATCCTGTCCTTGTCATCCAGATTAATAAACTAATTGGCGAGTGATGGCGGATCGAGGCCAGGGGCGCTCCGTGAGTGATGATCGGCCCACGGATAACGCATTTATGTGCATGCTTGTCCATTTTTGTGAGTGTGTGTGTGTGTGTGTGTGTGTGTGTGTGTGTGTGTGGTTCTAAGACGTGCATGTGCATGCGTGTGTGTGTATGAGACGTGTGCGTGTGTGTGACGTGTGTGTGTGCGTGTGTGTATGAGACGTGTGTGTGTGTGTGTGTGCGTGCGTGTGAGACACGTGTGCATGTGAGACGTGCACTTGTGTGTGTGTGTCTGTGCGTGCGTGTGTATGACTCTGTGTGTGTGTGAGAAGAGACTGTGTGTGTGTGTGTGCGTGTAAGCGTACATATATGTGTGTGAGATTGGGTGACCGTGACTGATCAGGTGGAGCGACTGGTCAGACCGGATGGAGACCCACCAATAGAATGGCCATCGGACGGATGGATGTCTCACGCCTCCGTACCGGTAATGCAACGGTAATGCACTCACCATGGCTGCACACAAGACCAGGCTGCTGCTGCTGCTGCTGCAGGAAGAGCATGTGTGGGCATGAAGACACACACTGCCGGGCCACACAGATTTTCCTGCGTGAACCAGGAGGTTGTCTGTGGAAGGTGGATTGACAACCTGAACACGTCCACTTTAGACACTGGTGCTCCACTTGATGAACACTTTGTGTCATATGGCATGTTGCCTTGTGCTCATACAGTCACACCGGAACACCAGGCAGACACACACACACACACACACACATACACATACACACCCAGACACCAGTGAGTTCATTCAATGATATTTAATATGACGGCTGTAAGCTATTTGTAAGTGCAGAGGCTGCAACGCCTGCGTGTTGCAAACGGTGACGACCAGACACCATGTTCTGCTCCCGTGTTGTGTGGTGAGGAGAGGTGCGATCGATATGCGGAGGTGACAACGGCAACTCTGCACACGTAACTCGTGAATCACGGCGGCTTGCGTCAACGACTTCACACACAGTACATCCTGCAAATTGTGAAACCAACTCCACCGGCAACCACTGACCGCCGGATGACGAGCCTCTGTTTGCATACACACAATGCGAGGGGGTCGAACACACATTAGCACGGAGCATTGTTGCTTCCAACCCCACCAGCGCGCGTCTGCACACACACACATCCACCCCCCCACCCCCCGCTAGCGGTCCTAGCAGCCAGAGAGAGACTGTCTCTGCAGTGCAGCACTTGCACCAGTGGACACATAAGAGAGGCTGGAGTGGACTATGGCAGCTTCAGCACAAGTACACGCGCGCACACACACCCACACCCACACACACACAAACACACACACACACACACAAATGATTTACATGAGTGTGTGGGAGGCAGGAGTCCACTAAGCCTGGAGTTGTAAATTGCCAACCCCCCTCCCCACCCAACACACACACACACACACACACACACACACACACACAAACACACTCCTCCTTTTCTCCCACCTCCTCCCTCCCCCTCCTCCCCCCTCCCCACTCCCCACCAGTGGTAGAACACCACCGCCCGGTAACTGCTAGAGTGACATCACAGCTCACGCAGGTTTCCCCGCTTTCGACCAAAGTGAGGAGGGAGAGAGAGAAAAAAATAACACACGCTGCCGATGCTTGGGTGGCGGAAGAGCCTGTAGGGATGGCATGAAGGGAGACACGCACGCGCACACGCATACACGGGAATACACGCACGCACACACACACACACACACACACAACAGGAAGGTAGCTCAAAAGCAAAACGCGTTTCGTGCACAAGGCTCAGCCCTTCTCTGTGAGAGAGTTCCCGATATCTGCATTCAACCGCCTCCACAGGCGCTGTGCACACACACACACACACACACACACACACACACACACACACACACACACACACACACACACACACACACACACACACACACACACACACACACACACACACACACACACACACACTGTAAAACCGACACACTATACACACACTGCAATCGTAGTGTCCCCCCTTTTCCGTTTATTGACTGTCGATATGAAGCACTGAGAGAGAGAGACAAACGCAAGCGTCCAGACGTTCGCAAACCAGAGGAACTTCTCCATCACGGACCACTGAATCCCCAGGGGGTCCAACATGTGTCTGACATGACATCAAACCACACGGACATCAACACACTGCAGCAGGTTGACATCGCGGTGATCCCTGCCTTCCTGTGGTTACCACAGATGATACTGCAGCAGCAAAACACACACATATTTACTGGCTTTAACACACACACACACACACACACACACACACACACACACACACACACACACACACACACAATCTCTATCATACACAAAGCATGCAGATAGACAGTGTTCCTCTTGGAAAGTGTCACCGGCCGTCGCCACGGCAGCCGACGTGCGCCGCTCGACTAATACGCTAACGCATAACTTCCGCTTCCACAGGCGCACCGTCCTCCCATACAGCGACATCCCTCCTCCACCCGCCCTACATCCTACACCACACATCAAGCCCCCCCATCCGGACGCAACAGAGACCGGGGGGGAGGTAAATTGGCGTGACAACTCACCTGACACGGAGCCTGAAGCGCCAACAGCATGGGAGGAGAGAGTGATCGCGGCAGACTCGACTGTCTGTCTCGCGCCGAGGAGGAGGAGGAGGAGGAAGAGGAGGAGGAGGAGGAGAAGAAGGAGGAAGAGGAGGAGGAGAAGGAGGAGGAAGAGGAGGAGGAGGAGGAGGGGGAGGGGGGATCGCCGGGAACCCAAAAGATCACACAGTTACATGTGAGAACGCAAAAAGAAGAAAAAAAAACGACTTCCTTGTCTCCTCACACTTCTTCTCCTCTTTTTCTACTTCTCCTCCTCCTTCCGATGTCTGTTGCTTCTGTGTATCCAGATGTTCCCGACGGTAAGGGGACGGGTACAGGCTCGGGGTACAGCGGTGTGTGAGCAAGAGTGAGTGTGTGTATGTGTGTGTCTGTGGGTGTGTGTGTGTCTGAAGAGAGGAGGGGTTAGTGGCGATGTAAGCAGCACACCCGTGGGAGCCGAGGGGATGGAAGTGATGGTTGTTGTGCAGCGAAGGAAAAAAAGCCACCAAAAACAACGAGGAGAACAACAACAACAACAACAACAACAAGAGCGAAAGACGCCGGGATCTCCTCTGCTGAGGCAGGCTGTCAGCGAGCGAGCGAGCCGCCAGCCCCGTCCACTGCAGCAGAGCTGAGCAGAGTGCAGCGAGCGAGAGATGGGGAGAGAGCGAGGCAGAGAGAGAGAGAGAGAAACGAGAGAGAGAGAGACAGAGGCAGCGAGAGAGAGAGAGAGAGAGCAGAGAGAGAGAGAGAGAGAGAGAGAGAGAGAGAGGAGAGAGAGAGAGAGAGGGCAGAGAGAGAGAGAGAGAGAGAGAGAGAGAGAGAGAGAGAGAGCGACAGAGGAAAACAGGCATCCACCACTGTTGCCTGTTTTTAACAGTGCAGATGGAATGAAAACCTGGTGCTGGAGCGGCTCTCGGATCCTGGACCGTCTATCTTGCCTTCACTGGAAATATGCTTCCCTCCAAACGAGGGACGGGGGGGAGGGGAAGGGGAGAAGAAGAGGAGAGGAGAGGATAGGAGGAGAGATCGAAGAGGATGGGTTTTTTTTGGTTTGCTCTTGCTACATTGCCATCCCCAGCGAATTATGTATTTCGATTCCCGCCAATTCCTTCATCCATCCATCCGATCATCCGATCATTCATTCATTCATTCATTCCCTGATGACTAAATTACACACTACATCTGAGACCACATAGATAATTGTAGTTGGATGGACCGGCTCTCCGGTGCACGCCTCCTTTCAGCGAGTGATCCCGAGAGCCCGGCGACCCCTCACCCCTAGGGGTCCGGGGGTCAGCTGCCCCCCCCTCCTCCCCACCCCCCACCTCACACACACCCACCCCCATCAACACGGTGATGGTGCAGTGAGATTTTCCCCTCCCCTCCATCTCTCGGTCATCTCAGTCTCCCCCCTGCTTCCCCCCCCCCCCCCCGTCCCCATCACTCCACTTGCACGTGCTCAGTACTTTATCTCTCTCTCACGTCCCCACTTTTCTCTCCATCCAACACACACACACACACACACACACACACACACACACAGACACACACACACATACTTGTGTGTGTGTGTGTGTGTGTGTGTGTGTCTCTCTCATAACAAGTGCTTCACCAGATCCGGAGATTTAAATAGGATCATCTCACCCCAGTGCTCCTACTCAGGTATGCACAGAACAAAGCCTGGAGTGCGGCAATGTCCACGATGATACTCACACACACACACACACACACCCCACCCCATACTTTGTTATATGTCTGGAGTGCGGCAATGTCCACGATGATACTCACACACACACACACACACACCCCACCCCTCTCCCATCCGACCCCACCGGTTATCTGGAGGACCAACCGTAGGGGAGGAGTGTGGGCTGAGGTGAGCATCCGTGTGTTCGAAGAGGGTTTTGAGGGTCTCTCTCTCTCTCTCTCTCGTGTAATGTCTATCATGCCCTTTGAGTGGAGAGATTGGAATAGGATCTGTGTTGAGGGCTACCTCTCCCCCTGCTGCTGCCAGTAGGGGTAGGGGTGGTGGTGTCAGGGTAGGGGGTGGTGGTGTAGGGGTAGGGGTGGTGGTGTAGGGGTAGGGGGTGGTGGTGTAGGGGTAGGGGTGGTGATGTAGGGGTAAGGGTGGTTGGGTAGGGGTGGTGGTGTAGGGGTAGGGGTGGTGGTAGGGGTAGGGTGGTAGGGGTAGGGGTGGTGGTGTAGGGGTGGTGGGTAGGGGTGTGGGTAGGGGTGGTGTGGGTAGGGGTGGTGTGTAGGGTAGGGGGTGTGTAGGTGGTAGGGGTGGTGGTGTGTAGGGTGGTGGTGGTAGGTGTAGGGGTGGTGGTAGGGTAGGTGGTGTGTAGGGGTAGGGGGTGGTGGTGTAGGGGTAGGGGTGGTGGTGTAGGGGTAGGGGTGGTGGTGTAGGGGTAGGGGTGGTGGTGTAGGGGGCAGTGGTGTAGGGGTAGGGGGTGGTGGTGTAGATGTAGGAGTAAGGAGTGGTGTTTATGGCGGGTGTTCTGAGCCGGGCCCAAGGTTTCTGGACCCTGGGCCCGGTGCGACGGGGTGAATCCCTCGGTGATTAACAGCGGCAGACCGTATGCACCAGCCGTCAATCAAGATCTATGGCGGCATCGCTGGCCCCCGCTGGCCAATCACAACAACCGCCTGACAAAACGAAAACAGCTGACCGACCGCAAGGATTTATGAGGCTATTCCGAAGTTTGAATTCAGTGCTCTTGACTGAGACGCAGATGTGGAGTGTGGAGTAAATTGATATACTGTACATATTAAAAACAAAGGTGTGGCCTGAAGGATGCTTGTGACTTTGTACAAGACCCTAATGAAAAACACAATGAAAAAGCACAATCCCACGTGAAACAACTTTGTGCTAATTTGATATTATGATCATCCCTAAAGCACGTTTCTCAACCACAGCCTGTACACCGGCGCCTCAGCTTCTCTCAAGACATAATTTCAGAACCCCAACCCTGCAATTTACTCAGTGATTAACGTCCCAATAATGTACCGAGTGGGTGTGTGAGTGCCACAGCGGTACAGAGGAGCAGGAGAAATCATGCATTGTGCGTGTATTTAGAAATTGACGGACACATGCTATAATCACCATTTGTCGATGATGGCGCCAAGTTAACATTCAGACAGTGGCATCCAAAACATATTTCTTCCCCACGCAGTCCATTTGACAAAAACATCAAATGGAAAAATGTGCAGAAGATGTGTTATGTATGTCGTACTTAATGCGGTTACATAAAAACAACAGTTGTTCAAATCAGTAACCTGAGGGACTAACAGTGCAGGGTGGCATGTGTAAGCAGACATCAGACATGGCCGCACAATCGCTTTGGGAAACAGGCTTATTGAGCGTTTGTGCAATCGCACCGTTCAAGGTGTTTCACAACACCTAGCACGCTCTTAGCGGGGTCGGGCTATCCACCGCTGGATCGATATCAGGAATGTGCTGGCAGGACGCTTCGACTGATGTATCTGCTGAACACCACGGACTCAAAAACACCCCAGTCAATGCAATTCACCAGCAGAAGGCCTAGTTAACACTTCAAACACTCAACTCACAAGTTCCTTTTTTATTTAAACATCGGAGTACGTCTACGCCGCATTTCAAAGCCTGTTCTTCCTGCTCGTTGCTCTTCTTCATTTCGATTCTATATTTTCTAAAAATGCTTCCCTTTTCGCCACACAACCTCCGCAGAAAGCGAGAAAGACCTTCTCTCTCCGAAAGCAGCGGGGAGGTGCGTTGGTGTTCCCGGAGCCCTGAATTGGCAGCCTTTCTCTCAGAGATAAATATATCTCATGAGACACACACGCACACACACAAACATGCACACACACACACACACACACACATACATAAAGAGATAGGTGGGGGGGGGGGGGGGGGGGATAAAGAATACCATATTCATTTCACGGGTCACACTCCCGTACAAGCTGGTAGCCACAGAGGGGAAAGGCATTAGGTGCCATCCTAATGCTTCCCCATTCAAACGGTAAACAGCGGAGCGTACCAGCCCATCCCACTGCCACCGTTGCCATAACTACTCTCACTCCTGCTCCAGTCACTTCAGCTAGCTCGGTGTGGTGCTCGTGAATGACTTCGCCTAAATGGCTTTGGTTATGTGTCTGTGTGTATGTGAGTGGGTGGGTGTATGTGTGTGGGTGAATGTTTGGGGGGGAAGGGGGGTGTGGGGTTCATAGCCATCTCTTCCAGGAGTCTGTTAGTTACAATTGGTACACTGACGAGCGATGGTGTTCCGTGGGGCCGGGTGCGAGGGGAGACCCCGGCGAAGGGAGCGCAAAGCCATTGGAAGGGATCGTTAACTTTCCCAGAGCGTCACGCTTTGTTCCTGCGAAGGCGAACAAAGGCCAACGTTTGCATGCTTTGGCGTGAGCCAAGATCAGCAGACGTGACGAGTGGATAAGCGGCCATGCAGGAAAACCTGACACTTAAGGAAAACATGGCCGCCCGATCTTAATGGGGAAATTAGCCGATAAAGGTCAAATAACCACCGCCTGTAATGTTGCCTTAAAGGATTGTTTTGAGCGGCAGATAGAGACCACAGACAACTCGCCCTTCCAGATTCATCAGCAAAGTCGACTCGGGCAAAGTTAATTTACGGCACATGATGTGATCCAAATTGAACCGTCACTGCCTGAGAGTCCTTGTTTTTGGGATGGCACGGCAAAACTGTTTTGTGTGTGTGTGTGTTTGTCCCACCATGTAAGCCCATCTCCTATACAGCAACAACAACAACAACAACAACAACTTGAAGCGGAAGCGCTAGCCCAGCTCCTAGGAGGTCACATTAAAGGCTCAGCTTGTCTGTTCCAATACATTGCGACTGTTATGACGACTGCCACAGCCTATAGCCCAGTCTCAGTGATTACACCGCACGCGACTGTTACCAGCGTGCTGCATCTGTGCACTGTCAATTAGTTCCATGGTGCCACTGTGTACAGGCGTGGGTGTG
>PIJE02000211.1:244630-274630 GCA_002895965.2 Coryphaenoides rupestris | reverse complement strand
ACGCCGTCCAACATCAAGCTATCAATCCCCCTCTACAGTTGAGAAGCGATGCCCGCCACTGCAGCTAGCGCCACGCCGCCGCCGCCACCACCGCACTTTGCCTCTGATGCATGAGCCACTTAGCTTCCCAGCCGCCAACCGGAAAGCATAATGGCCGGCGTTTTGTTTTTTTCTCTCCCTTTTTTCCCCACCACGTACGCCTCGCTGCCGTGTCACCGCGGAGACGAGGAGCCTCGTCGGCGCCTTGCAGGTAACCTTGACGCATGCGTCTCTGTGCATACATTGCTGCTAAGAATGATCTATGCCTGGTTCTGCTGCTGCTGATGGATATATATACGAACAAACACACACACGAACACAAACACACACCCACACACAAACACAAACACACACAAACACGAACACACACACACACACACAAACACACACACACACACACACACAAACACACGAACACAAACACACACCAACACACACACACAAACACACACACCACAAACACACACACGCACACACACGTCAAGGGCATGCGATTAATGGTCATGGAAATGTAGTTGTTAATCTTTTGACCACCGGGAAGTGATGTGATTATTGTGATTAATCTGCGACACAACAATTGACAAAGGCGGCGATTAGCTTACAACTAAGCGCCAGGCCATCGTTTTTTGTCGTTGACATCTGAAGACGTTATTCGGAGTGGGTCGTCGTGGTTACCTGCGTAAAAGGAAAGAGCTAAAAAAAAAACCACATCTCTCTCTCTCTCCATCTCCACATATTTATTCACTGACCTCTCCACAACGTCCCCACATCCACACAGAGGCGGGCAGGTGTGTGGAACTGAAACATCATTATTGGTCCATTAATGAGCACGCTGGATGTGCATCTACCTCCACCAGCAGCCCCCATCCCCACCATCCATCCCCGGCACCGGCACCCAGCAGCCTATGGTGGTCCCGGCAAGGCCTCTGGGACCGAACTAGATGGAGGAGATAACCTCCATCTGTCTTCATGACTGTCTGCCCTTTATTGCCTTATAGGAGAAATGTTGCTTCCCTGTGAACCTACCCCCCCCCCCCAAGTTCTAATTTGATATAAGGGTTAGCCTGTGCACTTTGCAGTGAGGATGAATTGAGAATTTGTTTACTCACCGTGTTAAACAGCTGAGGGGCATTCTAACACCAGACAATTGAACGTGGCGTTCTCCTTTTTCTAGATGTAATTAGGAAGAAGGGGGCCTGACGGCCATTTGCAATCTCCTGGAGCACTAGGCGGTGGAACGTGATTGGACGTGATCGTGTTGCATTAGGCTTCAATGTTACCTCTGAGCCAGCACCGGTTGACTAGAGCCTCAAACAAAGCGTCTCAATCATAACCCATTTGAAACAGAATAAACAAATAAACCCATGAATTATGAATATCTAATTACATTTTCCAGGACACCCATTATCGGGTAACCCTTACATACATAAAGCAACCATCATTCTTAATGGTCAAACAGGCAAAGCTAAAAAGCTAACCATCGTTCAAGTCAAGGTATGTCATTGTGCTGCTGACTATTATAAATGGGGAGTATCATAACAACTGGTTATATACCTTTTCACCCCCTCTCCCCCTCTTTCCTTCGCTCTCTCTCCATCCCCCCCAGTCAACCTTGTGAAAGTTGGGAGGAGGGTGTGCAGCTCGCCCCCCATCAGTAAGACCCAGCTGGCTAGCAGACGTGTGATTGGGCGAGACAGTCCCAGGACATCACACTAGCAGGAAGCATTGGCAGTGGCCAATCAGTGTATGTGTATGTACAGTATATGCGTGTATGTGTTGTTGTTGTTGATGTGAGAGTAGACTTACACACCATGAGTAAATTTTAATGTTTGCATCAGTAATTGACAATTAAACCAGAAGAAACACACCCAGACAACTGAGGATTGTTTATCTTTAGTTATTCCCCTCAAATGACAATATTTCAAAATGCTCAGAATCGTAAAATAGATTACATGACATGCCCTTACCTCCTGCCTAGGTATAGAATAAGCCTAGCATGCAGTTATATTATAATGGGTATATTTTACAATAGGTTAATCGTCCAATAGACCAAGTTGTCTGCTATCTGGATGTTGCAGAAGCCTACAGAAACTTGCAGACAACAGAAATATATTTTCTTTAAAAATTAATAAACACTTCCAGAAATGGCAACAGATGTGAATAAAAGAGAACAGGTTTATTATGAGGAAACCGTTCACCGTGTATAAAGTTATTGTGGAAGGTGAGCAGCTCATTGGTGATAATGAAAGAAATGGACATATCACGTCCATAGGTTGTCTGGCTTTGACAGCAATGTCTGACAATAACGTCTGCAGCGATGTTGCTATATGTATCCTGCATATCTCTACAATATGAAAACCAACGATGCAGTTTAACGACGCTGGCCAAGCAGAAGGCAGCAGAGCCTCCGTGCGCAAAACCTGTTTGACATGGCGTGCGTGGTTGAGCATTAACATTACTCAGGCGGGACTGTTAAAATACCAGCCTACGCACTGAGACACAGATCACACGGCCCTGCAGCGGAAGGAAGTCGTCACGCGTTGATGACCAATTGACCTTTTCAGAGTTGATCGAAGAACGCACGTCGAGTTTGTGCGTTGTTTGCCACACAAATCCCACAACGCGGGCCGGAGTTCAACCAGTACGCTCGCCTGTGTTCCCACCACCACCACCACCACCACCATTAGATAGATCGCAGCAGAGGAGGAGGAGGATGTACACGTAACAAGGCAGCTTTGACCGCATTTGATTTTCGGCTTTGTTTTTGTTGTGCCGGGGGGAGGTTATCGGGGTAAATCTAATCACCGACGGCCTCTCCAGACGGTCTGTCTCCAGCCCTGCAGGCTGCAGACCTTATGCACAGATAATGTCACTTCCTCTTGAAAAAATAAAACAACAACTAAACTCACTTGCTCTTTTTCTCCTGTTGAAATGAGAAAAAACGTGTTTTTGCTATATATAATAATATGTCTTTGTAATTCGGATAACATTTATAAGCGAGTTAGAGCAAGGCAGTGGCATTAAGCCTGAAGCTGTGTTGTGTGATACAAGCAGAGAAAACATTTTCCCAAAGGGGAACTACAAAGACTATCCTATCTTACCAGCAATAACACGTTATGTGTTGACCTCGTGGCAATGTGTGTGTGCAGCATTAGAAGTTCAAAAGGTTGGTTAAGGAATAAAACCATTTGTATAAAAAAATCCCCATGCCACTGCTGATGTGTATTGCAGCCACGTCTTGCCAGTGGAGATCAATATTCAATTGTTTACAATGCTGGCGTAACCATTATAAGCCTTAAACTCTGCTGCTCAAACAAGTTGAGCACAAGATGATTAGTGAACAGTCTTTATTTATACAACGTGGGCTCACAAAACTACAAACACACGCGATTGATCATCCGCTTGCTTGAGGAAATGCTTCCCCTGTTGTTGTCCGTATAAAACAAAACAAAAGCCTGCCTCTAACTTCTTAACTTATAATTTCCACGAGAGTGATTTTTGGACGCTTAACGACAAATCCGTCACATGGGACTGACACGCAAGATGGCCCTCGCAGACAGAAGACAGAAGACATGACAGACAATGCAACAAACACGACGTAGAAAACCCTTTTAGACGTGGTTCACGTAGCGTGTAATGGGATGCACAGACCCACCTGTTTGTTGGGTCTGAGAGGGCTTCAGACTGCCAAATGGGGGGCCGACCAATCGAGCCTCCGCACAGATAATGAGGATTGATGCAAATGGGGAACTTTGGTTCTAATCGCCGTGTTGGCAGGAGGCCGCACCGTCAGCATAAACCACACGCATGCACACACACGGCTGACAGGATAGGGCACTATGTCAGGGAGAAAATGAGGGAAAGCGAGAGAAGATCATTATAAAGAGAGAGAAATAGATCATAAAGAGAGAAAACATATATCAGAAGAAGGCGAAAACACATTTATTTGTAGTCATGTCCTAGTTTAAACTAGGTCTCTCCAGATGTTGGTATAGGTTTAACCCACAGTGAGAGAAGTACGTTGCCTTGGCGATTGCTGCTATAGCGCAGTGACATGCTAGGAATATATCCTGGCCAAAGGAACAGACCTACATTCAGCATCAACCGTGTGCCTTGAATACTGAAGAGATGCACAAATAATTTACCTGCTGGGCCTTCATACTGTACGGGATACAAATAAATATTCAGTTGTACACACACACACACACACACACGCACGCACACACGCACGCGCGCGCGCGCGCGCGCGCGCACGCACACACACACACCACACACACACACACACACCACACACACACACACACACACACACACACACACACACACACACACACACACACACACACACAACACACACAACACACACCACACACACACACACACACACAACACACACACACACTTGACACTATTCAACCAATGTACGTAAACACAAACACACACACACACACACACACACACACACACACTCTATTCAACTAATGTTAGAGAAAGCATATGTATGATATGCACGAATATGAGTGGCCAGCAGTAGATGACAATGAGATCAGGATCCATGGGTCCAGAAATGGCCTGTACTGAACCGAGGGTTTCCCCGTCCCTGTGTACCCATGGCCATCACCCAACAGCACAAGACAGAAGAGCGAAGGTGAGACATCCCTGGGGCCTACATCAAGCACCAGCGACGGCTCTGCACACTGACGTGCAGACGAGTGGATATTCAATACTATGAAACCAACCCTGCTTGGAGACTCACGACAAACTCTGGGATCGACGGAGCATGAAGAACAGCAGCTTGCTACTTCTTATCTGACACACACACGTGCGCACACACACACACACACACACACACACTTTGGTTCATTTCAGAAAGTGTGCTCTGCTCACTTTTAGCAAATATGCATTTTGCCATCAACCAAGGCTGTCACCCCACAACATCAATTTGATCAGACAATTACCTGGAGACAGCGGAGGTTCATACTCTATATAACTATGTAGTCCCAGACTTTAGATTAACATCCAAAGTCTGAACGCAGACCAACTCAAGTGTGTGTGTATGGGGAGTTTCACTTTCTGTTGCTTTCAATTTGTTTTCAATCATGTTCCTGGGGTCGGGGATCTGGAGACGTGTGTTACATGGAATGGGTCTCTACTGGAAACAACCTGACCGGTGGAACCACAACAAACGTGATATGCTTAACCAATAGTCTCAGCTCCAGTATGCCTGGCAACACCTTGGAAGAGAGAGAGAGCAGGGGGTGGGTGGGGGACATTGAGACACAGGGAGGGAGAGAATGAGAGTGAAAGTGTGAGTGAGAGAGAGAGTGAGAAAGACAAGAGAGAGAGATAGAGACATTGAGACAGAAAGAAAGATTGAGAGAGAAAGGGGATCAGGGAGACGCAAACAGAGAGAGAGAGAGACGACCAGACAGCGAGACAGAGAGACAGAGAGAGACATTAACATTACTGACACCGCGACAGGAAGACAAATATGCTGGAACTCATGGGAGAGGCATTGAGCCAAGCGCTGCAGCCCACAACCACAGAGCAGCGGTGGCGCACACACACACACACACACACACACACACACACACACACACACACACACACACACACACACACACACACACACACACACACACACACACACACACACACACACACACACCACACACACACACACACACACACACACACACACACGTTTGTATTGAGCAGATTAGGCTAATTCATCCAGCAAAGCACTTTCTCCTCCTACACCCTTGAGATGACACAATGATGGTCTTGGTCCGGACAGGAGCGCCAGGGCAGTGGTGTGTGTCTGTCTGTGTGTGTGTGTGTGTGTGTGTGTGTGTGTGTGTGTGTGTGTGTGTGTGTGTGTGTGTGTGTGTGTGTGTGTGTGTGTGTGTGTGTGTGTGTGTGTGTGTGTGTGTGTGTGTGTGTGAGGGAGGCGTAGTCATGTTGAGAGCTGATAGCAGAGCACTCAACGCGTGTGTGTGTGTGTGTGCATGTGTGTGCACGTGTGTGCGTGCTGAACTGAACTTTCCATCCCGTATACCGCCCTGCCATTCCATCGCTGTGTGTGCCCCACAAGGTTGTGTCGATGTGGCAGTAAAGTTCGGCTCGGCTGTTTCATAAGCCACTCTCTCTGGTGCCCCGTCAGTCAGTGGGCCCCCCGTGAGTCTCTGCCGGGAAGTGGAGGCGGCGGCGCGCAGGGCAACGGCCAATTAGCGCCGCGGCCAATTCCCCTCGGTGCGGAAACGCTAATCATTAGCTAATGCACGTGCTGCGTGGATATCGAGCGGGCGGCTGGGGAAGTTCTCTTGAAAGAGAGAGAGAGCGGAGACTGAGAGAGAAAGTGGGGCCGAGCGCGATGATACGACCTTCCTAATCAATCGCTCCGTAGTATTCTTCGTTGTTTCACATCAAGCACGGCGACAACAGTACAGTTCTAGTTCAGAGTTGCCCTGCTTGTTTGTTGTTGGGCTGCAAGCATCCGCTCCAACACAACACCACACACACACACCACACACACACACGTACACGCACACAAACACACACACACGTGGGCGCTTTCTGTGTCGAAATAAGAGGCACCCTGGAAGGCTCAATAAAGAGGAGTAGGGATGCAGAGGTTGCTCAGCAGGGTGCCATCAACGGCCCTTTGTCCCCGTGTCTCTCTCACACACACACACACACACACACGCACACACACAGCACACACACACACGCGCACACACACACACACTCTCTCTGTAGTTTATTTTCAAAGTTACCTTGCCTCTTGGTCCCTCTCTCTCCCGTTTGACATCACACTCATCCTCCATCTGGTCTACATGGTTATTAATAAACTCCTCATTTCAACAACATGTCATGGGCTGATGCAGACCTCCTGATAAGTGTCCTCTTAGTTACAGATGGCGGGGTATGTACCCAGGTGAGGAATTAACGGGGGCTCGAGGTATTTAGCCTATAATCCATTTGCATTGCCTTGGAAATTGGGATGACAGGCGTTTAAATGCCCCCGTAAAACTTCATTTCTGTATTTCATCATACATTTACACATTTGTAAATGTCATTGAATATTTAATTGAATATTGGTCTATCATGCAACAAAAAATAAGGTATGTCCCCACATTCAGTAAAATTGGCCTTGATATCATCTGAAATGCCCCTGAAGCATATTATATGGGGCCAACAATTATTTAATTTCTTAAATCCTGGTGACAAACCAAAAATGGTGATGATCGATGATCATTCTGACAAGTATCACCGAACAGCGATTAATAATCGCAGTCTTTCTATAGATACACTTGACGATGTCGCTTTTTGACGAGGTCCACCGGGGCCAGTTGCTTCTCAACTGCTTGAACGAGTCAATTACCCAGTACTTAGGGTGCAGCGAGCTAATGGTCTAGTTTGTCATCATTATCAAACACACCATAACCTTCAAACCACGAGAAGAAGAAAAGCATCTCACGTTTGAACCAAACAACCTATTGTCCTGGTAATTATCATCCGGTCATTTAGCCTGCCTCAGCAGCTCATCAGCCTGGCCCTGCCATGCGCCATCTCTATTTGTCAATGAAACTGAGGTGTTGCAACCACCCCTACTCACTGTGGAACATAATGGCAAGAACAAGCTGGGGTCAGGGGGCTAAGTAAGTGATGGACCTGGAGCTGAGAGTGATGGATAGACATGGAGTTTGTAATTGACATTGCCAGGGCAGGAGTAATGGCAAGAGTAAGGTCTGGCAAAAAAACATGACTTTGAAAAATGGAAGAGGAAAAAAAAAAAAGGCACATCTAGAAGCGTTATTGAACATATTGTGGCAGCCGGCAGAGGCACCAGAGAGGAGAAGGTAAGGAATAACATATATGTACCCTTCCCGATCCTAACGCGCATGCCCAAATACGGGAGGTCCGGGTGACGTCATGCCAATCAAGGCAATGCAGAGCACCGGGACCTCGTCAACGCAGCGCAGCGGGAGACAAGCGACGCGTTGATTGACGGGATATAAAAAGGGAAGTCACCCACACACAAGGGAGGAGTATGGGAGATATGATTATGAGAAAGTTGCTGACGTATGTAATGTGTATGACCCATTTCTGGAGGAGAACCCTGCTGTGTGCTGAACCCCTGGACCGCCTGAGAACCCTGCTGTGGGCTGAACCCCTGGACCGCCTGAGAACCCTCCCCGTGAACGACCCCCGCCTGGCTGACTACCCGACCCATCGCCGAACCCCGCTCTCCCTGAGGACCCGTCTCCGTGTACCGACCCCTGCTTATGGACCTCGACGATTCTTACTGCATGTGAATTTGCCATGGTCCCTAGGACCCCCCTCTACCCCCTCTCCCCTGAACAAGACAATAAACGGGCAAAGTACCTTGATTGGGTGGTGGAC
The DNA here is from genome assembly GCA_002895965.2 of Coryphaenoides rupestris. Lineage (NCBI taxonomy): Eukaryota > Metazoa > Chordata > Actinopteri > Gadiformes > Macrouridae > Coryphaenoides > Coryphaenoides rupestris. The sequence continues at coordinate 266,185 of PIJE02000211.1, read as the reverse complement.
CTTGATTTTATTAATTCCAGTCCTGTGCACACTCTACCACCTCGGGAGTGTGTCACAATATTAAAAACAGTTTTGGGGGCCGCAAGTTTGGGATTTAATGCAATGGTGATCCGTTCTCGGTTTTGTCATTTCAAGCACTCATCTCAGAGATGAGAAATACGAGAGGATTAATGTCCCTGTGTTTGAATGGGAAATATTTAGTCGGTGGGCCACACACACACACACACACACACACACACACACACACACACACACACACACACACACACACACACACACACACACACACACACACACACACACACACACACACACACACACACACACACCGATGCTTTGATTAAATGGGACGGATGAAAAAATGTGACAGTTTAGTTCTGCCGTTCCCACGGGAGTGGATTACAATTTTGGATGCTGCATTTGAGCCGCTCGCTATCATGTGAGCTTCAATAGGCCTAAACTAATTGTAAAATCTGGTTTTGAATCATCATTAAAATAAATCTAGCGTCAACTATACATTCACTATAGACCAGCAATACCGCTTCATCAAAACAAAGAGCAAACAGTACATTCGAACCCTTAATAAGTGGCTTCATTTCACAGAGCTACTATTTGAATGTGGAAAGCGATAGCTATAAAAGCTAATGGAATGAGTTCCACAAGAGGGGTTGCATGAAGAGGAGATTCTCTGGGGACCGCTCGCCAGATCCATCGACCAATTTGATGCCTAAGACTCCCAACCCACACTAAACCAACATAGCAGACAGAAAGGCTCTATTTTGGCATGAGTGTCATCGAAAACTAACTTGCCCGCCAGCTCACATCGACCCGAGGGGTATCAACACAGGAGAATCTGGGGAGATGTGTGATTGTGTGGCCTAATGCCTTCGCTTCCCCTTCCCATAATTCTTCGTTCAACTAACAGCCATCTACAACACTCAATGAGGGTGGGCCTCATTAGGGGGGGAATGAGACCGCCGGGCCTATGGCTTTCAAATAGACCTGAGATTAAGCTAACGACTCCATTAGGAACGCCTCAATGTCACCGCAATGACAGTGTGCACATCTCGGGTGTCGGCTGACGACATTTTAACGATTGTTTAACACAAAGACGCCCGCAATTATTATGCATGGATGTGTTGCAAACAGTGGAATAAACGCATTTTACAACTTTGAGCACTGCATTGATTTAGCTAACCATTTATGCACTCCAGTTAAATACATCTCAGCATAGCATCCGAATGCACATGTATCATTTACATTCAACTGAGGTGTTCTGGTCTTGATGTTGGAAGAACACCCACACCCACACCCACACAAACCCCACCACAAAAAAGCAGTTTGTCTGTAGAAAGTTTGTCTTTCGAAATAGCACATGGTCTTCCCATCGTGAACACAGTGAGCACAGTGAACACAAACACACTCGGCCGGTACTGGTAAACCAAACGTTTCACGAAGCCGGCGGGGAGCCAAGCTAAAACGTCCAGACACCATGTCCTTAAACAAAGCATCTATCAAGTCAAGACAATTTTATTTGTATAGCCCTTAATCACAGTTACAGTCTCAAAGGGCTCCACAGCCCTTTTACCGTCAAGGTTTAAAATCAAACCGTGTCGTAGACTCCCCATGATAGAAATACATTTGTTAAAATCGTCTTCTGAAACCTCCATCTTGTGACTCGAGTCCGGACGAATATCTCCGTACAAACAAAACAGGAAACCCTGTGTAATTTGGGGAAAAAATGGCAGATTCCTGGCGCAGGTGCTTGCTGTGTGGCCTCCCCCCAAAGGTTCTGCTACAGCATTGTCGAACTTCTGGATCCGAGATGAATAACTATGAGCACTCTTCTGTACAAAGCTCACAGAAGAGTGCACTGCCTCGCTCACCCACTCACTCACGCTATTGTAAGAATCTTCTCTCATCATGTTCCTGCCTCCCTTTTATCCCTCTCCTGGAAGACCTGCTGCCCCCTGAGCTCCGCCCTGCCCTCCGCCACACAGAGAGATATGCTTTAGCAGCAGATTGCAGCTACATATGATGTTTGGATACGGTCCATTGTTCTTCTGCATCACAAGAGCCAAACGGGATAGTCTGTGTCAGCCGTTAGCAGAGGAATACGGCCCGGAAACCGATTGTCCCCTCGGGAATGCATTCGGAAAGCCCATGCGCATGGATTTTGGATATATGCATATGGGTGCAGCACGCACCCATTGCGTGCATTACAGTGGATCAATCGTGAGAAAACAAAGAGCCGGCCAGGTCGTCTTCATTGTCAACATGGCAGAAACACCGCTCTTCCTGCTGCCATCATCATCATCATCATCATCATCATCATCACCCATTCAATAAGGAGCACCTTTGATCACAGCAACTCAGCGTTGGATCAGAGAACGTCTCCTCTCCCTTCCACTCAGCCTCCCCTCCTTCTCCCCTCGGCACTCCCTGTGCCTCCCAGGGACAGGTAGCACGCATACAGTCACACCATCTGCAAGACTCCCATATAGACGGTGCACTGCATGGTCCAAGGCTGCCACGGCTTCCCACCCGACACCGGATTTCGTTGTGGTTCACTCAATACATTTGAATAATAACATGATGTGGTCACTACAATAGGTGGCCACAAGCTGAGCTCCAAAAGTGTGAAAACTCATTGAGCGCATTTATTGATCACGTTGTGATAACGATCATTAAATTAGGATTATCCTCATGAACCATTATTGTCCCCCAGCTGGGCCGTGAGTTACATCCAGCAGTCCTACTCCTACTATGTTATAGCACAACTTCTGGGTGGGGAAGTAACCTGAAACACCCTTGTTTCCTCTTTCGTTACGGAGATATTCTACCGAGAAAACTCATTTGGGTGAGTGGATGAAGCTTTCAGAAAGGGGATTTTAATATGTGTATTCCTACCATGGCCAGTCTACACGGTGTTGATTTGAATGATTTACAGACCCTTTTTTTTTTTACTGCTCACTGCTGGCTGAGTTAGTGTTCCAGCAAGGGGATTGATAAAAAGAAATATGAAGGAAATGAAAGCGCAAAACACTCTGCCTTCAGATTTAGATAAGTAATCTTAAGTGTGATTTGTGAGACTACATCCTGATAACATCCCTATGAGCCCGTTCCTAAGTACAGGACAGACTCAAGCACTCGCTCATTTCCCTCTCCATCATATCGCTGTGCCGTGTCTTTTATCTTTGATTTCTCTTTATTGACAGTGGATATGGCTCAGAGGAGCAGGCCATGTTTCAGCACTGCACCGCGTCTGCTACACTTCAGTGACTACGCCTCTGAGCTGCGAAGAGAGAGAGCGAGAGAGCGAGAGAGAGAGAGGATGAAAAGGTATATAACCATGAGAGAGGGATGGAGTGGGGGCAGATTGTTCAAGACTCAACTCCAGCTCAGCCGCAATGTGGCTTTTGCAGGGCGAGATATCTCTCTGTCACTTTTTCTGTCTCTCCCTCGTGCCGCCAGATATTGAAAGCCGCCTCGACAACACATGTTGAGTGTAAAGTGTATAAAATAAATAAACAAACAATATGCGGCAGATTGTGCCTGTGTACGACCAATGCTGTATTGGGTGTGTGCGTGGGATCATGTGCGCGTGTGTGAGTGCGTACACGCACACGTTTGTGCTCATATGTGTGGTTCCTTCATGTTTTTTCAGGTTTTTGTGTGTGTGTGTGTGTGTGCATGCACATGTGTGCGTTCATGTGCATGTTTGTGTGTGTGCGTGTGCGTGTGTGTGTGTGCATGTGTGTGTGTGTGTGTGTGTGTGTGTGGTGTGTGTGTGTGTGTGTGTGTGTGTGTGTGTGTGCATGGAGCAGGGGGCTGGAGGGTCCACAGTGACAGGCTGTTGCTCAGGCAGACAGCAGCAGACGGGCTGTTAATTACGCGGGCTAATAGAGCAGCTACAGATTCACAGCAGGGTGCGGAGGGGTCCAGACAGCGCTCAGTGATGTACAAAGATAGACACAGAGCAGACGCTAGCGGGAGGTCACAAAGATAACCAAAAAGGAGGACAAATGTAGCTAAATGCGTCCTTTGGCTGCAATACGTCAAAGGTAAAACATCATACGGCATATATCGAAAATATGGAGAATGATACGTATATGTAGCTTTGAAAGCTTGAAATAATATGACTTGAATGTTGGGTTACTTTTACTATGGTAAATGGTAAATGGATTGCATTTATATCGCGCTTTTATCCAAAGCGATTTACAGCTGCCTCACATTCGCCCATTCATACACCGACGGCGGTGTCAACCATGCAAGGTAACAACCAACACGTCAGGAGCAGTTAGAGTTAGGTGGTGTCTTGCTCAGGGACACTGAGCCCGGGGATCAAACCAGCAAACTTCCAGTTGCCAGACAATCGCTCTTACCTCCTGAGCTACTGCCGCCCACAATTTACTGGAGTAAGCATGTGTTTATGAAACATGTGTTTACAAGACATGATGTAACTATGACGAGATCAGAAACAGAAAAAGGATGATTACAAAGTGGCTGCTCATGGCAGAGGCACCTTGCCGTAGCTTTACAGTTAAAGATTGGCAGTGTTGTCGTTTGTGTGCTTTGTGTATTTCCCTACGGGGTGGTCACACAGAGGGGTGGGTCGTTGTTCCCACCGATACCAAGGTCTATAACAATGCTGAACGACGATGTGCAATAGATGGCATGTTGTCCCCGTGTCTCTTAGTCCCCATGAGGACAGTCAAGTATAGTGTGTGTACCATAGACTGTAAGCATAGACTGTGTGTGCGAGGTCCCCAGGGCCTTTGAGGTCGCCGCCCACATTACGCAATCGTGCAGACTTACACAAAGGGAAGACAGTCAACCAAGAGAGGCTGTTTATTCACAAACACATTCTGCTGAAGGGTTAGGTTAGGTTCCATTGTGTCTTTGTGTGTGTATATATATATATATATATATATATATATATATATATATATATATTCAGGAGCATCGTTTTGTAGCCCATTTTGAAACCTCAAGCTGAAGGCAGTTTTTTTTATTTACAATGTTCAGTAAAAAAAAGGCTTTTGTTTTGTTGTTGTCACACAAAGCAAAAAAAGGAACCCTTAGATGCCGAGCCTGTCATGGAAAGACATTTTGAGGATTACTACTCTTAGAACTGTAATGGATTGCTGCTTCAAGTAACAATGCGGCTTCAACTACACAGAGTCTACGGGCCTATAAAGCTTTGGGGATGTCAATACAAGTATACCCGGGATTTTCACCTCTACGTTGCACTGATCACAACCTATTCTTAGTGCTGGATGTATTGGTTTCGTTCTGGTGTCTTGTGTATCATATATATAACATATACAGTAAAATGGTTTGTACTTCTGCAGAGATTTTGAGAGGATTAGATAAACGGCTGTAATCAAGAACAGCACTACTGTGCGTTGTGCAGTTCCAAAGCAGTGTCACTAACTCACACAGTCCATGTAATAAAGCCGGGAATACCCGCATTCACTAACCACAGGAATAAGTTGTGTCTATGTATTGCCCAGACAGCCAGGTTCATCCTGCTGCGTGCTGGTGATTCAACTGCAAGCTTGGGATTGATAGCAATAGCAACAACGTGTGTGTGTGTGTGTGTGTGTGTGTGTGTGTGTGTGTGTGTGTGTGTGTGTGTGTGTGTGTGTGTGTGTGAGGGAGGCGTAGTCATGTTGAGAGCTGATAGCAGAGCACTCAACGCGTGTGTGTGTGTGTGTGCATGTGTGTGCACGTGTGTGCGTGCTGAACTGAACTTTCCATCCCGTATACCGCCCTGCCATTCCATCGCTGTGTGTGCCCCACAAGGTTGTGTCGATGTGGCAGTAAAGTTCGGCTCGGCTGTTTCATAAGCCACTCTCTCTGGTGCCCCGTCAGTCAGTGGGCCCCCCGTGAGTCTCTGCCGGGAAGTGGAGGCGGCGGCGCGCAGGGCAACGGCCAATTAGCGCCGCGGCCAATTCCCCTCGGTGCGGAAACGCTAATCATTAGCTAATGCACGTGCTGCGTGGATATCGAGCGGGCGGCTGGGGAAGTTCTCTTGAAAGAGAGAGAGAGCGGAGACTGAGAGAGAAAGTGGGGCCGAGCGCGATGATACGACCTTCCTAATCAATCGCTCCGTAGTATTCTTCGTTGTTTCACATCAAGCACGGCGACAACAGTACAGTTCTAGTTCAGAGTTGCCCTGCTTGTTTGTTGTTGGGCTGCAAGCATCCGCTCCACACACACACACACACACACACACACGCACACGCACACAAACACACACACACGTGGGCGCTTTCTGTGTCGAAATAAGAGGCACCCTGGAAGGCTCAATAAAGAGGAGTAGGGATGCAGAGGTTGCTCAGCAGGGTGCCATCAACGGCCCTTTGTCCCCGTGTCTCTCTCACACACACACACACACACACACACACGCACGCCACGCACGCCGCACCACTGGCCACACCACACGGCGCACCACACACACACACTCTCGCTGTAGTTTATTTTCAAAGTTACCTTGCCTCTTGGTCCCTCTCTCTCCCGTTTGACATCACACTCATCCTCCATCTGGTCTACATGGTTATTAATAAACTCCTCATTTCAACAACATGTCATGGGCTGATGCAGACCTCCTGATAAGTGTCCTCTTAGTTACAGATGGCGGGGTATGTACCCAGGTGAGGAATTAACGGGGGCTCGAGGTATTTAGCCTATAATCCATTTGCATTGCCTTGGAAATTGGGATGACAGGCGTTTAAATGCCCCCGTAAAACTTCATTTCTGTATTTCATCATACATTTACACATTTGTAAATGTCATTGAATATTTAATTGAATATTGGTCTATCATGCAACAAAAAATAAGGTATGTCCCCACATTCAGTAAAATTGGCCTTGATATCATCTGAAATGCCCCTGAAGCATATTATATGGGGCCAACAATTATTTAATTTCTTAAATCCTGGTGACAAACCAAAAATGGTGATGATCGATGATCATTCTGACAAAGTATCACCGAACAGCGATTAATAATCGCAGTCTTTCTATAGATACACTTGACTGATGTCGCTTTTTGACGAGGTCCACCGGGGCCAGTCTGCTTCTCAACTGCTTGAACGAGTCAATTACTCCGTACTTAGGGTGCAGCGAGCTAATGGTCTAGTTGTCATCATTATCAACACACCATAACCTTCAAACCAACCGAGAAGAAAAGCATCTCACGTTTGAACCAAACAACCTATTGTCCTGGTAATTATCATCCGGTCATTTAGCCTGCCTCAGCAGCTCATCAGCCTGGCCTTGCCATGCGCCATCTCTATTTGTCAATGAAACTGAGGTGTTGCAACCACCCCTACTCACTGTGGACATAATGGCCCAAAGAAACAGCTGGGGGTCAGGGGCTAAGTAAGTGATGGACCTGGAGCTGAGAGTGATGGATAGACATGGAGTTGTAATTGACATTGCCAGGGCAGGAGTATGGCAAGAGTGAAGGTCTGGCAAAAAACATGACTTTGAAAAATGGAGAGAGGAAAAAAAAAAGGCACATCGAGAAGCGTTTATTGAACATATTGTGGCAGCCGGCAGAGGCACCAGAGAGGAGAAGTAAGGAATAACATATATGTACCCTTCCCGATCCTAACGCGCATGCCCAAATACGGAGGTCCGGTGACGTCCATGCCAATCAAGGCAATGCAGAGCACCAGGGACCTCGTCAACGCAGCGCAGCGGGAGACAAGCGACGCGTTGATTGACGGGATATAAAAAGGGAAGTCACCCACACACAAGGGAGGAGTATGGGAGATATGATTATGAGAAAGTTGCTGACGTATGTAATGTGTATGACCCATTTCTGGAGGAGAACCCTGCTGTGTGCTGAACCCCTGGACCGCCTGAGAACCCTGCTGTGGGCTGAACCCCTGGACCGCCTGAGAACCCTCCCCGTGAACGACCCCCGCCTGGCTGACTACCCGACCCATCGCCGAACCCCGCTCTCCCTGAGGACCCGTCTCCGTGTACCGACCCCTGCTTATGGACCTCGACGATTCTTACTGCATGTGAATTTGCCATGGTCCCTAGGACCCCCCTCTACCCCCCTCTCCCCTGAGCAAGACAATAAAAGGGCAAAGTACCTTGATTGGGTGGTGGACCTTGATTTTATTAATTCCAGTCCTGTGCACACTCTACCACCTCGGGAGTGTGTCACAATATTAAAAACAGTTTTGGGGGCCGCAAGTTTGGGATTTAATGCAATGGTGATCCGTTCTCGGTTTTGTCATTTCAAGCACTCATCTCAGAGATGAGAAATACGAGAGGATTAATGTCCCTGTGTTTGAATGGGAAATATTTAGTCGGTGGGCCGGGCCACACACACACACACACCACACACACACACACACACACAACACACACACACACCAACACACCACACACACACACACACACACACACACACACACACACACACACCACACACACACACACACACACACACCACACCACAACACACACAACACACACACACACACACACCGATGCTTTGATTAAATGGGACGGATGAAAAAATGTGACAGTTTAGTTCTGCCCCCCCGTTCCCACGGGAGTGGGATTAACAATTTTGGATGCTGCATTTGAGCCGCTCGCTATCATGTGAGCTTCAATAGGCCTAAACTAATTGTAAAATCTGGTTTTGAATCATCATTAAAATTAAATCTAGCGTCAACTATACATTCACTATAGACCAGCAATACCGCTTCATCAAAACAAAGAGCAAACAGTACATTCGAACCCTTAATAAGTGGCGTCATTTCACAGAGCTACTATTTGAATGTGGAAAGCGATAGCTATAAAAGCTAATGGGAATGAGTTCCCACAAGAGGGGTGCATGAAGAGGAGATTCTCTGGGGACCGCTCGCCAGATCCATCGACCCAATTTGATGCCTAAGACTCCCAACCCACACTAAACCAACATAGCAGACAGAAAGGCTCTATTTGGCATGAGTGTTCATCGAAAACTAACTTTGCCCGCCAGCTCACATCGGACCCGAGGGGTATCAACACAGGAGAATCTGGGGAGATGTGTGATTGTGTGGCCTAATGCCTTCGCTTCCCCTTCCCATAATTCTTCGTTCAACTAACAGCCATCTACAACACTCAATGAGGGTGGGCCTCATTAGGGGGGGAATGAGACCGCCGGGCCTATGGCTTTCAAATAGACCTGAGATTAAGCTAACGACTCCATTAGGAACGCCTCAATGTCACCGCAATGACAGTGTGCACATCTCGGGTGTCGGCTGACGACATTTTAACGATTGTTTAACACAAAGACGCCTGCAATTATTATGCATGGATGTGTTGCAAACAGCGGAATAAACGCATTTTACAACTTTGAGCACTGCATTGATTTAGCTAACCATTTATGCACTCCAGTTAAATACATCTCAGCATAGCATCCGAATGCACATGTATCATTTACATTCAACTGAGGTGTTCTGGTCTTGATGTTGGAAGAACACCCACACCCACACCCACACAAACCCCACCACAAAAAAGCAGTTTGTCTGTAGAAAGTTTGTCTGTCAAAATAAAGCCGTCTAAATAAATGTAAGAAAACGTCTCACAGCCTTCGAGTAGAACTAGGAGCGCACAGTTTGTCAGGAGAGAGAGCAGAGGTCTAACCACCTGATCTCGGCGGTCAGGCCGCAAAGTGGAGTGTCAACCACAAACAGGTTGGCACTGACAGGGAAAGAAGCGAACAAGAGAGACTGATGATTATGTGCGGGGGATATAGGGGGGGGGGGGCGCGGGGGGGCGTGTAAGGAGAGAGAAGGAAAAAATTATGGAGGGGGGGGTGAGGAGATGGGGGAAAAAAAGATGCATGCCAAAAGCACACCCATTAGTCAAAGTGAAACAAATAAAAGCAAATAGCCCCACAGTAGGTAGGTCTCTCTCTCTCTCTCCTTCTCTCCCTCTCCCCCCCTCTCGGTCTCTCCCGGTGGACAGAAAGGAATTGGAACTGATAACGGTTCCCTGCCTTGTATACAAAGTCCTGATTACTCGTACCCTGAAAGTCCATTCAGGGAGATTGCTTTTGTCCACCGGCGGCGGAGGAGGAAGCCCCGCCTCGCTAGATGAACGAGGGGCGAGTCTAGAGAAACGGCCCGTCCCCAAACAACAACAACAAGAGAGTTCACGCACTGCCTACCAACCCAGGGGCCCATTAGTGTGTGCGGCCAGAGCCTCAGTATCGAAGGCACGACTGAACTCAAATCAGTTTTCATTCCAGAGGTTCCCATCATGGGAACTTCTAATGTATCTGCCAGACCACGGTGGTGGTGGGTGGGTGGGGGGCACCCTGGTGTAATGAGTTCACACATCAAACTATGTCCTGCTAATTCAGCCCCAGCTAACCCCCCCCCACCTCCCTCTCCCTCCCTCCACACGCTAGCACCGGGCCGCGGCGCACTGCGCCTCATTAAGCGCTTGGCTGCTGTTGTCCATGGTCAGGGAGGGAGTCGCCAGCGAGCGCCTCTCGTCCCAGCAAACAACGAGAGAGAGAGAGAGAGAGGTGGAGAGAGGAGGCGGCATGGGGGTGGGAGAGGAGGAGCGTGGGGGGGGGGGGGGAGGGGGTGGGGAGGGAGGGGGGGGGGGGAGGGGAGGAGGGGCGTGGGGTGGGAGGTGGAGGAGGAGGCGGGGGGGGGGGGGGGGGGGTGGGGGGGGGGGGGAGGGGGGGGGGGGGGGGGGGGGGGAGGGGGGGGGGAGGGGGGGGGGGAGGGGGGGGGGTGGGGGGAGAGGGGGGGGGAGGGAGGGGGGGGGGGAGGGGGGGGGGGGGGGGGGTGGAGGGGGGTGGAGGGGGGTGGAGGAGGAGGGGGTGGAGGGTGGGAGGGGAGAGGAGGGGTGGAGGGGGGGTGGGGGGAGAGGGGAGGTGGAGGGTGGAGGAGGAGGAGGAGGAGGGGGTGGGAGGAGGGTGGAGGAGGGGGTGCGGCGGGGCAGGGAGAGGAGAGGCGGGTGGAAAAGGCAGGGAGGCGCGCGGAGATGTAGAGAGGTGGGGGGGGGGGGGAAGGGTGGGGGCTGGGGGGGGGTTCGGGGGCCCGGCGGGGGGGGTCCCGGGGCCGGGGGGGGGGCGGGGGCCGCGGCGGGGTGGGGGAGGGGTGCAGGGAAAACTTATTTGTAAACCCACAGGCATGCCCTGTTCTCGGTTAGGGGTTGCAAACAAACACAAATGCTAATATTCGTGTTTATTGGCTCAAGCGGCATGCAGACAATTGCTGATTACAATTTTTAATAAGGTAGATTTTACATTTCAAGTATTTTAGAAAAGATGAGTACATGAACATCCATATGATTGAGCTATACATCTGAAGGCTCCTTCACTTTCAAAGCAAGGCATATTTCAATAGCAATTAAATTAGTCGCCGTAGGTATACACTGTGATAACTCATTAAAAGAATTGGATGATTACTTTGATTCTCCAAAAAAACAAACCAGTCACAAAGTGGTGAATTACAGGTCTTCACTGGACATATTGTGGTGCAAAGTGAACACTTAACCAGCTCTGAGCCAAGGCCCCTCCCTCCTCCTCTTCTTCCATCTGTTTGGACAGTCAACATTTTACATTCATCGGACTACAGAGACCCTGTGGGGTTTGACCTGTAGTTGTCATTTGTAAAAACATTGAACACGTCCAAGATCAGTGGTGAAGAGTTAGCTGGATGGATGGACACACACGATGGACATCTATTTCATCTTCTCCAGGAAGGATCGCACCTCAGACGGATAGTATCCCCAAGGTCCTATACTGCCCTGTGTAACATACACACACACAAATTAACTTATTAACAATGATTATACCGTTCTGTGCAAGCGAGATAAAAGAAAGTATGGCTTGTGCAAGCGAGATAAAAGAAAGTATGGCATTTCATTATTAATTATTACTAGTCATGTGACCATCAAAACGGACCGACCGCATGGTCTACGGTATTGCTGCTAGCAGCTTTTGAGAACCGCTAACACAAACACAAACAACTTCACACGACACACTGCACTTCTTAGGGTCCTCAGCAATACACCTGCCAAGAGTAAAGTGGATTGGATGAACGATTGTCAAGAAAATCTAATCTCTCTCACACACACACACACACACACACACACAGTACACACACACACACACACACACACACACACACACACACACACACACACACACACACACACACACACACACACTCACACACACACACACACACACACATGCTTCCAACAATTGTGTGTGAGGGAGGCGTAGTCATGTTGAGAGCTGATAGCAGAGCACTCAACGCGTGTGTGTGTGTGTGTGCATGTGTGTGCACGTGTGTGCGTGCTGAACTGAACTTTCCATCCCGTATACCGCCCTGCCATTCCATCGCTGTGTGTGCCCCACAAGGTTGTGTCGATGTGGCAGTAAAGTTCGGCTCGGCTGTTTCATAAGCCACTCTCTCTGGTGCCCCGTCAGTTCGGCTCGGCTGTTTCATAAGCCACTCTCTCTGGTGCCCCGTCAGTCAGTGGGCCCCCCGTGAGTCTCTGCCGGGAAGTGGAGGCGGCGGCGCGCAGGGCAACGGCCAATTAGCGCCGCGGCCAATTCCCCTCGGTGCGGAAACGCTAATCATTAGCTAATGCACGTGCTGCGTGGATATCGAGCGGGCGGCTGGGGAAGTTCTCTTGAAAGAGAGAGAGAGCGGAGACTGAGAGAGAAAGTGGGGCCGAGCGCGATGATACGACCTTCCTAATCAATCGCTCCGTAGTATTCTTCGTTGTTTCACATCAAGCACGGCGACAACAGTACAGTTCTAGTTCAGAGTTGCCCTGCTTGTTTGTTGTTGGGCTGCAAGCATCCGCTCCACACACACACACACACAACGCACAATAACTTCAAGCGGATCACATACAGAGACTGTACTGCCCATATGATGAGGCAGAGTACTAAGACATGGTTGAGGTGGACATATATTTGCCCCTGATTATAGACAGGACAACCTACAAGTGACAGACAAAAAATGCAAGTGACAAAACAATGACAAGTAACTGAACCACTTGGAAACCTATCTGGTGCAGCAGCATATGTCTCCCCCGACAGACTCTAGACCCGTGTCCTGTCATCATGGTGGTGATGATGTTGGGGCAGAGCCCCCCCTACCTACCTTATAGACCACCTTGCCGGCCTGCAGGACGTACAGCCTCTCGGGGAGGGCACCGTACTTGGAGGTGGCGACGTTGCTCATGTCGTCCACCACCACGGGGCATCGGGGCTGCAGGTCCACCAGGACCTGGGCAGCAGACAGCCTGTCGCCCAGGTTCTGGTGCCTACGGGACCCACACAGCCAGCGCAACACGACTCCTCTCGCGCGTCGTATAGTTCTTCCAGTAAGCGTTATAGCTTGTCCTGTTCATCCTTCTCTTCGTCGTTCCGAATCCCCAACTCTGAACTGTGTCACAGGACTTGCGAGTACCAATACTTCAGCTTTCCTTGGTCTTGTATACATGACGTTATTAATTAAACTGCCTTCATTTTCCAATCGATATTTCAACCTTTCAGCTGGAACGTGTCGAATGTGCTGATCCTCTACTATGATTAGGAGTGTCCTCCCTCTTACAACGATCGCGGGCCATAGCTACTGGGCGATGTTCACCACGGGTGCGATAATTAATGGGCGTTCTCGCCAGAGTAATTATAGCTCCTATAAACTAGCTACTTCTGTGACAATATATGCCGTTTGGGAATTGGTGTATGTATGGAGTCGAGGTGCTAATTATATATGCCCCCGCCTACAAAATGCTTCATTTACTCTATAATCCATTTGCATTGCCTTGGAAATTGGGATGACAGGCGTTTAAATGCCCCCGTAAAACTTAATTTCTGTATTTCATCATACATTTACACATTTGTAAATGTCATTGAATATTTAATTGAATATTGGTCTATCATGCAACAAAAAATAAGGTATGTCCCCACATTCAGTAAAATTGGCCTTGATATCATCTGAAATGCCCCTGAAGCATATTATATGGGGCCAACAATTATTTAATTTCTTAAATCCTGGTGACAAACCAAAAATGGTGATGATCGATGATCATTCTGACAAGTATCACCGAACAGCGATTAATAATCGCAGTCTTTCTATAGATACACTTGACGATGTCGCTTTTTGACGAGGTCCACCGGGGCCAGTTGCTTCTCAACTGCTTGAACGAGTCAATTACTCCGTACTTAGGGTGCAGCGAGCTAATGGTCTAGTTTGTCATCATTATCAACACACCATAACCTTCAAACCACCGAAGAAGAAAAGCATCTCACGTTTGAACCAAACAACCTATTGTCCTGGTAATTATCATCCGGTCATTTAGCCTGCCTCAGCAGCTCATCAGCCTGGCCTTGCCATGCGCCATCTCTATTTGTCAATGAACTGAGGTGTTGCAACCACCCCTACTCACTGTGGAACATAATGGCCCAAGAACAGCTGGGGTCAGGGGCTAAGTAAGTGATGGACCTGGAGCTGAGAGTGATGGATAGACATGGAGTTGTAATTGACATTGCCAGGGCAGGAGTATGGCAAGAGTGAAGGTCTGGCAAAAAAACATGACTTTGAAAAATGGAGAGAGGAAAAAAAAAAAGGCACATCGAGAAGCGTTTATTGAACATATTGTGGCAGCCGGCAGAGGCACCAGAGAGGAGAAGTAAGGAATAACATATATGTACCCTTCCCGATCCTAACGCGCATGCCCAAATACGGAGGTCCGGTGACGTCATGCCAATCAAGGCAATGCAGAGCACCGGGACCTCGTCAACGCAGCGCAGCGGGAGACAAGCGACGCGTTGATTGACGGGATATAAAAAGGGAAGTCACCCACACACAGGGAAGGAGTATGGGAGATATGATTATGAGAAAGTTGCTGACGTATGTAATGTGTATGACCCATTTCTGGAGGAGAACCCTGCTGTGTGCTGAACCCCTGGACCGCCTGAGAACCCGCCCCGTGAACGACCCCCGCCTGGCTGACTACCCGACCCATCGCCGAACCCCGCTCTCCCTGAGGACCCGTCTCCGTGTACGAACCCCGCCTGGCTGACTACCCGACCCATCGCCGAACCCCGCTCTCCCTGAGGACCCGTCTCCGTGTACCGACCCCTGCTTATGGACCTCTCTTGGAATAACGGACTTGGTACGATACTTAACCCTGCAGTCCCCTGTTTAAATAAACCCCTTTTGCCTTGTAGTCTGGTGTGGTACGGGGCTATCAGCGAACAGGAGTCGGCTCACCCTGAGGCTGCTTTCATTGTGGTGGGGGACTTCAATAAGGCGAACTTGAAGAAAGTTCTCCCGAAGTTCTACCAACACATCACAAGCAACACACGGGGCGAGCGGATCCTCGACCACTGCTACACCCCCTTCCGGGACGGCTACAAGTCCCTCCTCCGCCCACCGTTCGGCAAATCGGATCACCGCTCGATCCAACTACTCCCCGCCTACAGGCAGAGACTGAAGCAGCAACCAATCGCTGTGAAGGAGGTCCAATGCTGGTCGGACCAATCGGAGTCTATGCTGCAGGATTGTTTTGATCACGCTGACTGGGATATGTTCGGTCGGACAATAACATCAGCGAGTACGCGTCCTCAGTCACCGGGTTCATCAACAAATGCATAGATGACGTTGTTCCTACTAAGTCGGTTCGGATTTATCCCAACCAGAAACCATGGATTAATGGCGATGTTCGCGCTGCACTCCGCACGCGTAACGCCGCCTTTGACTCCGGGAATATGGTGGAATATACGAGAGCCCGCTACGACCTCCGCAAGACCATCGGCTCTGCCAAGCGGGAGTATAAGAACAGGGTGGAGGACAAATTCAAGAGCCACGACGTGAGGGGTGTGTGGAAGGGGCTGCAGACAATCACGGACTTCAGAGGGAGAACCAGCGGTGTAGAGAACTCCTCTACCTCCCTCCCAGGCGAGCTAAACACCTTCTTTGCTCGGTTCGACGTGAACGGCAGCCCGCCGAAGTCAGCGCTGCCTGAGGAGAGCAGCCTGCTGAACATCTCAGAGGCTGACGTGCGCAGAGCCTTCAAGCGGGTGGACATCCGGAAGGCGGCGGGCCCAGACCACATCCCGGGGCGCGTCCTCAGAGCATGCGCAGACCAGTTGGCAGGAGTCTTCGCAGACATCTTCAACCTGTCCCTGTCCCAGGCTGTTGTTCCCGAGGTCTTCAAGATGTCCATCATCGTGCCTGTCCCTAAACACCCCAAGGCTGAATGACTGGAGACCCGTAGCCCTCACCTCGATTGCCAGTAAATGCTTCGAGAGGCTGGTGAAGGTGCGTGCAGCAAGCACACACACACACACACACACACAGCACACCACACACACCGACACACACAGACACACACACACAAGCAACACACACACACACACACACACACACACACACACACACAGCAACACACACACACACAACACACAACACACACACAGCAACACACACACACACACACACACACACCACACACACACTAACTATAGATAATGTCCATCCACATGCGAGCGGCCGGTGACCCATTGGACAAAAAATATGTGTGATCAGCTTTAGTCAAACACACACACACACACACACCGATGCTTTGATTAAATGGGACGGATGAAAAAATGTGACAGTTTAGTTCTGCCGTTCCCACGGGAGTGCATTACAATTTTGGATGCTGCATTTGAGCCGCTCGCTATCATGTGAGCTTCAATAGGCCTAAACTAATTGTAAAATCTGGTTTTGAATCATCATTAAAATAAATCTAGCGTCAACTATACATTCACTATAGACCAGCAATACCGCTTCATCAAAACAAAGAGCAAACAGTACATTCGAACCCTTAATAAGTGGCGTCATTTCACAGAGCTACTATTTGAATGTGGAAAGCGATAGCTATAAAAGCTAATGGAATGAGTTCCACAAGAGGGGTTGCATGAAGAGGAGATTCTCTGGGGACCGCTCGCCAGATCCATCGACCAATTTGATGCCTAAGACTCCCAACCCACACTAAACCAACATAGCAGACAGAAAGGCTCTATTTTGGCATGAGTGTCATCGAAAACTAACTTGCCCGCCAGCTCACATCGACCCGAGGGGTATCAACACAGGAGAATCTGGGGAGATGTGTGATTGTGTGGCCTAACACAGCCAGGTGGTGAGGATGGGCAGCACCACCTCAGAGCCGCTGACCCTCAACACTGGAGCCCCTCAGGGATGCGTGTTGAGCCCTCTCCTCTACTCCCTGTACACCCACGACTGCATGGCTATGCACAGCTCCAACATCATCATCAAGTTTGCTGACGACACGACAGTGTTGGGTCTGATCGCCGACGACGACGAGACAGCCTACAGGGAGGAGGTTGGATCACTGGCACAGTGGTGCCAAGAAAACAACCTCGCCCTCAACGTCAAGAAGACCAAGGAGCTGATCGTGGACTACAGGAAGCGGAGAGGAGAGCACGCCCCCATCTCCATCGACGGTGCTGCAGTAGAGAGGGTCAGCAGCTTCAAGTTCCTCTGCGTGCACATCTCCGAGGACCTCACATGGACCACGCACACCACACACGTGGTGAAAAAGGCCCAACAACGCCTGTATTTCCTCAGGCGACTGAGGAAATTCAACATGTGCCCCCGCATCCTCAGAACATTCTACTCCTGTACCATCGAGAGTGTTCTCACAGGATGCATCACCGTCTGGTACGGGAACTGCACCGCACTGGAGCGTAAAACACTACAGAGGGTGGTGCGGACGGCCCAGTACATCGTTGGAGGTGAGCTTCCCTCCCTCCTGGATATATACACCATGCGGTGCGTGGCCAAGGCCAAACGGATTATTAAAGACAACATACAGCGCATTTTACAACTACTGTGAGCACTGCCAATGATTTCATTGGAGGTGAGGTGAATCTCCATTCTCCTCTTGCCATGCTCATCATGTTTATACAAACCATAAGGCCATCTAGTGGCGTTCAGTCTAGAAGCGATCCACAGAATGGTGATCATAATTAAAGACAATAAACCACCGTTCCTTCAGGCCCTCTTACATTCACAGCCATAGAGACGTTGTTTTGCTATCTACTGATGTTCTTTGGACGATGCAACAGCGGCCAAGGGCCCTACACCAGCCAACTATCAAAGCCCACACATAGAGACAAAGCTCAGAAGGATCTCATGCTCTCCACAGTTGTAGGCCAAAAGTTTCTAGTCTGTCTCGAAAATTAAAGCTGTCTAAATAAATGTTAAGAAAACGCTGTACTCACATTGCTAGTGCCTATGTGTTACTGCTAAGTGCTTTACTGAGTTAGATAGAACTCTTGAGTGCTAGTCCTGGGTAGCTAGAGTCAGCTCAGTAGGTGCTTAGACGTGCATGAGAGGCAGAAGTACTGTGTATCATGATAGCACGTGCTATCTCGGGTGACGCGCGTCAGGCCCGGTCTCAACTGGTGCGAGTGTACCGCTAGGCTTAGTGCTAGGTTACCTGCTAGTGCAGTGTTCAACCACTGAACAGCAGGTTTTACCTTGGCTCCAGCATGATCTCGGGACAGAAAGAAGCGAACACAGAGGGACGGATGAGCACAATGTTGCGAGACTTTGCTCGGGTTTTGGTAGGATGGGGTAGGATCTGGGAAGTGTGAGCACAGAGGATAAAAGTTCCGAGTTTGGCTGAAGAGGTGTGTTGGGTGTTGGCTAGAGAGATGTGGTGTGACAGAAAAAGTTTGAGAACCACTGTCTAGCCTAGTATACTGTGGAAGAGGAAGTATTCTGTGACATTCTGTGAATGTCAAAATATAACAATGTATATTTTATTACATTGATTTATATTTGTATTGCTCCCCTTTTTTGACACTTTATTTTATCTTATACAGTTTTCTTTTGTTTAGATTTTTTATAACTTGTTAATATAGTTTTCTATTCTATTTCTATTTCTATTTGTATTCTTTTATAACTGCGGTCGGCTGTCGGGCGTTTTGCACGTAAGAATTTCACTCACTGCTTATACTTGTGTAAACTGTGAAGGTGCCTTGAACAATATACATAAAATGATTACTCGTACCCTGAAAGTCCATTCAGGGAGATTGCTTTTGTCCACCGGCGGAGCGGAGGAGGAAGCCCCGCCTCGCTAGATGAACGAGGGGCGAGTCTAGAGAAACGGCCCGTCCCCAAACAACAACAACAAGAGAGTTCACGCACTGCCTACCAACCCAGGGGCCCATTAGTGTGTGCGGCCAGAGCCTCAGTATCGAAGGCACGACTGAACCAACCCAGGGGCCCATTAGTGTGTGCGGCCAGAGCCTCAGTATCGAAGGCACGACTGAACTCAAATCATTCCAGAGGTTCCCATCATGGGAACTTCTAATGTATCTGCCAGACCACGGTGGTGGTGGGTGGGTGGGGGGCACCCTGGTGTAATGAGTTCACACATCAAACTATGTCCTGCTAATTCAGCCCCAGCTAACCCCCCCCACCTCCCTCTCCCTCCCTCCCTCCACACGCTAGCACCGGGCCACGGCGCACTGCGCCTCATTAAGCGCTTGGCTGCTGTTGTCCATGGTCAGGGGAGGGAGTCGCAGCGAGCGCCTCTCGTCCCAGCAAACAACGAGAGAGAGAGAGAGAGAGAGAGAGAGAGAGAGAGAGAGAGAGAGAGAACCTACATGCGACCACACGTAAACACTCACACGCGACACGCACACGCAGATGACACCACCCCCGATGTACAGGTCTGTATAATTGCAAATAATTGTATTATAATATATTTCTAATTATTTTGTATGGATATGTGCCACTGAAACACTTGGAATAGATTAGGCTGTACCTTCCTCCTCCAGTTCTTATGCACGACACACTAACACATTAAATAGGATTGGATAGGCACCCCTGATATGACCATTCTGACGACTAAACAATTTTTTGTATTTATTTAATATTTGTGGACCGTGTAGAAAACACAAAATATTTCAACTTTGGGTGCTCTGCTTGTCAACAGAGGAGCAGACGTGGTGCTGCGTGCTTGGTCCCTTAACTATTCATGTCTATTCATGTTTGTGAAACAAATGACCAACGTGTTGTTAGAAGAGAGAAGAGCATTCGCCATTGTGGCTGCTACAGTCATGATCACCTGTGTTCGCCTGCTAGCTTAGTTGTGATCAATAGACCTTTTGTATCATCTGCTTTCTGCCTGCGTCGGCGCTTGGGTCCCATCCTTCTTGTACCTGCCACTCTCCCTGCACACCATGCAGCAAAAGGAACATAGGGAATATTACTACATTACATCTTACATTAAAGGAGACATATTATACCACCTGAGTGTGATTAGCCATTCTGAGGAAGAAAAAATTGTTAGAATGGCCCCACTTGACATCACATCAAGTGGGAATGTCCACCTAGAAGTATGCTGGATACATCAGCCTACCAGCCTACCCAGTGGACTGTAGCAACTGGTAGGCTGTTCTACATCTCTGGGTGGACTACTTGTGATGTCAAGTGGGGCCATTCTAACCTTGGAATGGCTAATCACGCTCACACCTTTATGTCCTGCTCTCAGTCAAATGTAAAGCCATCTGAATTAATTGTATGCGTTTTTGGCGGAAATGTATCGTTTCGATGAATCGATAGAAACACAATCATTAGTAGCAGCCCTACAGGCAAGGTTAGTATAATACAATCTAGGGTATCTAAGAGGGCGTGTATCTAATTGGCTGCTACTTGGGGCCAAAAGTGAATGACGGACAGAGAGTAGCAGTGGGCGGAGCTGGTTCGGGTTGCGTTGGCTGCCTCCACCACTACTGTACACTGTGCAGCCGCTCTGTTTTATTTCATTTTTTTCGCCCAGTCAGCTTTTCAAATACAATAGTGTGCAGCCTGAATGGGAGATGTGCTATAATTTGCCCTGGCTGTAAACCCTTGCCATGTGTGTGTGTGTGTGTGTGTGGTTGGTGGCTGGTTTTAGCAGCCTCATCTGGCCCATGTCAGGCTGATTAGTTTGGGGCTGGGTGAGGCTGCCCACCTGTGATGCATTGGCTAATCAATGCATCACAGGTTAAATCAGCCATCATCACACACGCAGACGCAGACACAGACGCACACACACACACACACATACAAATTAGGGATGCACCGATCCGATATTGATATCGGATATCGGCCCCGATATGACTAAAATAACTAGATCGGGTATCGGCGGCAATGGGGCCGATCCATGGGACCGATCTATTCACTTCAATTCTATGTGTGCGACGCGTACTACGTCATGCGTCAGCAGCACGCGCAGCACGCAGTGTTGCCAACTTAGCGACTTCGTCTCTATATTTAGCGAGTACTCAGACCCTCTAGCGACTCTTTTAAAAAAAAGCGACTTGCGACAAATCTAGCGACTTTTTCTGTTGTTATTGGAGACTTTTGGCGACTCTGACGTGAAAGCTCGTATCGCTCTTACTCTTGTCAATGAGCAGCGGGCGGGTGCTGCCGTGGGCCCCTCCCCCCAAAGCACTCACAGGCGGCCCAGTCCTGTCCTCGCGCAGCTGCAGTCA
>PIJE02000211.1:157351-243962 GCA_002895965.2 Coryphaenoides rupestris | reverse complement strand
TAGTGCAGTATAACAAAAAACAAAGCTTACAGCACTTGACGAGGCAAAAATGTTAAATGGCTAAATTTAATTCGTTTTTAAAAGTGCTTGCCTGTAACACGGCAGTAAAGGTGCAGTAACACGGCTGCTTAAAAAAATAACCAGCATCTTTTCCCTAAGGTCGGAGATGGTGTGTGTTTCACATGTGTTTACTAGGGGTGTGGAAATTTCTCGATTCTAAGATGCATCGCGATGCGGACATGTACGATTCTGCATCGATGCAGTGACAGAACATAATCGATTATAGCCTACTAACGTTGATGTAAAAAAAAAAAGCGCTGGCAGCGGCTATTTTCAATGCAAACCCTATGAAGTTCAGCGCTTTTGGTCGCTCTGCTCCCAGTGCTCTGAGTTGAAAATAGTTCAACTTTTGGAGAAGCGTCGCGCTCATCAATGTCACGTCTCTCTTGTCAGCCAATCAAAATTGAGGAGGGGGCGGGACATACGATATCAACATTGTCAACAAAGGCGGAGGAGAACCTTATACAGCCGTCATGGTAAAAACACTTGAACATGGTCACAGAGCAAAGACAAACAGTGGCAGTGGACAGTTGGGATATATGGATCAGAACTGTGCTAATATGTGCTTATTTGCATGTGTGTGTCAGCCGAGCCCGAGGACACTCTGCAGTGCATTGCAGACCGCTAGGCAGCCGACGCATGGGATCAGCGCCGTGGAGAGCAGCCAAGTTTCAAAACTCAAGTGGTGGCTAGCATGTAAAACACAGTCTGCTTAGCACAGCACATCTTTAAAGTGATGGATAACAGGATCTTAAAACTACCTCAAATACATATCAAAGAGGGTTGCATCTACACACCTACCAAATATCTAGTCAGGAAAATGTCAAATAGTATATTAATAGGCATCTCAACGTCTTGGAAAGACTGTAAAGACTGAGATTGTATCACCCCAGGTGAGATAGCAGCAGGTGTTGTCATGGGATGGTAAGGTGTGGAGATCAAAAGGTAAACCGCATTGGGTCTCCACATTTGGCCTCCCTAGCATTGCAGGGGTTGCCAACACTAACCCAAACCATATAAAGTCTGTCTGGGCTATAAGGTGAGGAGATCCCCAGCTAATGAACAGCAGGTAATGTACTGGATCACTTCTGGCCTCCAGCCAGCATGATCAAAGGTTTGAAGCATTGACAGAAGAAATAAAGCGCAGGAGTGCCTAGAGCGAAATAAGTGGATGTGTGCGTGTGCGTGCATGCATTTGTGAGACGAACAAAACACTGTGTTCTCCACTATTATCCAAGTACATCAAAAAGAAATTCCCACAACCATAGTTAAGGTACCAACTATAAAACGGAGCGATGAAATGTAATCAAAGAGCAGTCAGAGCTTTGATTCCCTACCCCGCCCATCCCCCCCCCTCCCCCCACTCGCCTCCCTTGCCACTTCTGTGAACAGATAGAAAGACTTTTCGGTCTATTGCACCAATCAAGCTCTCAGGTCCCATAAAATACACTTCCCACGGCAGAGACAAGGGCAGTTTTTTCACGCCTCTCTATTAATCTCTCCGCTGAACGTTCTTTGGCCGGCCTGCCATCAGAGAGTTGTCCGCCAGGGAACGGATCTTTGTTGAAGAGAAACACACGCTGCCGCAATAGCATTTTACATCGTGAGGGGCCGTCGGCTGCTGGGTTCTGAGGGCGAGACCATGCACGCTTCTCAATCGGACCATTTATTCCCAGAACAATGGAGACAGGAAGAAATTAGGCTGCCTTGGATACAGAGTAGTAGCTGTTTCCAACGGCCTTCAGGAAATGAGGAGGATTAAAGAACAAAGACAGAAAACGTGAAAAAACATATGTTATAACTGAGGAAATGTAGAGGAGATTGGAACAGAATTGGGCCTGCTTCCCCGTTCTCTAGAAGGCTTTACCGCCCCTGGGTGGTTAGCGGCACCTGCGCTACTTTCGCGGCTGCCCGCAATTAACAATTATGCACTGCATAAAAGCCCCAGTTTTCCACCCACGTGGGTGGGACCACTGCTAATGTCATTGTTGTTTCTTGTTACTTGATTCAACCTTGGACTACCCTTATGAACACCTACCTGCCTGTCTGTCCCTCACCTGCCTGCCTGCCTGCCTGTCTGTCTGTCCCTCACCTGTCTGCCTGCCTGCATCACGGTAAATAAATAACATTCTCTTCTGCAAAACCCCGAGTCCTGAGTCTTGCGTTTGGGTCCGCCTGCCCCACATCGTGACAGAATGGTCCGACCCACAATGTACCCAGCAGACTCAGGCTTGGGGTTAATCCGTCATTGGCAGGACATTATCACCCAGATCCGATCGCGCCCTACGGTCGAGACCCCGCCGGCGCCGAGCTACGAGGGGACCCGCCTGGCCCTGGGGGGTCCTCGGAGCGTCCAGCGGGCTCACCGGCGGCGGGGCAGGCAACCCCCGTCTCCCCGGGTCCCGGTCCTGGCTGGGCCGCAGCAGTTCTGTTATCCCGCTGCTGGGTCACAGCCATCCCGGGTTCTGGTCCCGGCGGCACCGCCGCATCCCCGGCCGGCCCCTGCGGCCAGGTCGCAGCCACCCCGGGTCCCGGTCCCGTCTGAACCGCAGCAGTTCTGTTTTCCCGCTGCTGGGTCACAGCCATCCCGGGTCCCGGTCCTGGTTGCACCGCCGCAGCCCCTGCCAGTCCCTGCTGCCAGGTGCCAGCCACCCCGAGTCCCGGTCCCGGCTGAATCGCCGCAGCTCCTGCCAGTCCCTGCTGCCGGGTGCCAGCCGTCCCGAGTCCCGGTCCCGGCTGAATCGCCGCAGCTCCTGCCAGTCCCTGCTGCCAGGTCGCAGCCTCTCCCGGTCCCGGCTGCAACGCCACAGCCTCTCCCGGTCCCGGCTGCACCACCGCAGCTCCTACTGGTCCCTGCTGCCAGACGGCAGTCATCCCCGGTCCCGGTCCCCGCTCCGACGGCACCGGTGTCCCCTGCCTTGCCTCCAGGTCGTCCACCGGAGGGTCCCGGCTCAGCCTCTGTCCTGCCTCCAGGTCGTCCACCGGAGGGTCCCGGCTCGGCCTCTGTCCTGCCTCCAGGTCGTCCACCGGAGGGTCCCGGCTCGGCCTCTGTCCTGCCTCCAGGTCGTCCACCGGAGGGTCCCGGCTCGGCCTCTGTCCTGCCTCCAGGTCGTCCGCCCGACGGTGCCAGCCCGGTCATCGTGGGTCGCCAGGAGGCTCCCGTTGAGGGGGGGGGGGGTACTGTCACGATCGCGGTCGTGTCTCCGGGCTCCCGGGCGCCAGTGCCGCCCCTGGAGGATTAGCGGGGCTCCCGTGCACCAGTGCCGCCCCTGGGTGGTTAGTGGCACCTGCGCTACTTTCGCGGCTGCCCGCAATTACCAATTATGCACTGCATAAAAGCCCCAGTTTTCCACCCACGTGGGTGGGACCACTGCTAATGTCATTGTTGTTTCTTGTTACTTGATTCAACCTTGGACTACCCTTATGAACACCTACCTGCCTGTCTGTCCCTCACCTGCCTGCCTGCCTGCCTGTCTGTCTGTCCCTCACCTGTCTGCCTGCCTGCATCACGGTAAATAAATAACATTCTCTTCTGCATAACCCCGAGTACTGAGTCTTGCGTTTGGGTCCGCCTGCCCCACATCGTGACACAGCCAGGTCAAGATGACTATCTTGACCTGGCCTTAGGCCTTAGCCCTGAACCAGGATATATCTGTCCTCCTGGTAAAGGCTGCAAGCGGGCCTGTGGACCCACTTGTACAGCCCGAAGATCGACACGGAAGAACAAAAGAACGGCGGACTTCGCCCAGTTCTGGATCTGAGGGACGCAACAAGTTCTTGAAGGTCTTGTCATTCCACATGTTGAGCACAGCAGATGTTCTTCGTGCTGTTGCCAAGGGGGAATGGTTCACGTCCGTCGGCTTAAAGGGCCATTATTTTCACGTACCTATTGTGCTTCATCACAGGCAGTTTCTTCGTTTTGCCTTCCAAGGCCGTCACTTTCAGCTCAGGGTACTTCCATATGCCCTACATTTTGTTCCTCTGCCTCTTGGGCAAGTTGACAGCTGCCGCAGCTGTTGTACCCTTGGGCTTACTGTCACTGCGCCCCCTGCAAAGATGGCTGAACAGCCTCCACTTGGACGCCAAGTGGCACAGGCACAGGAAGATCAGGGTGTCACAGCAGTCCCTCCGCGCTTTATCATCATGGAGGGAGAGATTGTATTTGTCAGGAGGCGTGCCCATAGGCTCTGTTCCATTCCTCAGAGAGACTGTCACAACGGACGCCAGCCTTTCTGGATGGGGTGGCGTATGGCAGAACAGGACTGCTCAGCGGCAGTGGTCTGCTCAGAACCCCACAGAGCATGTCAATGTGCTAGATCTGCGGTCTGTGCACCTAGCACTCAAGCACTTCCTGCCATACCTGAGAGGGAGGCATGTGCTTGTCCGGTCGGAAGACTCCGCGACTGACTTTTACATAAACCAAATCGGCACCATTGCTAGAGGTGTCCCAGGCTCTTCTGACGTGGGCAGCCCCTCACCTGACCAGCCTACGGGCAATGTTTCTACCAGGGGAGTGGAACCAGGTTGCGGACTTCCTCTTCCATTACAAACCTCCACCAGGGGAGCTGTGACTTCATTCAGAGGTGGTGCACAGCATCTGGGGTCTCAGGGCAGAGGTGATCACTTTGACTCAGAGTTGTCGACCCACTGTCCCCTCTGGTTTTCCTTCAATGAGAAGACCAGCCCCCTGGGTCAGGATGCCCTGGCCCACACGTGGCCAGAGAGTCTTCTCTACACCTTTCCGCCCCTTCCCCTGGTCCAACACTTTTCAGAGTGTTTCGACAGGGCCACAGGATTCTTCTGGTGGCGCCCTTCTGGCCAGCCAGGCCTTGGTTGCCTCCCTTTGAGTCTTTGGCACAGGCAGAGCTGAGGACAGTTCTTTGTCTGTTACAGTGATCCTAGGAAGGGCTGTGCACCTGTCCCACTGGATCGTGGACAGCATTGCTCACGCACACAGGGCAAGTAACCGGCCTCTACCATCCAGAATAAGTGCCACTCTACCAGGAGTGTCTCCATGTCATGGGCAACCCTGAGAGGTGCCCCTGGAGGACATACAGTATGTGCCGTGGCCTCATGTGCATCACATAGCACATTCTCCAGATACTACATAGTGAGTGTTGCCACCCCCCATCCATTGGCCGTGGTTCTTCTGCCGAGTTACTCTACTACACCGTCATAGGTGGGTACTCAGGATTACTCGCGACTCTGTTGTTATAAATCATCCAGCACTGCCTCTGGCGGTCAGTCAGGGTGAAATAGACAAAACGAAAGTTACAGATGTAACTACAGTTCTATGAATCCTGGATGAATCCTGGACTGCCAGAGTTCTTAGTCACTCAGAATCTCGTGATCCCGTGAGAAGATTCTGTAGGACTGAACTTGTGGATGACACCGGAACTTATACCGGAACCGGATTATACAAGATCGCATGTGACTTGACTATAAATACTCGACCTGCGCATGAGCAAGATGGAAGATATTCAGTGCTCTGGTGGTCATCCAGGATTCATACAACCGTAGTTACATCCGTAACTTTCGATGTACTTCCTGACCAGGGCTAGGTATACACTGTATGATTTTGTGTCATTCCAACTCCTACTGTACGAGTAAATTGCCTGTGATGTAAAGCCAAAATTCATGATTTATGTGCCAACACTGTACGATTGTCAGATTGTCAAGCCATGACCTGAGTGCTCACACTGCACGTAAATAAAATGACCCGTCGGACCCTGTCCCCATTCTGGCTATTGACAATTGTCAATAAAGTTTTATTTAAAAGCTCCTTGTTTGAGTCTTAAGAATGTTTGTTTCTAACCCTTCATAAAATAAAGAGGCCCAGCATATGGACTCATGACATGCGGCTATTTCCTGCCAACATTTCTCTTGTTCATATCCGTCATGATAGGAGGAGGAGGAAACATAAAAAAGGCATGTATGCTGTTGCCACAGCTCGACCAACCTCCATATTTTCTGTCCACACAAAGCGTTGTGTTGCCATGGCGCTTTCAGACGGTCTGTTTGCCACTTTGCGCAGACACAGTGAGAAAAAAGGGACTGATCTTGGGGAATCGACTCGTGGCTCTGCTTCAACTGTGCAAGAGCCTGACGACACATATCCCTTCCTGGTAGGTCCCTGTCACGATCCCACTGGCACTTTAATTCAGTCCACTAATGTCAGCCCAGCTGTTTTTGCTGCAACAATCTGGGAGACATGCAAAGCCTACCTGCGAGGAGAAGTAATATCTTATTCTGCTTACCAGAAAAAGATTACTACTGAAAAGAGTACTAGGTCCTTAAACATCCCTTCCATTGACCCTTAAACATCTTTTGGGTTGGATGAACCCTTTACAGCTGGTGAACTTAAAAGTGCCTTGATGTCGATGCAGAGTGGGAAATGCCCGGGCCCTGATGGCTTCCCTGCCGAATTTCCAAGACATTTGCTGGTAAACTATCCCCACTGCTGCTAAACATGTTCAACGAATCGCTACAATCTGGTACACTCCCCCCTACATTACGTCAGGCCACTATCTCCCTTATATTAAAAAAGGACAAGGATCCCCTTCTTTGCAGTAATTTTCGCCCTATCTCTTTGCTTTGTGCGGACGTCAAGCTATTAGCTAAAATGTTAGCAAGACGTTTAGAGTCTGTTCTGGAGACTATTATTTCCACAGACCAAACAGGGTTTGTAAAAGATAGACACTCTTTCCATAACGTCAGACGGCTATTTGATATATTATATTCACCCTCATCTTTGGATACACCGGAACTGGTCATTTCAATGGACGCTGAGAAGTCATTTGATCACGTTGAATGGCCCTATCTGTTTTACGCATTGAAAAGTTTTGGATTTGGTAACAGATTTATTTCATGGATTAAGCTTCTATATGCATCCCCCTAGCCTGTGTCCGCACAAACAATGACTACTCTGATTATTTTCCCCTCAAACGTGGAACGCAGGGCTGCCCACTTTCTCCACTACTGTTTGCCATTGCCATCGAACCACTGGCGGTCCAGTCAGATGCTGGGCATCTCAAGGGGAGGTGTTGAGCATAAATTGTCCTTGTACGCCGACGACCTTTTGTTGTTAGTCTCCGACCCTGACAGATCTATCCCCCTAGTGTTAGCCTTACTGAAGGAGTTTGGGCAAATTTCGGGTTATAAATTGAATCTTCAAAAAAGTGAACTCATGCCTATTAATGCTGCAGCTACAGCCTATCCCCTGTCAAATTTGCCGTTTAAGGCATCTCTGGAAAGTTTTAGATATTTGGGCAACTAGGTGTAACTAGGAATTATTCAGATTTGTTTAAATGTAATTTCACCCCTTTGATGACTCGACTGCCTCAAGACTTCCAACATTGGTCTCTCATACCTCTTTCTCTTGCTGGCAGGATAAATTTGCTTTAAAATGAATGTGCTTCCCAAATTTCTATATCTCTTTCAATGCATTCCCGTTTTCATCGCAAAACATTTCTTCCATTCACTCGATAGTTCGATCTCTCAGTTTATATGGAACAAAAAAAGACCCAGAATTCGAAAGGACATTCTACAAAAACCCAAAGAATTAGGGGGTCTAGCACTACCTAACTTTTTAATTTACTACTGGGCTGCAAACATTCGGTCTATTTTGCACTGGTGTTGTCGGTTAACCCCCACCGTGGCTGCATATTGAGGATGCTTCATGCGGCTCTTCCTCTCTGCTGTCCCTCTTGTGCCTCCCCCTGACATTACCTTCATCACCATACTCCAATAACATTATAGTTAAAAACTGCCTCAAGATCTGGACTCAATTAAGGCGCCACTTTGGACTCCAGGTAATACCTCTTTCATCCCCAGTACACGCAACCCTCTGTTTCCCACTTCTGTTAAGGATCAAGTTTCAAGTATTTTTTTTTATTGTCACTTCACAATTTACATGCGAGTATAAGCAGTGAGGTGAAAAACTTTTTGTGCAAAACGCCCGACAACCGACAGTAATTATAAAGGAATACAAAATAGAATAATAACTACAAAATAGAAATAACTGTGCAAAATAGAAATAGAACTATGAATAGAATTTCTGTGTAAATAAGTAATGAAATATAAAATGAAATGGAATATACAACAAAAGATATCCAGGTGAGCAATACACATATAAATCAATGTACTAAAATATACATTGTTATATGCTGACATTCACAGAATGTCACGGGATACCTTCCCAGACAGTCAACACAACACTAGCACCAGCAATTGGCACCAGGACTAGCACTAACACCAGTACTAGCACCAGCACCAACAGTAACACTAGCACCAGGACCAGCACTAGCAGTAACACCAGCACTAGCACCAACACTTAGCACTGCTACCAGCACTGGCTCCAGCAGTAACACTAGCACTTATCACCAGGACTAGCACTGGCAGTACCACTTAGCACTAGCACTTAGACATTGATGCCGAACTTGTTCAGCAGCCTGATGGCCTGACTGTGGAAGCTGTCTCTGAGTCTGCTCGTCACTTGATACTGCGGTATCGCCTGCCTGACGGTAGGAGTGTGTACAGTTCGTGGCTGGGGTGGTTATTGTCTTTAATAATCCGTTTGGCCTTGGCCACGCACCGCCTGGTGTATATATCCAGGAGGGAGGGAAGCTCACCTCCAACGATGTACTGGGCCGTCCGCACCACCCTCTGTAGTGTTTTACGCTCCAGTGCGGTGCAGTTCCCGTACCAGACGGTGATGCATCCTGTAAGAACACTCTCGATGGTACAGGATGGGGCATTCGCAACCTGGGGAGATCATGGGATTGCGTCTGTAAAGCATCTTTACATTGATGGTACATTCGCATCCTTTGATCAGTTAACTAGTGCATTCAATTTGCCAAGGACCCATTTTTTCAGATTTTTACAAATTCGAGACTTTGTTCACAATCGCTTCCCTGCTATCCCTCCTTCTACTTTGGTCGACACCATTTTTAATATTAATCCCTGCCTCAAAGGTACCATTTCAGAGCTGTACAATACTATACTCACACACCAATCCTCGGCCTCTGATAATTTACGCACTGCTTGGTCTGAGGACCTCAATATAGAGATTGAGGCTGAAGTCTGGCAGTCTGCTCTGAAATGGGTCCACAAGTCGCCCATTTGCACCCGGCACGGTGTCATACAATGCAAAGTACTGTAGTTCATAGAGTTCACTGGTCTAAAAGAAATCTTTTGCATCTTTCCTGCCACTGATCCAAATTGTGATAAATGCCACCAAGGACCAGCTAATCTCATACACATGTTTTGGTCTTGTCCCGCCTTGTCTCTGTTTTGGAAGTCTGTCTTTGACTCACTCTCAGCCATCACATCTGTTAACATCCACCCCTCACCCTTAGTTGGCTTGTTTGGTGTCCTGCCCACTCCCCACTCACTGCCATCCTATTTTGTCGAACTTGTGGCTTTTCTCACATTACTAGCGAGGCGTGCTATCCCGATGCACTGGAAGAGCCCCTGTCCTCCCTCTCATACCCATTGGATAAAGGATGCCCTATTCTTTGTAAAATTAGAGAAAATTAAATACTCTCTCCGTGGCCCTAACGTAAAATTTTCTAAAATCTGGCAATCCTTCTTAGACCATGTCGGATCCCTTCACCTAGATGTTGTCCCCACTGGCTGAGCAATCCCTGTACTGCAACAACATCCTGCACCCCGTGGCCGAGTCCTGTTTTGCCTACACTCGTAGCACACAATATGTCGAGTAGTTTACTGCCTTAAAATGTCTTGTACATATATGTTTTTGTTATTATTTTGTATTACTATTATTATTTATTTATTTTAAATGTTCTGTTTTGTTTTCTGGGGCTTTTTGTTTGTTTGTTTGTTTTACTGTGTTGTTGATATTACCCTCGTCTTCATATCACCACTATCTTTGCCAATGCCTACCCCATCTTACAGAATGGTAGAATGGTCTCTTTTACTCCCTTTTACTCAGTCATACATGTGAGGGTTTATGTATGTGTGTTTCTTTCTTTTCAAAATTCCACAAATAAATCATATAAAAAAGCCTGACGACGGTCGGCCATCGTAGTCCGTTCAGGGGCAGTGATTTGGTCCGGATCAGTCCTCGTTCCCCCCAGGAACATTTAAGTGACGCACCATTCGGATGTTCACGGAAACTACCGATCATCATGTAAACAATAACAAAGCCGATCAACAATACATATTTTTGGGATTTCTTAAAGGAACCACTACCTGTCACAGAAAACATTGAATTTACTTTATTTACTTTCAAACGTTATGTTAAATAAAATGTTAAACTAAACTGCTGAAGTAAGCAGTAACAGAACACATTTACAGTTAGGATTTAGGCCATTTGGCAGATGCTTTTGTCCATAGCGACTTACAATAATTGCCAAAAGAGTCAAAAAGAGTGAAACAAAAAAATATCGCTGACAGTATGCAAGATTTCAATAGAACAAGATTCAAGCACTCATAATTGCAAGGTTAACCCCTTGCTGGTAAACAAGATAGCTAGGACAAGATGCTACACAAGGCTAAGTACTATTTTAGCTTCCGGGTCATACGAACATACAAGAACATACAAGATACTACACAAGGCTAAGTACTATTTTAGCTTCCAGCTCATACGAACATACAAGAACATACAAGATACTACACAAGGCTAAGTACTATTTTAGGTTCCGGGTCATACGAACATACAAGAACATACAAGATACTACACAAGGCTAAGTACTATTTTAAATGCCAGTAGGTACGAGGGGCTGCTGATGATCTCCAGTAGTGCAGTGCTGTGATCAAAGCCCTCGTATTAAATGGTTGCGCAATTAAGATTGAATAAAATGTCACAGATGGAGGCAGCAGCTTGCTAATGGAGTCTGTAATGAGTCAGATGCGACCTGAGGCTAACGCACAACGCCGGAGGAAGTCTGTGACGTTTGACTGCTGGGAAACACATAGCCTGCCTCAATTGATGAATTAATGACGCTGCCCATAGACTGACCATATGCTCCCCTTCCACACCACAACCGCCTGTTGGAACACACACACACACACACACACACGACTATGTTCATAATAGATCAGCTCTATCCATCTTCTCAATTTGCTCCCCAGGCCCGTGATGAGGACAGGAGGGATGGGTTCGGCAGGTATGCTAAGTGTGACGGTCAGGGGCCGACACAGATAGGAAAAGCGAGCACCACGCCAAGCGAGCAGGTGTGTAAGAGGTGGAGGATTAGGGGGGGAAATTAATTACCACAAAGTATATGCAACACATTTTTATCTGCAAACACGCTTCATTTATTTAAAAAGTGTGGGCCCGGTGGGGTATAATAAAGCACAAGGGGGAGATACGAGGGAGGAGAGAGGAGCAGCAGAGGATAACGTTTCGCACTGCATGCGCAAAATGCCTCATCACAGATGTGTGTGTGTGTGTGTGTGTTTCCACCATATCTGTATCAAACCAATGATGAAGTGCTTCAACATATAAAAGGATGACCAGCATAATTTGTTATAAGAGACTAAACCTACTTTATCTTAGGCCTACAAGTATTGTCTTAGATGTGGTCGTTTGATGGATGGATGCTCTAGATTGTATCTAAATAGACAATTGGTGATATTAACTTCATAGTGTGAAGTCTATATCACCAATGGTCTATATAAACTGTTGGATGTTTAATCTCAAAATCTATACAAAAGTAGGGTAAAAATCACTATGAAACGAGTCAGTTACAACAGTCAGCAATACCGTATTATGTTATGAATCAGCATTCCTAAGCCTGAAACATCTTTGTGAACAAAAGTTTGTGTGAGGACTTCATTGTGAGGAAGGCGTTGTGCATGTGTAGGGGTTCCCCTCGTCTGCACCGCTGCTGTTTAATAACGCTGATTCAGGAGGAGCTGAGGACTCAGCAGCACGTCATAGCTGTGATGGCTGCGGGCACGGACTGGCACTGTGACTTGTTTTAATGAAGTCTTGATGAAGGCGTAAAGACGGAGGTTCACAGTGATGGTAAATCAAAGGTAAGTGTTGGTTTGCTGACATGTCAATAGGCCTGCCTGCTCATGAACAGGACAAGAAGCAGTGTCGCTTGGCCATTGTTATGTCTGGGAAGAACACAGGGTTATGGCAACCTTGTCATTGATGTGTGTGTGTGTGTGTGTGTGTGTGTGTGTGTGTGTGTGTGTGTGTGTGTGTGTGTGTGTGTGTGTGTGTGTGTGTGTGTATGATTGAAATACGCATGTGTCCATGCACATGCAAATAGGATGAGTTTCACAACAGCCAAGAATGAATCAAACCTTAAATTCTTACATTTCTCAAACGCCCCCCACGCATCATCAACCCATTGTGAGGCAGTTTGCTGTATTTAAAGGGACCCTCTTTTTTTCCAGTAAGCCCATTTCCCGGTAGGATGACATGGGCAGTAAAGATTTGGATTAAATTCTTGCATGGATCACCAAAGTCCATCGTATGCCGTTTAATTGGCCATCTGGTTAGCTGCTGCGGGTGGGCGTGAGGAGAGGTATTGCCTCAGATCGAGTCAGAGTCCATGTTGCCTGTCAGGTTGCAGGGGTGATGGACACGGTGCAGAAAAACACCTGTCACCAGCCCACCATACCTAGAGACTTCTGATGGTGTTGAAGATGTGGGCATTGCAGAAACAAAAATATGACTAAAATATGATCCTGTCATAGCGTTGGGAATAATGACAGATATTAGATGACGTAATCTACAATGAATGGAAATAGGTTTAGGAGTACAGGGTAAATGTGATGATGGAAAAGATAAAATCAAGGAGGGCAAGTTAAAGAACTGAACTCAGAGGCCTTCCATTATATTCTATAAACACATGACACACAATTAATCATTTTAACATTTCCATGTACATTTACAATTGCATT
The DNA here is from genome assembly GCA_002895965.2 of Coryphaenoides rupestris. Classification (NCBI taxonomy): domain Eukaryota; kingdom Metazoa; phylum Chordata; class Actinopteri; order Gadiformes; family Macrouridae; genus Coryphaenoides; species Coryphaenoides rupestris. The sequence goes on along the minus strand of PIJE02000211.1, from coordinate 231,020 downwards.
TGCATTTGCATTTAGGGCTTTTGGCAGACGCTTTTATCCGAAGTGACTTACAAAGAGTACATTTGTTGAAGGAGACAGCAATATATCACTGTGGTACATAAAGATAAGAATAGAGCAGGTTTCAAGCATCCATAGTTGCAATGCTAATAGAAAGTTTCATAATTGCTAGGTTGCCTGCATAATAGCATCATAATAACATGATACAATCATAATAATACATAATGATAGAATAAACGTAATAATATGCATGAAACTGGATCACACACACAAACACACACACACCACCCCTAACCCGAACCCTAACTCACAGCACCAGAAAGCGTTTATTCACCTTTGACTTCATTGCGACGCTGCCTTGTGACTACCTAGCCCCACCTCCGGCCCGTCGAGGGCCCCGTCTCGGAGCGCCTACATTATGAATGAACGGTGGCTCCTGGCCACTAAACAAAGTCCCATGCCTGGAAAATGCAGTTTCCATGTTTGATTTTTTGTTTGACTGCAGCAAGACGCACGCTTGCTCCACAGAGTTGCGATAAAGCCACCAGAAACCTTACCCACGCAGCTGGGTCTCCTTTAAGAAAATGGCTCACAACGTGACAAAGAGACTAAAAATACTCCTTTTATGCTATTATTGGCTTTATTCTTCAAGATTTTGTCTAGGAGGATAAATGCACAAAAGCTAGAGATGTTTTGGAGGGAGGAGGGAGGCAGGGCGGGGGTCGTTTTGTGTGTGTGTGTTTGTGTGCAAAAGGGTGGAGGGTGTGCGTGTGTGTGTGTGTGTGTGTGTGTGTGTGTGTGTGTGTGTGTGTGTGTATGTGTGTGTGTGTGTGTGTGTGTGTAAAGCTTTTCAGGCATCACAATGAACGTTATATTTTCAGCACCTCTGCAATTTTGATGTTCCACCATGTGAACGCTGGCAGCCTACACTTTGTCATTCAGTGTGTTTGTTGGGTGAAGCAGCTAGGCTTTGATACCACATTTAATTTCTGCAGTTTGTTTTTTTCATTCTCAATCAGAACCACTATCGGAAGACGTCAGCGCTTCAACGCACGGCTACATTGTGTGGATTGTAAAGCACGTACCTTGCCACACTTACAATGGGACAATGGCAATGACAAGTGTCTTACATAAGCACTATTCACTGCTGAGACGCATTCATAATCCTGCAGCATCCCAAACAAACACAACAGGCCTGATTGCTATGCAGTGTTAATCAAGCCCTCACAGAGGAAACTCGCATTCATTAATCGACAAACTCAAATTGTTGGCCTCATAGCAAATGTGTTGTTCAACTGGTTCATCATCACCCAAGGACGCTACTGTCAGCTGCCAAACTGCACACGGATGCTCACTTGCAGTGGACTTTGCCACAACAAGTGAGGAGTTGACAGTGGGCTTTGTCAGACAAGGGCAAGCTAAATAGCCCGTAATAGGTAGAAGGAATATAACAACACATAGGCCTAGCTTCTTGTGCTATAGCCCAAGAATCATCTAGGAGGAATCAGACCCAGCAATTGATTGTTGCCTTTATTTTTGCCATATTCTGAAAAGTTAGGTTTCCTGCCTACACTATTTAGAGAGAGACACACACACACAAGGCAAGAGGCGTGTCAATGCTGGATTTTGCTATGCATGCAAGTGTGCAACATATTCTCCATCTTTTTCAAGTTGCATGTGGTTACAATATGAACAATTGAAGAGATGCATTGCAAGACAGAGCTATTGTTTTACTGTTATTGCAACTCGTAGTACAACTCGTCTGTACATTTGTAAATCTGTTCGTTTATTTTTTATTCTGTTGATTTCTCTATTGTTTTATTGTAATGTATTGCTATGCAACCTGGCACAAGAATTTCCTTCGGGATGAATAAAGTTCTATCTTATCTTATCTTAGTAAGAAGTGAAAGAGTGTTTTTTAAAAAAAATCACCCATAGTCCACCTAAGGTAAAAATAAATAAATACATATATCAAAATTATGAATGAATACACACAACACACAAACATGTCGGGATGCTGAAGATCCACACGTGACAACAATCAGCATCTACAGTATGTATACATGTGAAAGAAGGGAGGGTGGTTCATTGAGTTACCTTTTTCAGAGCTGACATTCTAGGCAGTTCCTCCTCCACCTTTGCCGCCCCGTCCGTCCGCTGAGGTCCCAAGCCAAGTTTGGAGTGTGCGCCCACAGTGGAGTCAGCCCGCCGCCACCGCCACTGCTGCTGCTGGTGCTGAGGGCGGGATGCTGAGGAGGGGATGCTGAGGAGGGGACGCTGAGGAGGGGATGCTGAGCCATGGGGAGGAGGCGCCTACTTGGTATTCTCGTCGCGCTTCCCCATGCGCCGCTGTCAGAGAGAAGCCTTCCAGCTGGCTCGCTGTGCGCATGCGTCCAGCAGCAGCAGCACTGTAGTGACTGGTTCTGGACGCAGGGGGCGCTCGTGTGCCCTTCTCTCTTGTTGCGCCATGGCGTGCAGGGCGAAGGCAATTGCGCCTTGAAATACAACAAAGTGTCAAACGAAGCTGACTTTGTTTACTTATATCCCATGTTCCTACGTTGTCCTGTAGACTGTGTTTTATTGAGCATGAGGTTTGTTTCACCCTTCGTCGCGCTGTGTTTGCAATTTGGCTAATTCACCGTGGATAGCTTCGCTTAGCTTTTTAGCTAGCCACGCAACCGCCGCGCCTTGTCCGCGTCTCACGGTGCACATCGTAACTACGTTTGTTGAAATGGCACAAAGAAAAGACGGTGAGTGTTGTTAATTCATGAATACACCAATAAGTGAACAAAATGAAACTGCGTTAAGTCGTGGCCGGCGAGCTGATCACATGCATGTTTGAAATCTCGTGGACTGCCCCGTAGTCTCGCGCGCGCGATTGTGTTGTCAACAAACGCACGTGCAGCCTGCTGAGGTTGACGCCCACCACCAGCACGCCCACCACCAGCACGCCCACTAACACGCCCACCAGCACACGTAGAGTTGTTCATAATACGTGTTGTTCTGCCCTTCCTTTTCTGAATGAGCTGTCTTATTTGTTGTCTTAACGTTGCTAATCACATTGTATCAGCAAAGCTGGATTTAAAACATAGATGCTGTGTTTTTATTTTCTTTCAGTATTTCAATCAAAAGTCCTCCAGAGGCTTTACCCTAAAGCCCCAACAGAGGAGAATAAGCCTAACCCTATGAATGTTGTTGAAACATTAGCCAATAAACCAGCTCTGAAGAGAAAAGCGTTTCAGAATTCAGTCAAAGGTAAACGCAACAATACATTGTATTCACCGACAATTAAAGATTGTTTCACGCCACATTACATGTGCACATTACACACAACACTTAATTTAATTAACTGAATTTATTACAAAAAACATTCATAAAGCTTCAATTTACACTCGACCATGCAATGTGCACCAACTTTCCCCTTCAAACCCCTTACACACATCTCAAGCGCCACTCAAGGTTATATGCGCCCACATCCTTCAGAATGTGTTTCCTAAGTAACCCTCCCGCCTATACCTCTCTCTCTGTGTGCTAGATGATGGAGAGCCATTATCCAGCACCACTGATCCAGGCCTGCGGGTTTACACAGCCCTGCCTCCTCCTGCAGACTACCAGGCGGCCATCCAGGGGGCATCTATCACACCCCCCCAGCCGGGGAGCATAAATAGTGGCGGGGAAGCAGCTGGTAAGAGCATCGTAATCTTTACATTTATGATGTGCCTCTGCCCGCCACCGAGTTATGGCGCCGTTTACCGTGTCAGAGATTCTCTAGATTCTCCTGCTCCCCCCCCCCCCGGGCGCTAGTATGGCTTCTAGGGGATGATCTGTTCCAAACCCCGGTGGGTATTAGTTTGTTCTTTATGTTGCTGAAATGTACCTCCAACTGTTAAGCAGTCGAATGTCCCCAGCCCATGCTGGTCCAAATGGTCGAAGTGCTTGAGAAGTATTTGTTGCTTGAACCAACTTATATGATGCTAATGGGTTCCATCTTGACCGTTTCAAAGGATTCATATTTGCAAAAAGAGGAAGCAATGTTGATGTGTATGTGTCTACAACATTATGACTTGTATGGACTCGCTAAACCTTGGTCACATTAAACTCATGGGTCACATGTGTTGACTTGAGTGTAATGATCAGACCCAAAAGTGTTGAAAAACAGATGTAATATTTCAATTCAATATGTTTTTAATAACATTACAATATGTGCTAATGTGGAACATGCATTTGAATAAATGCTCCCTTGTGCCCCCATTAGTTCTACTGGTTTAGCAGAGGGAATTGGTCATAAAACATTCAAGCTGTGTGTACCTACTTAGGATATGTATTGGCAGACGATTCCTAAAATGACATCCATGTGCATTATTAATGTTTATTACCCACCGGGCTCAAACTGTCTGTGGGCTCTTATTGGCCTAATTATTTCTCTCATTATAAGAACCTTCTTGCTATAAAACTACAGTTTCTGACTCCAGTAATGTTCTCTTGCTTTTGGCAACTGCTGACCATGATTTCAACAACCACCGGAGTAGCACAATATGGGTGTTTTCACACCAATAGTTCGGTAGACTCAGTCCTATTCAGGGGTGAAGTTGGTACTTTTGTTGCATGTTAATTTGGTTTGGTTAGCGTTCACAACAGACTTATTCAGCAAACCTAACCATGTAAACATGTCACGCTGTTGAACGTGTTGCTCATCTATTGGACATAAAATCAGAGCGCAAATATAATAATATAATAATAATAATAATAATACAACAATAATAATAATAATAATACAACTTTGTGCAGTCTTTTGTTTTTTTCAATGATGGAAATAGGGTTCTTAAAAGTAACCCCATTTCCATCATTCAGTCATGTTTGTGAGTGACCATAAGTAATTGCTGTATATATTTGCTCGACCATATTTCAGTGCTTTCACCTCCTTTTCAAGTCTGACAGAGACTCCTCCTAATCTTGGAAAGGGTCACGTATACCTGGCTGATTTCTATTCTATTCTATTTCCAGTTGCGACAAAAGTGTACATTCAACCCACAGTGCGTTGTTTTTTGGTTCGCTTCCGATAGTTAGGTCGGTTCACGGTCATACGTAAAGCAAACCAACCCAGAGTTCACTTGGAAGCCGGCCGAGACCCCCATTTTCAAGTGGACCAGAGTTTGGTTTATTTGGTCAGCACCAAACAACAAATTCACACGACCCCAAACAAACCATACTATCGGGGGAAACACTCCAATGTTCAAATAAAACGACTCAGAGGCCTATGCTGCCAAGCAGGAGTGGGGGTTGGGGTTAGCGAAGCACTGCCTACTGATCAATCAATTGTCTTGGAAAAGGGATTTGATTGGCCTCATACCTAGAAGATCCCGTGGAGCTCGGTGTGCCAATAGTCTCTTATGAAGGTTGGTAGAGGTAAGAAGAGACTGGCAAAACCCTTTGGCTTTTTCTGATGACTAGGCCTATCACTGAAATCACTCTCAGCGAAGGGAACGGCTCATCTCTGTCAGCCTCTTGAGCCGCCTGTTGCACATGTTGGAGTTTAAATGGTTTGATGGTTTTATATTTGTTCATTATTTGCTTCCAAGACCGTTTAACAGTGCTGGGTTTGCAACCGAAAGAATAAGGCTAAGATTTTTTACAAGCCATAAGAACACTACATCAAAGCAACACATTTAATTTAATTGAATGTAATACACAATTGTAATTATGGTCAGATCTGTTTGTGCTTTAATGATAGGGCAGTGATATTGATAAGCCTATTAACTTTGATATCTTTTCTTCCTGTGTTGCTTTTAGCCTGGATTATATATTTTTAATTCTCCATATTTGTTTAATGTCGTTTGCCCATCATGAATACAGCTACATGGGGAAAACCTGGGTCAACTTAAAGAGTTGATAACCACCGCTGTGACACTGCTTATGCGTGATTGCGGTTGTTAGGCTGAGTGAACGAAAAGATATCCTGGGTATGTTGAACAAGCTTCCTAGTATCAGCCCCAGGTGTGAAAGGCCCCTAAGCCACCATAATCACAGACATAATAACATTTTAAGACCTCTCACCAAGATGTGGAGCCAGCTTTTTTTGTATCAAAGCCATAGACTGTATAAAACTGCTGAAAGCCTGTGCTATTTCCACTACTGTGGGACAGATGTAGCGGTCTTAAGTGGTATGCTCCAGCCTTAAATATCCTTCCTCCCTCCTACATGCTAAACTAAGAACATGCATCACTACATATTTAATTGAATCCTCTGCATGTTAAGGACTGAACTAAATTCACTATAAATAATACAGATTTTTCTAAATGCTTTGGAAAATAAAACGTCTTGATCATCCATGACATCCGTGGCAGCCAGAGCACATAGTGTTTAAAAAAACGCTGCTGCTAAGTTATGTTCTACTTGGACCAAAGCTATTTAAAATAATTACAAGTTAGCAACAACGAGCTTGCAGTGAAAAAAGTCATCGCTACTCGCAGAACTGCAGTTTTTAGGATTGCTCAGCTTACGTGTTCACAGTGTTCTGATATTACCTGGTGCAAGCCTGCCACGAATGATTAAACTAAGGCCGGCTGACTTGCACCCCTCAGGGGCTCTGAGGTCTTACAGAGAGGCACTGGAGATGTGAGAATGTGGAGAAAGAGCATCTAAGTTGAAAAGAGTGTTGTCTATGTAAACCACACATCTATCATATTCACAGTACATTGATGATTTTATATGCTTTTTTAAAGGTACTCTATGCAACAAATGTATTTTACGAATAAATAATTTTACCCTCTCTTCAACAACCCAATTTACGTTCACTGGCACAAACGAAAAAAAATCGAAACGAATCAACGAAATGTTCAATGCCCTCAACCTGGCAACACACGCAAGTGGAGACAACTCTCAATTGTGGATTTAGATAGTATCCATTTAAAACGCTTGTTCCATAATGGCACCTTTAACACTGGGTTCGGACCAGCACCCTAATGTGTCATACAGACAATGCAGCCATTTTAAGTCAAGACAAGGTGACCCAAAATCAAATGTTTTCGTTTGTTTCTGCTACAGCCGAGAGCAGCGAGGACACGGACCAGGATGGCCCGTGTGGAGAACACAGGAAGCGCAGAAGAAGAAGGGGAAAGAAGAGGCGTGTCCTCCACGAACATTCCTCCATGGATGGAGAAACCGGAGCGAGCGAACTCAACGCCCTTCACCCCACACAAGACTCCAGTGTCTCAGATGTGGGTGGTGCTGGTGGTGATGCTGGTGGTGATGCTGTTGGTGGTGGGGAGCACCTGAGCAAAAACAGACGGAGGAAGCTGAAGAAGAAGCGCCACAAGGAGAAGCAGCGCTCGCTGGGCCTGGTGCCTCGCACCTCCGCCCTGGAGTTCACCTATCAGAAGGAAGCTGACGAGGAGGAGGAGGAGTACGGGGAGGAGGAGGAGGAAGAGGAGGGAAAGAGAGCAGATGAGGTGTCACAGTTCCTCAGGAGCACCATGGAAATCTATCTGTCAGACGGTGAGCATTTGGCCCATAACCCTTACTTGTAGGATGGACTTTTTTCCTTGTGCAAAAAAAATTACATATTTTTTAATGTTATAAGAATGTTTTTTAATTATTATTGTTAGCATTGTTATTAGAATTTGTTGTAGTATATTAAGATCTATTAAACCAAAAGCATGGTGACATTGATGTATTGAGCAAAATGTGACTATTTAAATCAAGTGATGCCACGCCATCACAGCTTACTTGCCAGGACTTTTGGGATGCGATGGGTGGCAAATCTGTCTGACTGCGCTTGGCTGATTCTTCCTGTTCATTGGTTACAGGGATCAAAATCACACACACACACACACACACACACACACACACACACACACACACACACACACACACACACACACTTCCGTTTCTTCACTGCCCTACCAATTTGGCGATAATAGGCCACATTGTCCTAATTGGTCCATCATTTTTACAGGAAGACACTATGGCTGAAAAAGCATTTTTTTTTACAGGTCCTGAGGTGACTTATGTTTCAACCATAACTACACATGAAGCACATGCCACGAGTGAATGAGAGGGAGTGAGAGAGACAGGACTTCCTGGGGTGTGGCTTTTTATACCCCGGTCGAGGTGATTGGAGGGCAGGCCATCCAATCAGGAACAAAGGAGGGTCGGTGCCGGGGAAGACAAATGAGAACCAGAAGAACGGCTATTATAGCAGTTGTATTTTCTACAATTTGAACATTTGCTGTAACAATTCATATTGTATGCACTGTACGGTCCTCTCTCTCTCTCCCCCTCCCTCCCTCCCCTCTCCCCCAGGCTCAGTACATCCAGAGCTGCCAACCGCAGCAGTGCAGAAACTGCTGAGCAGCATAGTGGACGGCGGTGCTCCTCCATCCGTCCTGAAGCGGCTCACCCACCTCATGGGGCTCGTGCAGCGCAAAGAAGCGGGCAGGCTGGCCCGGGCCCTGGAGGACCTCCACCACGGCACCTCCCCCCTGCCTCCAGGTGGGTGGGTGGGCGTGACCTGCCTGCACTTGCGGCAGTCACTAGTATTATATACAGTAGTACATACTCTCCCTTTCTCATCACCTGTGCTTACCTGTTGCCTCCACATGCCTACACCCGCCCCCCACTTGGACAGACACCTGGTTCTACCTGACGGTGTTAGCTATGTGCCTGTCCTGATGTGCCAATTTTAGACACACACTTGCTCTAGCTTGGCCAACCAAGTGGAACTTTAACCCTTGTCCTGACCTGCCAGTAGTAGCTGCGTACATGCTGTTACTTGCCAATAGGCAGAGGCATACCTGCCCGCTACACACCTGCCCCGCTAACACACGCTGCCCGCCTACACACCTGCCCCCGCTACACACCTGCCCCGCTACACACCTGCCCCGCTACACACCTGCCCCGACTTGCCAATATGAAGAATATGTACGGGTCCTGGCTTTGTTCAATCAGCTGCTGTTCAATCGAGTGGACGGGGAAAAAGCACTTGGGCGTTTTAACAAACCCACCATCACCACCAAGAGGGCATTGGGTGGAGTTTGTTGTTTAATAAATAGAGCCCACTGCTTTACTGTTTCTCAAGCGTCCAATTAGGTTCATGAAAAATGTAGGTATTGTGTAAAGTGTACGCAATTGCTAAAAAGATTCAAGTTACAAAAGAACAAGTTATGGTATATGCTGATATGGTACGCTTACAGATAAGCTTATCAAGAGATTGGCACTTTAAAACTCACTTTTAAGACACACATTTACTGTATGTACGTGACATATTACATGACACTTGTTTAAAAAGAGACAGCAAAGCAGTCAAATAATCAATGGCATTCTACTGTCATATAGAGAACTCAGGATTCAACGAATCCCAAGCTTAAAATATGCCGACCGATTTCCTGTCTTGCTTCCTGGTATGCCAAGAAAAGTCTGTAGATAGTCATTTGTGACATCCAAAGGCTGGTTGGATGCATTGGCAACTGCAATGCAGCACAGCAGAATAGTTTCATATTTCAGACACACCACTGGCAGTAAAGTCTTTGCAACAAAAACAGCCAACCTTTTGGCTGAACAAAATCTATATACTGTTCCACACCGGGGCACCCCTCACACACACTATCATGGACGTCCGAGACCAGGTGACCGCAGCGTGCATGCGTAGCACAGATAACCAACGCTTCTGTATGGGTTTCCTGTTTTCCAGTTCTACTCAAGAAGTTTCCCTCATGCAACAGCCCTGCTGCTTACTTTCATGAACTGAAGTATGGGGGAGGAACATAAAAAATAGTTTCTGGCTTCACTCGATTCTTTTGATGTATTTACGAGAAGAGTAAGTCTGCTGCCTTGGATGTCTTAGATCTATCTGAGAGATGGGGAAGCATTACTGCTAGTATTTGTACACACGCATGAGTAGGAAGCGTGGGTGTGAATATTTAGTAGGTGAAAGAACATGAGTGGTGCAAATGTTGGCAGCAAAAAGGTGTATATGGGAGTTGTTGTGATGATGAGCGATGCTTCCCCCCCCCCCCCCCACACACACCCACACACACACACACACACACACTGGCTTCAGAGGAAGTGCTGCTGACAGCGATAGAACTTGTGTATCCTGATTCTGGCTCATCCTTGTTTTCCCCTTTAGAAGATACGGCTGCCATGGTACCGCTGTTCAGATACTGGATCACAGACATTCTCCCCATGCAGAGAGACTCAAAGGAGTGACCGTGTGGACAGACCACCACAAGACTGAGAGAACCGGGACACGCAGGCTTGTGGAGTACTTGAAGAGAAGCCATGCCAAGCCATAGGAAGAACACAATACCATATGTTTCGGTTCTGATAACTGCCTGATAACTGAAGTGATGTCATAAGCCTATGGCAATTTGAGCCATTCAGAAATTCAAGCAATAGGATTCATCTGCTGTTTTCTTCAGATTTTTAGATGTTTCACAAAAACTGCATTTTATAACTCCATATCGGTGTCTTTGACCTGCTTGTGTACTGGGTTTTACTGAAAAATTAGGTCCCCTCCATCTTGACCCAATTCAATCTTTTCTCCCGCCACAATTAAACTACAGTCTTTATCTGTCACCGCTGTTGTTTTGTCTTTTTTTTACCAAGTGTTGGTGCAGTCCAAATTAGATGCCTAATTGTTATTAGCATCACACTCTTCCTCCCTCTATCAGCCTCTTTAATTGCCAGAAAACCAAATGTCAGCTGTGCTTGAAGAGCTCCCCAGACTGCAGATGTCATGACATTTAAAACCAACCGGCTAACTGGCCGAGTTCGTCATTTAGATCAACCGTTCACTGGGGGGCCATTTCCATTCAAGTGGGGCCATCGTGAAGCTCTCAAATAGGTGCCTTTTCATGCCCACTGGAAAGTTTTCATGTCCTGTGTAAAAGGCAACTGATTATGTACATTCGTATGACATAACTTGGCGAATGACGTAACTTGTATCCTACCCCGTGGAATCGCATGTGCACCTCTAAGCAATGTGTCCAGCATCGGAACACATTAAGAGCTTAAGAGATCACAGCTCAGACACATGACCTGTCCCAATAACCTGTTCCTCATTGGTTGGCTAGTGCATGAGAGCCCAGTTGCAAAGGGGAAGAGGTCTGTAGAAGGCCAGAGTATTATCCCGGGTTGGCAGTGCCATTAAACACCTGAATGATGCCTGTTCTGCACAAATGTACTTGAGAGGAAGGTCTTTCGAGTGACCCTGCCATTTTTGACCTCCGTTGAGTTTCTGACCCACCATAGTTGGCATCTTTGCCAGATATCCAGCATCTGGCAAAGGTGCTAATGGTCTCAATCTGGATACATCAGCCAACGGGGACAACAAGGATACAAAACCACATTACCCCAAAATGCTTTGATTGTATTGTGTTTTCCAGTGCACCACAGGTATTTGTAGTGATTGGCACCCACTTTGCTTTTTGTTAGTTTTTGGTGGTTTAAGGGCAGTTATATTCTTTTTCTACATAAATGTACATTCCATGGCTTTCACCGCAGTGTTTAGGTTGTTGCTATGGCCTCCCCAGACTTCAGTGTTGTGTAAGTCAATGTCTGAGGACCGACCAAGGCGAGCTCGGGTTCCCCGCGAGCGGAGTTGAGATGAAGGTCAGGTTGGCACGTTGTTCTCCCTGGGGGATACTTGCTGCTTTCCCGTCCACCGAGGGAGGGGTTCTCACCGTAACCACCTCATTATGAGGACTCCGCACAAGAGCTCACGACCCCAAGGCTAAGCCGTCTAAAAGGATGTTGAAGCCTGCTAAATGTGCTGGCGCTGCAAACATCAATGGAAAAAAAGCCAAATCAACTGACTCGGCGGATTCAAGTGAGTCTTTGTATTTGTACTGGCCAACAAAAATGTGTTTTCCCTGGTGCATTGGCATCTCTTCCGTTTATGTAGCCCATAAGGTAAAAAAAGGTCAAAGGTTAAAAAGTTAGTGACTTTGGTGACAAAACAAAAGGGCTTTTGTGTGTTACATACAATTTATTACATTACATTGAGATCATAAAAGTCTTATAAGAGCCTCAATTCTGAATCAAAAACAGCTTTATTGCCTTAGTTTTTGCAAACAAGGATGTGCTTTTGTGCAATTGGGTTAGTGCCTGACATTGAACATTAAACAGAGTAATAACTCATTCTAAACAAATATACAGTATACAAAACATTTGCAATAAAAAGGCACAATTTAAAGAAAAGATGTGTGTTAATGTAACACAGTAGTGTCCATAGTGTCAGTCATCAGTATCATCGGTTCATCTTATAAATGCAACTCTAATAACGATAAGTATTGTTGAGGCAGCCTTTCATCATATTTCAAGGGGCGTCTGCATATTTCCAGTCAGATTTGGCAGATACTTTGCTATAATACGAATATAAAAAAGGTAGCATGGCTTTCCTGATTTACAATTATGATGGCTCTGAACTCAGTCACCTATAGTGCTTATTTCAGTGCCATCATGGTCTTTAATTTAAGTTTAAAGTGACAATAAAAATCTACTTCAAACTTCCCTACCCCATACAGACACAATAAAATGAGCTGATGGCCCGAGTTAACTGCTTCCTCAGTGCACACACATACACACACACACACACACACACACACACACACACACACACACACACACACACACACACTCTCAAAGTAGCATGCTGCCTTCCCTGTCTACTTACACTGCTGTCACTGTGTCTCCGTCAACCTCCTGTAATCCACTTACCCCCTGCCTCCTGTATGTTCATGTCTTATGTAAAAGGCCAGAGGGAGATGTTATAAAGCTGACCGTAAGGCTGTCCTGCATTAGGTACGTGCCACAGGTGTCCGCACAGACAAAAAACACACACACACACACACACACACACACACACACACACACACTAAGGCCAGTGAGGAGTCGATTTTCCAGATTTCCCAGCCCCAGGGATCCAGGCGGGCAGAGGACTCAGAGAACCGCCTGGAGAGCTGACCGTCATCACGCACGCCATCAGCATGTTCTTCCGACTGGCACGACTGACTCCAGGTTACCTTCGGTTTTTGCAGGTAAGAATGGTCCAGTACTCAACTGAACTCTCTTAAACAAATTCCATAAAAAAGTACTGAAGTGAAATGTTAATCAAATTACATGTGTGGAATGTGTGCGTGGTATTGCCACACCATTTCACTTGACTGTATTCAAAAGGAACAGCGCTGAAATGATTTACTGGCGATAGTGCGTACACTTATAGTCAGAATGCATCTGTCTCTCACCGCGTCAACACCCGGCCTCATCTCCACGGGTACAGCAGCAGTGGACTGCTGAGTCAGAATTGTCCTTAAGCGTGAAGCGTGATCTTTGGAAGAGGAAGGCCATTGCGCCTTAAAACCCCACATTTGCACTTTACACTTTGTTTTGATTTAGTAGTACCTTCCAAACAGATGTCTTGACGATATTGACATGCCAAGGACCAAGTCTAATTTACTTGCCCCTTGGCATGCTCTCTGCCCATTGCTGGCGTGCTCTTTGTCTATTGGCCGCCCGCCCCCTCGCAGTCCCTGGCAAACGGGATGATCCTGAGAGTGGTGCATCGATGTAGTGTTGCTGGCAAGGCTTTTAATGAGGGGAGTGCAAAGTGATTGGCCCTTATGAGTATGGCATGCATCACACAAGAGGGGTTTGCTTCGCTTGGTCTAATGCTGCCAATTCTCTACGTCATTTTCAAAGCCATTCATTGTATCCATACACACACTGACATGCACACCTGCGGGTCCGGCTTGGCTCAGCCAGAAAAGATCCCGTTGTTTTTTGCATCTTGATTCGCATCCCTTCTTGATGATGCTATTGCAGTGATCCACCCTGCTACACAACCACCAGAGTGGCTTCGCTGGGCTCCTCCGACCACCAGGACACTGGCAGATGTTGAGTAGAAGCCAGTTTATTTGTGAGTTGGACGTTTTGCAGGTGGAGCATGTGTTAGCTGCCCGTGACATGTTAGCGCTCTTTTCCTGATGTGTGTGTGGTGATGGCTGGTTTATCCTATGTGCCTTGATTACTAAATGCACCGTAGGTGTGCAACCTGTGTGTATCACCCAGCCCAAGACTCTAATCTGCCTGACTCGGGCCTACCAACCACACACTCTCCACATCCATTGTCATCTATCTATCTATCTACTGTATCTATCTATCCATTTCAGAGTGGTATCATGATTTGTCATATACAGTATGAAAAACATACAGTATATTTATGATTTAATCTAGTATTAACTTAAAGTGTCATATAAATTACATGACATGCAATCTTAGTCAATCTTAGTCTTAATCAGTCGGATACGTGACCTGAGTAATCTCGCGTGCGTGTGTGCATGCGTGTGTGTGAGTGTGTGCACATCTAGGACTCTCACCACCACTAATAGCCCACATTGACCCTCTATAATCTGCACGGTCAAGACAGGCAAATGAGTTTGCCAGTTCAGCCTGTTTGGTGGGCCATAATGGGTCTACAAAAACATTGTGGGATCTAATCATAGCCCATAACTTTATGATAGGTAGTTGTTTAGATGACTTGGCCACTTTCTTGATAACTCACTCTGCTGGAGCGCTGGTAGGCCTATGCTTGATATATTGTTACTGTTTCTATTCTATTCTATCTGCTCATTATTCTATCTGCCTGAGCTACCTCGCAGCATAATTACAGCATCTCCTTGGTCGCGGATCACAAACATCAGTCCCATTTATACTGGAGGTTATTTACCTAAAACAATGCAATGCTCTAAGCCTGGGACAGTCCATTGAATCTGTAAATTACAGCAATGGTTTTCACAGACAGTTGTTCCTCATTGTAACTGTCTGTGATGTAGCACCATTAGAACAATATAGAGTTTGGATTATTTGCGCCTCTATGCATTTTATTCTCTTCAAGAGGCCAAATATTACCTGCATGTGTCTGAAATGGGGCAAGGCATCTTTGTTTGTCTGAAAAGAAAAGATGGATATGTTTGAAGGGAGGGTGAGTAGATAGACCCTACTTGCCAAAGAGTGTCAAGCTATTCCTAAGGCGTATCGATATAAAACAAAAATGAGCAGTATATTTATACTTTGTTTGGCCAGACTCAACTCTCTCAAAATGTATAATTCACAGAATGAATAGACATCTGATTACTAAATAGTTTGAATGCCATGAAAATTATGACCAACCTGGGCTCCAGCTGTGAGGCCACGGTAGACTGAATCAAATTGTATTTTATTTTTTATTTTTTGCCAGATTCGGAAAGAGGATACATTGTTTCATGGATTTGCAACAATATTATCAATAATATCAATATTTTTCACAAACCATATGACCTTATGCAATCATGGGATGTGGAACGCGGGATATGGAGCACCAGGACAGAACTCACGCGTTATATTGTTATATTTTTTATTTCCAATCTTAACAAGTGGACAATATTTGCCCTAAAATGAAAATCATTTAACACAAATCTGAGCAGCCGGCAGACGCTGTCCGTGGTCCTAAAAATGTAACCTATCTCCGTCCTTCCCTCGTATTATCCATCTATGTTGTTGATTGTTGTCAGGAGCAGGTAGGCCTGCTTTGCCTTTATATATACATACAATTATAGCTAATGTTCAACACACATTTGCAGCCAATAGGCCTAACTTTAGGCCTATTGGGCCTTTAGGCATTCTTTTATAGCTGCCCAGGATCACTGCCCTCCAACAAACACTCAAAGAGGGCTTGGTACAAAAAGGAAAGCCCATTCTTCCTGTAGTGGCGTATATACAAAGAAATTATATTTAAATACAACATAATTTGCCTTTTTTAACGTATCTGGTATTGTGTTTCTGATTACAATGATTTTTCAGAACGCTTTGCAAACACTTGAGTCGAGGGAAATGGGGAAAACTAGTAAATATGAATCAACACCAGGCTGTCTCTCTTATGAAAATAAATTGAAGTCACAGCATCCCCTAACTAACAGGAAAGCAAACATGAAGGGGAGGATCATTGACATTTCAATTGTGTGCACTCACCTTGACAAACAGCAATTCTTCCACCACCTAGGACATCCAGACATTTTAATTCCCACATTGTAATGAATTACATTGTATCTTGGATCCTTCCTCTCTCTCTCTCTCGCTCTCTGTCTTGCGCTCTCTCATTCTTTGTTCCTGTTTCTCTCTCTCTCTCTCTCTCTCTCTCTCCAGACCCAGGCCTACCAACCTGTGTCTGTGCGTCCCCCAGTTGAAAGGACCCTACCAGGCATGGCGATGCTGATGGGGGCCCTGGGCATCGGTATGTGTGGTTACAGCTCCCAGCAGCTGGCCCTCTACCACCGGCCGTCTGTCTGCGTGCTCAGGTGGGCCGGCGCACACGCTACCACCCCCGCTGCCGCCATGATGGGTGGAGCCAGCCAGAGGACCCCCTTCCTGGGTGTGACCCACCAGGCCAATGCCTGCATGGATGTTCCACTGCCCTCCTTCGCTGCAAGAAAGTGCCCATGAAACAGCCTGGGTCAGATTCAGGATTGGCCATGCCCATGCATAGGTTTTGGGTTCAGGTAACTGAACCCAAAACACACGCATGTGAACGTCTTGGATCGAAGCGGTGCTGGTCCGTGGACGCACAAGGCTCACGCTCTCTGAAATGTGCCGGTGCGGAAGTACCTGAACTGGACCTGTGTGTTGTCTGGTAAACGTGTTCGCTTAATGATCACGTAGTTTCAATTCCTGCTACCAAAACCTGCATCTTTGGAGTTCACAAACACAATATGTTAGATAGGAGCTGGAATCACTTTTGGGCAAGAGAAAAACGGTGTGTTAGTGTTTGTATTGACACTTTAAAGGGTGTGTCAACAGGTAAGAAGTACTGGGTGGGCAATACTCATGAAAATATAACCCCCATGAATGTAAGCAAGTCATTTTGAGGCATAAATAACCTTTCAGCCACAAGGTAGGAGCTGGAATCACTTTTGGGCAAGTGGGAAACTGTGTTACTGGTTGTATTGACCATTTAAAGGGTATGTCTGGACGATCAATGACCAAACAACTCATGTAAAATCATAACACATACAAGTTTATTCTAACATATCAAAGTAGCAAAGTACAAAGTAATATTCAGCGCTGAAGGCTCCCACCGTTCAACAGACTTGTTGGAGGATGATCGCATCGAACCGAGTCCGGTGCTCATATTTATGGCAAAAAAGTGCAGGGTGTTACATAACAGGAGTCTGCGGACCGCACAGGTGCTACAAAACATGAGTTCATACAGGATGAGTGCCTCAAGGTGAGAGGAGGAGATGTATCCTCCCTAGCTGAGAGGGCCTTAACTCCACAGATAAGGTGTTTTTTGCTAACAAGGGATACAACCTTGACTGGACCATGGTGCCATTGTACTGGAGCGTTAGTTCACTTAGAGTTCATTAAAAACAGAAACTAGGCAGAACATGTCTATATAAGTATATGGTGTGCAGTACAAAGAAACATACAGGCATGTAGAACCTTTAACTATATGTATATGGTAATTTTTCCACTACACTATACTCATTAAAATATAACCCCCATGAATGTAAGCAAGTCATTTTGAGGAATAAATAACCTTTCAGTCACAAGGTAGGAGCTGGAATCACTTTTGGGCAAGTGGGAAACTGCGTTACTGGTTCTATCTGGTGTGTCAACTGGTAAGAAAGACTGGGTGGACTATTCTCATTTAAATATAACCCCCATGAATGTGACCTTTTGAGGAATAAATAACCTTTCAATCACAAGGTAGGAGCTGGAAACCCTTTTGGGCAAGAGAAAAAACGGTGTGTTACTGGTTGTATTGAACTTTAAAGGGCGTGTCAACAGGTAAGAAGGACTGGGTGGGCTATGCTCATTAAAGTACCACTCCCATGAATGTAAGCAAGTGATTTTGAGGCATAAATAACCTTTGAGTCACAAGGCAGGAGCTGGAATAAAATGTTGGGCAAGTGGGGAACTGTGTTACTGGTTCTATCTGGTGTGTCAACAGGTAAGAGACGGAGAATAAGTTGCCAAATGTGTCATGTTGCTTCATTATAAAAGTCACTTCAATCTACGAGCGAAAGAAAGTCAACACGTCGGAGCGCTGGTGTGGTCACGTGACGCGTGACGTCAGGCCAGCGAGGCGAGGTTGTGTGTGTGTGTGTGTGTGTGTGTGGACGAGCGGCGCGGCGGGAAGGCGCACAGCACAGAACACGACGGGACGGGACTCAGCGGCCATTCAGAACAAAAATTCGGACTTTGAACATTATTTCTTTTTCTTTTATTTCTTTGACCTAAAACGGGTTGGTATGTAAAGCTTTCCTCACAAATAGTTTCGTTGTTTTCAGTCTCTTCAGTCTTTTGTGGCGCAATATTTATATTTGTACTTTCCGTACAAATATAAATTATTTTCGTTTCCTAAATCTTAATCCGTCATAATTGTTTCCTAAATCTTAATCCAAAGTCTTTTCAGACAAATCGAAGTTTCCCTCGGGGAGGAACTTATTGCCTATGAGTTGAACAGTCTCTCCACCGGCACCATGTGTCTCTCCACGTATAGCTGATCTTTCAATGAGCTTCGTACTCTTCTACACTTCGTGTGTTTCAATGTAAAACATCCCAGAGTTAGCCGGCTGTGTGTGTGTGTGTGTCTGTGTCTGTGTGTGTGTGTGTGTTCACTGTCTGCTGTTGCTGTGCTCTGACTAGTTACACACTGCTCTGTGATTTTGGTCGGGCTGTATCCAGATACCTTGTTATTTCCTCGCCCAGCACCCAAATGAGCATTCAAATGAGCACTTCTGCACGCCAATGATTGTTTTGTGTGCTTCACTCCGGGTCGGCCCAGGCCTCACCAGAGGAGAACTGCAGAGGAGAACCTATTATTTTCACTTTTCAGTCAAGATGGAAGCAGTAATCAGTGTGTGAGCCCCCGGTGTCATTGACTCTAAAAGACCCTGCTCTCAAGCCCAACACGTGAAGGGGGGCTACGTGACATCATCTCTATGGCACGATAATTGCATTTTAAAGTGTGTGTGTGTGTGTGTGTGTGTGTGTGTGTGATGGTAGGCCACCGGAAGAAAAACTGCAGGGTGCCCATCTGAGTGCACCATGGGCAACTTCTCCAGCAAGGAAAACCACGGAGCCACAGGTGGGTCAACACAAAAGCCTCACACACTCTTCCCTGTGTGTGTTGTGTGTGTGTGTGTGTTTTGTGTGGTCCACTTTTTGGATGTGGCCCCCCTCACTAACCCCCTGTCCCCTAATTCTGGTAAACCACTTTTATTTGAGGCTCCATCATGTTTTCTAAAAGGATTTTCAATTATATAAGAGACGCACGCACGCACGCACACGCACACACACACACACACACTCCTGGCAGTCTGAACTTGAGAACAAAGCGAGCCGACATACTGTCTCCTCCGGGGAAGAGGGAGGCGGAATGGCAGCGGTGGAAGAAGTACTGTCTCAGAACTATTACTCCAGTAAAAGTAGTAATACCATGCACCTGTAGAAATACTCTGTTACAAGTAGAAATACTCTGTTACAAGTAAAACTCCTGCATTGATAACATGACTTAAGGTAAAGTACAAAAGCATTTGCTTCAAAATATACTTCAAGTAGCAAAAGTAAAAGTACTCATTATTTCAGATATAATTATTGATGGATTCATGTGTTCATTGCTTCAATGTTGCGCCTGGTAAATGTGAAGCTAATTCACATTTATTTGGATTATATATTACTTTACATACTGCTGGGCAGCTTGTAAATTTCCCCTGGGCACCAATGAAGCATTATTGATATATCATTTATTTATTGATTCATATTTTGTATTGTTGTGTACAGTTCTTCAGTAGCTTGAGTTACTTTCCACCACTGAGGAATGGGCAGGAAAGGAAATAAAAAGAACAGAGACATGGCAGAGCAGGAGAATGAGGAGTAGATCTTGGAGGCTGACGGAGGGGAGGATGGACAGACGGATGGACGGAGGGAGGGAGGGAGGGAAGGAAGGACCACACATGCATAATGAAGGGCACACAAACAAAGAGACAACCGGACACTAATGTGTATTTTAGCTTTTCTTTTTCTCTCCTTTTTTACACAAATGGGAATCTTGGCTCACTGAGTGACCAGTCGGCTCAGCTGACGTCCCTGACTCTTACTGCGCACATGTACACATACTGGTGTATACACACACACACACACACACACACACACACACACACACACACACACACACCACACCCCCCCCCCCCCCCCCCCCGCCGGGCCCAGCTGTGATGAATCGGCAGAATTCCCCGGCTCAGCACAAGGGGAAATGGAATAATCATAGGAATCCTAATGTCCGAAACACACACACACGCACATACATTTTTGAGCACATGCTCATCCGCCTACAAACAGATGTACACACACACACATGCACAGAGAAAACCTTTCTTTATAGTCATCGTCCTGTAATTCGTTTCACTCACACACACACATTCAGACTAGTGCATTCAGGTCTGCAATGTGCAGATAAAGTGTGCAAAAAATAAAGTTGAATGCAAAGTGTACAGTCTAGATTAAAAAAAAAAACAATTCCAATGAGAGGCCAGGGATTTTTAGGAGACAGACAGCCCAATACCAAGTTCACTTGACTCATGGTCTTGCTATGCGATAGCCGTTAAGAGTTTGAGGAGGGTTCAAGGCTAATTTACCGCTCGTTCTCTCTCCCTGAGGTGTGCATGTCACTCGCTCTAGGGAGACACAGCAGTAAATATAAGAGGGGAGAAAAGTGTTTCAAGAGGAATGTCCATATATAGACACGCATTAGATTGCGTATCCCCCACCCACCCCCTCTCCTCCCCACCCCAAAAAAAAAGCTTGGATATTTCATCTAGTCATACCAGAGTGTGCGAAAACATTGCCAACATTGTAGACTGGTGACTGCTAAGAGTATATTCTTTTGTATTTTTATCTGCATTCCCCGTCGCTGCTGTATTTTCAGTTTCAACATGCCTGTGAGCAATCTGCTGTGTGTTTAAGAAGAACCTTAAACTTGTTCTGTTCTTTTCCTTTTCTAGGAGGCCATCCAGATGTATTCCACACGCCCCCTACATCTCCCACCACGGACGTTCCCACCCCCGCCCTCCAGCTGAAACGCGCCGTTTCAGCCCTGCCCCCGCTGGTGGCCCCGGTGTCCTGCCCGCTGCCCCCGGTCCCCGCCAAAACCCCACTCCCACAATGCACCGGGAAGAAATCCCAGCCGGGCCACCTCCCCACCACGCAGACGCCGCCCCCCGATTGGAAGCCTCCGACCCCGCCTGCTGGTCCTACCAGCCTGGTGATGCCGGGTGGATCCGGGGAAAACCTCCCGGCTTCGCCGCTTGTAGCGCAGGTGCCCCCGCCGGGGTGTAACGCGGGTCCCCGTACCTCCACCCCATCCCCCGCGGCCCAGGGCATCCAGCGGGGAGGTGTGCAAACGTCAAGCCCTGCCAGAAGCCCCATATCGCTGGACGCCGCCATTTCACCCGAGGCCATCCGACCCGACTGCGACTGGAGGGACAGGGACAGTGGTCTGAGCCAGTCCCCCACAGGGAGCTACCCCAGCAGGGAGGGCCAGAGGGAGGAGTTGGAGGCGATGCTGGAGCAGTGCAGGACCGCCCTGGGCATCACTCAGGATGGAGCTCCAAACACAACAGGTGGGGCTGTCGGCACGGAGGAATACCTCCTTTTTCCTGTTTGTCACTGATTGCTTTTTTCCTGGAAGATTTTAAACTCACCTGCCCTGCCATTTAGTAAAGTATATCGGTTGAAAGCAGGAGATTATACACCAAAGGAGGATAGCAGTCTGTCTCAGTCAACTCACAGGCAATCTCTGCAAAACATGTACAGTTGTGTACTTTAAAGGTCCTCTTGTATCAAATACGTAATGAATAAACATCACAAAAAGTGAGGAGAAACACCAACAGTTCCAGGTGCTTTTAGTAGAAACACGGCTTTAGTTTATTGTGACCACCAACACCACTATAAACATTTTCATAAATGGTATTAGTGTTTGACGATTTGACATGTATACATTTTTCAATGTGACACCTTTTTCATTCTCTCCTCAGAGTTGCTGAAGTGTCTGCTGGCGGAGACCAACAGTCTGAGGAATGACCTTCAGGTAAGATGAACAAAGTCTGTGTGCCTTCTATCTGTGCACGTTTTCTCCTCCTCTTGTATGGAAAATCTCCTCCGTCCGTACAGATATGTATCCCCGGAATGTTCAACATATACATAACGTTGAGTCAGATGGGTCTTCATTAGATAAATATAGAACTGTAAACTGGAAGTGTTGCACACGCTAAAGCAACACAACTCTCTCTCTGTGTGTGTGTGTGTGTGTGTGTGTGTGTGTGTGTGTGTGTGTGTGTGTGTGTGTGTGTGTGTGTGTGTGTGTGTGTGTGTGTGTGTGTGTGTGTGTGTGTGTGTGTGTGTGTGTGTGAGTGTGTGTCTGAGTCACCAATATCATGAACATATATACATACACTAATGTATTAACCGTTACTCTATGGGCAATCCACGCTTCGGAATATCACACACCCGCCTCCCATACTCTCCTCCAGCAGTATGGAGGTTATCCCACTAGTCATATGCCCTCTCCAAGCAGACACTAGGATAGGGAGAAAGGAAACCCCTTTCATATTCTACGTGGGAGTTTATTATCTGTCATATTTCTCCCCCTCTAGTCTCTCTCTCTAGCTCGCTCGCCCGCTCGCTGGCCTTCCACCTCCCGAGCCTCGAGGTTTAATTTCTTTGTAGCTCATAAATCTGGAGTAAGAGTGTGTATACTGTAAGCAACGGCACCACAATATCCTTATATCCCTCATTAAACCTCCGCTAACCCCCAACCTTGACGTTTCCACTGCAGCCAACAGTCCTTTGGAAATGTTATTTGAAAGTGATATGCCGGTAAGACAAAAAACCATCCCACCCATGACTTAAATCACGCCAGGGGTCTTTCTTTCTCCATCAATCACTTTGGTCTGCAGAGAACTAGAGGGCTGGCCAATCTGGAGGTGAGCTGTGTGTCAAGAGGGAAACGGCGTACAGGAAGTGATGTCGTGAAGGAACTGCCTCTTCCTTTATTCATTACATTTTTTCTTTTACCCATCCGTTGGAAGCAAGTGGCGGCTGGGATTTGTAATGAAACGTAATTGCAAATCATTTTGATCTAAAGTGATGGTTGCTGTGACAACAAAAGTACACCACGTGTTAGGCCAGAAACAAATGTGGTCTTTAACCACGCGGTCGTGTAGACGAACTGAGCTTTGACATACTTGCCGATGCACACTGGAGAACTCTGGATCTCGCATGAATAGCTTAAACACAATAAACAAGAAATAATAGGCGAGACAATAACCTTTTTTAAAAGGAGAGAGGTCTACTAATTGTTAAAGATTCTAAGAATCACAAGCAACTGTATGGAGCAATGCAGTATAATGGAATGATACCGAACACTTGTTATTTAACTAAACATATTGTTACCGCCGCATATCATGTCTTTTCTATAGTCTGAAGGGCTAGGTACTTATATGTTTGTTGTCTTATATATATCCCTCTGTCACTATCCCCT
This sequence comes from Coryphaenoides rupestris, assembly GCA_002895965.2. Lineage (NCBI taxonomy): Eukaryota > Metazoa > Chordata > Actinopteri > Gadiformes > Macrouridae > Coryphaenoides > Coryphaenoides rupestris. The sequence goes on along the minus strand of PIJE02000211.1, from coordinate 207,448 downwards.
CGCCTTGCTTGGCCTGCCCTGAACGTTGGCCCACTCAGACTGTCCTGAAATCAGACCAATCAACTGCTAGACAGACACACATGCAAGTGGGATTCCTAACCAACGGTGCATATGTGTGAGATCTGGTGCATGTAGAAGAGACACACTATTGAGAGACGAGCGGAGCTAGTAGGAGAGAAGAGGAGTAGGGGGTGCGGGGGGGGGGGGGGGGGGGGTGCTTTTGATGGTAATTTCCTGTCAGTTACGTGTTCCACTTCCTGGCCCACCCTTATGAGGATTCTGGCTGGGGGGCTCCAACCTTTCTCTAGATCTGTCCCAGATCCCAGGACCATGCAGCAGCTGCCGCAATACAACTCCCCCGGCATACAGATTTATTTCAGAGTTAACCCCCACTTATCCAGGAGTTCAATTCCAAGTGTTAATGTGCACATAACCATTGACTCCTTCATCCAGCTCCGCTCTGTGTCTTGATCTATCTCTCTCTCTCTCTCTCTCTCTCTCTCTCTCCCATCCGTGCTGCCATCCTGCCCACAGCTCTCTCTCTCTCTCTCTCTCTTGTTCTCTCTTACTCCTATATTCCACTGCCGTGCGTGTGTGTGTGTGTGTGTGTGTGTGTGTGTGTGTGTGAAAACACACAATGTATAGGCCTAGTATCGAGCTGCTAGCCAAATGGCAGCCAGCCATATGCATGTATGTGTGTGTGTTAGACATGTGTGGATTGTGTGACTATAACCCCGGGTGTAGGCGGTTGTGGATCAGCCTTTCAATGCCGTTTTGCATAAATACGTGCATTGTCAAACATTGACTATGCATATTGTTGCTTGGTCCATTAATCCAAACACATTACCGTTAATAGGCTGCACTTGCATGCATGCTGAAAAGGTTGACAAGACGAGTTGGGCAAATTCTCCGATTTAAATTATGGTTCACAAATGTCCTTCATATGAAACAAAATGATTACGAACAAAGCAGTTGTGGTTTTCATCACACAATGCAGCAACACCCAAAGCCACAGCCTCAACTTGCTCTGCCATCTCAACGAATAAGATGGCAGGCCAATATTAGCCTAATGGGCACAGGCATACATTTTACTCATTTCCTGAACTTCGTTTTGTATTTTGAAGAAAAGCCATAGTTTAGACTGATCAACAGCTGTTTGTTTTAGCTTTAGAAAAATCGTAAATTGAGGGTGGGGAAGTGGACCTGGGTGTCATCTTCCCTCGATTTCAAGTACCGGTCGGATGCAGTTACAGATATATGCGGATTCGGGTGGAGAAATGCGTTGTCTCAGAGAGCTCATGGAAGAGTGGTAGCCCTGGTGGTGTCTGTAGTCTCAGACACAAAGAATAAACCCCAAAACAGTGTTTACATTGGGGGGGCCCTCGCTTGGCTGATCTGCAGCTTGGCGAGTTTGTTTCGACTTTATGAATCACCACCTCTCCGGCCCCCTCCATTCTGTGCTCCTTTCCTGGGAACCTTTTAGTGGAGCGGTTTGGAGTGAGTGGGGTGTGTGTGGTGTGTGTGTGGGTGTGTGGGGTGGGTGTGGGTGGGGGTGGTGCTGGGGGGGTGCATTTGTTACGGAGACAAAACGTGTTTTATTTCGTTGTGATGAAAGGGCTCTGGCCTCGCTGTGACTGCCTGAGTATATTTATGTGTCGGCTATGTTGTGTTTGTGAACTGTAAGAGATGCGAGCATTCACAAACCCCACCACGCACTCCCACACACACTTGCACTGCCACACACATCCACACTCTCACTCTTACTAGCCCAACTGGAGGGGTGTCGGCAGAAGTGTTGCTGGTTTCAAGGTCGGTTGGTTTTTCTACACATCTTCAGGTCTTTCTTTCTCTCCTTCCCTCTGTCGGAGGGCTCCCCTGGCTCCTCCAGAAAAGAAAAGAACTTAAAAAGAAGAAAAATAAATGACCCACCCGTTTCGCCTCTTGTTTCCTTCTCATCTCCCCGTTCATCCGTGAGCCTTTTTCTCCTCATGTTGGTTTGACCCAGTATGCCTCTGGTAGTGTTTCTAGTCTTTAGTGTGCAGATTTTCCTTATTCTTCCACATGGAGTCTCATCTCTTGTGACAGCAGCCCAACGCTATTGTAATAACCCTGTCCTTCAGCCTTCACTCCTCTCTCTAGTACCACGATCAACCATGCTGTTTTGTATTCTGGGATTTTTTTAAGGCTTGGTAATGTCAAGCAGCAGACAAGGCCATGATAACAAAGGAATAATATTAGTAGGCCTATAGCATACACCATCTATAAGGTCCATATGCATTCAGAATCCCATAAGACTTCAATATAAGATAAGATAAAACTTTATTACTCCCGAAGGAAATTCTTGTGGCAGGTTGCATAGCAATACAGTACAATAAAACAATATGGAAATCAACAGAATAATAAAAATATACTAAACTAACAGATTTACAAATGTACAATGTCAAATATAAAAATATATAGGCAAGATAAGATATTCAGACGGCGAAAACAACTTGGCATAGTTGAAGTGTAAAATATATATGTAGACAATTTGTAATTTCAGACTAAAATGATTGAAACCCCCCCCCGCTGTACGTGTGCGAACATCATAAACGTAATGCATTTGGCTACAAAGCGGCGTATTGCAAAATGAAGATGTATTGTACTGGCTGAAGGGGACGGGAGAGCAGTCCTGGGGGCCAGTCTCCCCCCCCCCCCCCGGGCCTCTGTGTATTATGGTGGTATTATTTCTAATGGTTCTGAGACGAAGCCTCTCTCATGCCTAGATCCTGGGCTCCCTCGCAGCAGCACGAGCAAGCAAGGGTTATTCGGGGGGTCGTTGTTACGAAGAAACGACTCATTGACTCATCATTCTCAGACGTATATGTGGCAACGTTGCTTTACCTTGAAACCCTCTTTTTTTGAATCCGTTTGGTTTAGTTTGAGTCTTGTTTGCGTAGTTGTTAGAAGGCCTGTTCAAGATTCAAGAATTATGTATTGCCATAGGTAACAAGTACAATGGAATGCTTACTTCCCATTTGCTCCTGCAGTATTCTTCTAAACAACTCAAAACAATTGGTAATGGTACCTAGTAAGTACAATAAAAGTACAGTACACTCGTAACAGCAGTAGCACATTGTGATACTTGTACACTCTTTTACAACTCTATCGCCACATTACAGTGCATATTCTTCATATTCATCAGCTACAACAACATGGCAACTAAATAGCAATGATACTGATGAAGGTTTCTAATTTCCAGAGATTTTTGGCAGATTTTCAGCATGCACAATGACTTTAACTCAGCGGTTCCTCCCTCGTCTCTTCCCCCATCTTTAATTAGTGACGACACATACATACCAATATTGCAAACTTGATTATGAAAGTAATGTGAAACCGTACAGCAGGGCATTAGAAGGGGCCTGTGTGGATCGGCTGCGTTGCGGTGTCCAATATGCAGAGCAAAATGGACGGTTAGACTCGCAGCCTGTGTAACGTCCGCTTGGGGGTGTGGATTGGATCGTTTTTGGGTGCGGATTGGAATGGATTTATATCGTGGGTGTTTTTGAACACATGGAGAGACTGTGGAGCACTGGAGGGAAGGACGCATGGTGACGAAATGAGGGGATGGGTTTTCCCCATGTATATGTCCCGGGAACAGGGTGGGGAAATGAACTCTGGGACACACACACACATTGGGCGTGTGGGTGGGTGCACGTGTGTTGTCGGTGCATGCAGGAGTCCACATCTGGGCTGGCTGCAGTGTGACACTTGGTCATTTCCTCGGGGTGTGTGTGTGTGTGTGTGTGTGAGTGTGAGGGAGAGTCAACAGAGCCTTATCTCAGTGTGAGGAGAGGATCGCCCCTTCCTGTTTCCTTAAGGAGACCTGCTGTGGTCCGAGGCTCCACCACATTTCACACGTGACCAACATATGAAGACAGGAGCCTTGTGTTCAGCAATTGGAAGCAATTCACCCAAATAAGGAGATGAGTCTTCTTCTTGCTTCCCACTGTCCCCCAACACCCCCCCCCAATCTGACAGCATTTCTTTTTCTTTCGCCTGGGAGAAAGTTTGTTCCAACTTTTTAATTTGCAACCGAGGATCTGTGAGAGCACTCGGCCGAAAAAGCGAGGTGTGTGTGTGTGTGTGTGTGTGTGTGTGTGTGTGTGTGTGTGTGTGTGAGTAATGGAGCGAGGGGAGAGAATGGAAATATGATATGCCTGTGTGTGTGTGTGTGTGTGTGTGAGAGAGAGAGAGAGGGGGGGGTGGGGGTGGCTGGGAGAAACGGCGTCCAGTATAATCGGGCCCAGCTGTGGTCTTGTGAGTCGCCGGTCAGATAAGGGGAGCGACTTGGCTGGGCTCCTCTCTCTCTCCTCCTACTCCTCCTCACTATCCATTCTTCATCTAATTGCCTACCCTCCTTGCGCACTCTCTCTCCATTTCTCCATGGCTCAACGTTTGCAGCAACACAAGTCTGTGCAGGTCTCTCTCTCTCTCTCCCTCTTTCTTTCACGCTATTTCTCCTGTTCTTTCTCACGCTCTTTCTCGCTTTCTCTCTGTGATTGCATAAGGATTGTGTGTTTTCACAATCGACCTGTTATCGCTTACCTCTCCTTGGCACCCGTCACTCAGACATTTCTTTGGATGTGGTTTGGTAGCGGAGGCAATGTTTGTGCATGTCGAGAGAGGGGGAGAGGGATAGAGAGAGAGGTCATGTGCAGTTCCGATTCATTTCTTCAGACACCCCCGCAAACTCCCCCAAGTCCAACTGCTCGTTGTGCACACCTCAAGGCCATGTCAGGTTTTTCGAGTTATTTTTTCGTGAGCCCATTGGTTTTGTCAAATCAGAGAGCAGCATCACATACACGGTCCTCTATGGCGGGAGCAGTAAACAATATGGTTGTCTCAAACCACACACCCTCAGGATTCAGAATCCTGTGGAGTGACAGGATGTGGGAGCCAGTGTAGTCTCGTGGTTCAGTCTAGTGCCACCCACACAAGCCGATGTGGTTCGATCCACGATGACCCGCGGTCTACCTGTAGCAGGCATCCCTGAGAAAGATGCCTAAAGATGCGGTCGCTTGTCATTACAAACCATCGTCGTCGACATCACATGGTAAGACAATGCAGGTCTTTGCCTTTGCTACTGTGTTGGCGGCATGAGTCTTGCGTCACGCCGCATGAGTGCTTAGGCCTGTTCCTTTTGAGGATGGACCTAAAGGGACAGCTTTTAAAGTGAATCCCGTTGGCACAGGATTCGGCCATGCCTCATTAGACTTCACTTGTCCCCCCCCCCCCCCCCAGCGCTGCTGTGGCTGTTGATCCACTCCAGCTTTTCCCTTTTCCATCCACTCCTGGCCAAATGGATATTTGATCATTCAAGATGACACCGTCTGATGTCTGGATTTGTATTGTTATTGTTTTTGGCCGCTCTGTCTAATTGGCGTGTAATTACAGCAAATATAACTTTGTGAAGATATTCATTTTTCAATCCTTCTTTAGTAAACTATACATCAAAATAGACTTGAAGACCATCTACCCAAATTTGTTTTGCTATTTGAGTGAAAAAAACTAGTGAATGATGCAAGAAGCAAATGAACATTTTGATGTACACTCTTGACAATATTGCTCTTAATTTGAACCATTATTTGTATTTTCCGCCCCCCACCCCAATGCAGTCAGAGCGCAACGAGTGGCTGCAGTTCCAGACCGACCTCCAGGTGGCGGTGGCGGTGGCCGAGGGTTTGAGGGCCGAGGCCGAGAAAGAGCTGTTGGCGCTGCGAGGGGCCCACGAGGAGGTGGAGAAGGAGCTGGCCGCCGCTCACCAGCGGCAGAGGGAGGCCGACGCGCAGCTGGAGACGCTCAGGAAGGAGCTGAGCGAGTGTCGGCAGAAATTGGCGGCTGTCGCCCAGGAGCCGGGCAAAACAAGGGCCCAGGCTTCCACGGAGGCCCGGGGCAGGCCCGAGTCTTGCACCGACAACCGCGACGGCCTCGGAGCCACGGACAGGGGCAGGGCGAGAGGCCTTCGCGGACCCGGGCGAGAAGGTACGGAGAACGGGAGTCTGAATGGACCGGCGGTGCCGAAGGTTGTCGCGGAGGGGGAGGAGACTAAAACTGACTCTCGGGGCGTGGCCAGGAGGTACATGAGGAATGTGAGCGGTGAGGGCGGGAGCAAGGAGACGAGTCGAAGCAATGAGACACGAAGGACGGGAGCCACAGAAAGGTCAAGGTGAGAGTTTGGTGGAGAATGAAGCAGTTTTCTACATGGACCGTGACTACATGCACATTTACTTTTACATTTTGGGCATTTGGCAGACGCTTTTGTCCAAAGCAACTTACAATAACGACTAGTGACGCTATTAACTTTCAACAGATCTAGGGCCTAGTTATCAGTGATTAACGTTCTCAATTAATATTTGATGTACCTAGAAAGGAGCCCCACAGTGAGATGTTGCAGATGATGTGGGATGTATAGATGTTTTAGTAATTTGACTGATTTTCCTCACCAAAACCCTGACAGTTGCCAAGGAGCTGAACTATGGTACCAGTGAACCCTCTTCACTGGTATTGGGTCAGAAAACGGACCCAATTTTTTATCGTCTGCAACATTGGTGTGAGGGCCAAAACGCTCAGTTTCTCAATAATGAAAAAGTATTTTAATTATCATTCATCTATATACTGTAATCCTAGCACCATATTTTAGAGCTTTTCTAAAACCAAAGTGTGTGTGTAAGCAAATGACGTGCACTAATTAGCACCTCAGTTTTTCTCTCCGGGGACAACATTTCTCTGCGCTATTATAATGGAAACCCCCGATAACAATTTAGCGGGTAACCAACATGTTTGTGGTTACCGGTGAATGCACTCTATTTTCTCCTGGCTGGGCAGAGCCACTTGAGTATAAGGATTGTGTTAGAATCACCCGATTTACCGCCGCAGTTGAAGTGGAACCAGGGTTTTGAAAAATCCTATCAAAAACAGTTTGCCTGGCTACTCAAGCCTGTCCTCTCTCTCTCTCTATATATAATATATATCTATGTGTGATGTGTGTGTGTGTGTGTGTGTGTGTGTGTGTGTGTGTGTGTGTGTGTGTGTGTGTGTGTGTGCGTGTGTGCGCTCGTGTCACACAGAAGTCTCTCCAGAATTGCACTGTCGCTGGACTCCTACACGGTGCAGAACAGAACCTCCCAGTCCAACACTGGCACCACGGCCTCCGGTACAAACAAGGTGACCACAGCATACCAGCTCCGAGAGGATCCAGTACCCCCGAGCATCGCACTGCTGTCCAGTGGCATAGCAGTGGCATCACGCTGCAAGGATTGGGCACATAAACGAATGTCATTTCCTCTCTGCAGAACTCCCACCAACCCAGGGTGCAGAGAAGCTTGGACTGGCCTGAGTGTTCCTCCACTAACGCCGGTGTGTACGATGTATGATGCGTCAACGTGTGTGTGTGTGTGTGTGCACCGTCTGTGCACGTTTATTTAAATCTGCATTTAAAAAAATAAATGGGATTTTGTTAGTGAGTTTTGTTGTTGCTGCTGTAGTGGTGGTGAATCGTGTGTGTTTTTAGGGAAACGTGAGGAGCTTCTGAACAAGTATAACGCTGCCCTCAGCGAACTGCCTCCCACAAAGTGAGTGCACACACACACGCACGCACGCACGCTGGCCGCATTCTTCTCTGAGCCCTCGAGATGCCAATCTAAATATTCAACAGTTCGACGCTTGACCGCCGTGGTTCTTGGTAGATCCACGTGATTGCAACTTGTTGGTGGGCTTTGAAGACAATCGCCAATTGTGGACCTTCTCTGTGGTTGTGGACTTCCCTGGTGTAAAGCGGGACGTGTGTGTGTGTGTGTTCACTTCCTGTGTGTGTGTGTTGTGGTTGTGGGGGGGTCAGGTCTCAGGATGGCTTCAACATGCTGCTGCGTCGCCACGGAGGCTCCAAGCGCAACTCCCTGCTGCGCTGGTGTCAGAACCGCACCCTGGGATACAAGGTCACTCACCACACTCACACGGGGGGTTTGGACTTTAGCTTGCATTGAAATAGAACTTTCAATGCAATTTTCAGTTTTTGTTTCGGTAAAGGGGAACTTTGTCTCTTTTCAACCGGCCTTGCGTGGTCAAATGACGCCATCGGGATACAATTTTGAGTTCCTTTCCAGAGCATCGGCCACAACTGCAGGCTTTTTTCACACTATATCCTGAACAGCGGATAGATGGAGATAAGGTTGAAAAGCGGCGAAGTTCCCCTTTAATGCATTTATTGATGGGCTCTGCTCCAGTGGCCTGTCCAGACTGATAAGGGTGGCTGAGGAGTAGCATCACATAACAGAGGGGCTGATGGGGGGGGGGGGGGGTAGTAGCATCAGACTAAAACCACACAACATTATACTTTTGCAGATCGGCGCAGAGAATGTGTACTTCACTACCTAACTCGGCGAGCGATCGCCCAGGTTCTTTGCTGTAGTGGTGGTCATTGTTCAAGATACCGCCCGTTGCATGCCTAGATCTTGATTGAGTAATACACATTTAATATTTCACACCAACCATGCTCCTATTACACATGTAAATGGTAAATGGATTGCATTTATTGCACTTTTATCCAAAGCGCTTTTACAGTTGCCTGACATTCACCCATTCATACACCGACGGCGGTGTCAACCATGCAAGGTATCAACCAACACGTCAGGAGCAGTTAGGGTTAGGTGGTGTCTTGCTCAGGGACACCTCGACACTTAGCTATGAGGCGGAGCCCGGGGATGGAACCAGCAACCTTCCTGTTGCCAGACAACCGCTCTTATACCTCCTGAGCTACTGCCACCCCACATGTATACATATTCACATTAAACTTCTACCACTACTACTACATGTTAAAAGTGTACACGTGTGAGTGTACAGTTCAAATCTTATGAGCTGCCAGATTTACTAGGGTTTTCCACTCGGGGTGGCCAGTTGCATTGTTGATTGCAGCAATTTTATGACCCTTCTGTTGCCGTCCCACAGAACATCGACCTCACCAACTTCAGTAGCAGCTGGGCGGACGGCTTGGCGTTCTGTGCCGTCTACCACACCTACCTCCCCTCTCACATCCCCTACGCCACCCTGAGCCCCGAGGACAAGGTCAGACCCCCGCACCCAACCAACGCTCACCAGCTAACAGCTGTCCTGTTTTTGGGGGGTTTTTTAAACTCTAAATTGTTGTTGTTTTTATTTCTTTTATTTTTCAACAGAGGGGGAACCTCAACTTGGCGTTCAAGACGGGCGAGAACCTTGGGATCACGCAGTCACTGGTGCGTCTTTTGCCAATGACAATTTGGTGTTGTTTGTTGTTGTTAGGCTTAACGCCGTTAGGCTTATAAAGACAATGTGTTGTGTGGTCTGGTCCTGCGGGTGTTTCCCCCAGACGGTGGAGGAGATGCTGCGGGCCGGGGGGCCGGACTGGCAGTGTGTGCTGAGCTACGTGGAGAGCATGTACCGCCACTTTGAGATGTGACCGCCTGCGCCCACTTGGTCCACCCGCTCCCCGGCAGCGGGACGGACGGACTGACACCCGGACGGACGGACGGACGCGAAAGAACCGGTAGAGCTGCAGACGGAACAAACGTCGCCCGCCGCGTCCTCGCCAACCGGTTACTGAACACTTTCCTCGAGGGACAAGGCAGAGGGACGCCATTGGTTACTTGGCGAAGTGTCGTTGTAGGACAAACACACACGGGTGTGGTTCCTAACGCTGATGGTTGGTCTACTTCTACCAAGGCGGCGCGGGTAGTAGACTTACCTTGCTGTTTAGTCTGCTACCCGACCCGTGCTGCGCTGGCACACAGAAGTCGGCAGGACCCCGTAATTAGTGTTTTGAGCGACACTTGTGTTTGTCCTACGGTGACACCTCTGTGCAAAGGGGCTCTGTCTGAGGTTGGCCGACGGTGAGACTAGCCCTTGTGTCGTAGCGCCCTCTATCCGGCGTAGAGCGTATATATACACTCGCTTCCTGGCCGTGCCTTTTTAACTGATGCGATGGACGGACCGCGGCACGCCATCATGTCTGGTGATTCTACGCTCTCTCTGTTAATATGCACTTTTGTCTGCACTTTTTATGTGAGATGTCGATTTATTTTATGCTATGTCATCAAACTGCTTTTGTCTGCCAGTGGCACAGCGGGGATATGGTTAGTAATGTGGCCTAATATAAATGTCCATAAAATAATGTAAAAATATACATATTTGAAATCCCTAAACCTTTACTAAAATTATGGTTGTTAGGCTTCAGTGGTTCCTTATAGAAGCTGCACACGACACCACAGACGGGCTATAATGGAAAATAAACCTGATATATTGGCATTAAAAGAAATCCTCCGTGGCCAAAGTCCTGTATTGATGAAAAGAAAGAAAAAAACATTGTGATTAAATTTTTTGAAATACAAAACTTTTGTGAAGTGATGCCAAAGAAATAAACACTGAAATGAAAATTAGCATTGCTTATTGTTCTTGTATTACGTACTAAGACGATCAAATCAAATGTTTACTTAATTAGCTGCTCACAAAAAAAGTGCACAACCTGCCTTCAAGGAGTAGATCATATTTGGTTTCTCCAAGAAGGACTTGACGAGGTCAAAATAGCGCTTGTAACCCAAGGCCAGAAATTGCAATAAATCTATTGTATCAGTTGCTGATGATGCAGATTTGAGAGAAAAGAGAAAAATAGATTGCACGTAGTCATGGTACAATCATCCTAGTTGATTCTAGCAGGATTGTTTTGCATTGAAAAAAGGAAATCAAAAGATGATGGAGAGGAGGCCCCCTGATGGAGTGTCCTCAGAATGCAGGCAGAACCTTTACTCTCCTCGCAGAGCCGTCTTACTAACTACTAACTAATCTGTCTCAAAATAAAACCCTCTAGCCTAGGATATACCGCCATCTGCTGGTTAGAGACCGTAGATGCATCACATGCACATCTCCAGTGAGTGCTACCGCTGCAGTAGTGTTGACCGTCATTACAAACAACCTGGGGGAGTCCAAATGCATATAATATAAAATCCTATAGCCTTATTTGGCAATTGTCCTTCTATAATAGAGCTGATCTTAATCTCAATCTCCAGACATCATAAAAATTAAGTATTAAACGACAAGAAAGACACTTTTGTGGGTTTAAAACACTGATGTGTGTGTAGCAGAGACGCGTAGTCTGCTCGGTGTAAACCTTGCGTATTGTATGCCCTCGCAGTAAATGTCAAGACACCTGAGACCCAAGAGCTTTTCAAAAATGCTACACTACACACCGAAACGTCCATCCTATCCCAGTAGTTAATGGCTTTAGGCTGTGGTGGTGGTGGGGGGTGGGGATTGTCATTATTTGGGCACTGCCTTGCCTCAATGGTGTGTGTGGGTGTGGGTGTGGTGTGGTGGGTGGGTGTTGTGGGAAGGGATGTCATACTGTTGTTGTAGTGTTCCCGCCGTATCCCATTCGTGACCTTCGTCTGGTACTGCAGGGCGGGGAGACGTCGTAGTGTGATCGGGTGGCGAGAGTATCCGACAAACTCCTATGAGATTTCCCCTTGGCAGCATAGGTGTGGTTTCTGTCACACTCTCACTCTCTCTCACACACACACACACACACACACACACACACACACACACACACACACGAGAGAGCAGGTAACATGAAATCTGCGTTCCCAGCCAGTCACTGTTAGTGGCAGTTGGTTCGTTGAGGTTTGCGTTTTTTAGTTTTGTTTTAGTTTTCCAGCCGAGACCCCAGTGAGCTACTGTATAGCGGAGAGCGTGAACATGGATGCATTGGTGATCCTGGGACTGTGGCTTGTGGGATTATTGGGTTTTCCCCGACCTGCTTCGGCTCAACTTCCAACCAGGTAAACGCGCTGTTGCGGTTCTCTTAAAAGACCAGGAAAAACACGTGTTGTCTTGCTTATTTGTACTGACCAAATGCATATAGATCTCTGAGAGTATTTGATCGCGAAGGATCTTGTGGTCATTGTTTTTTGTCCAATAGTGCGTAAGTATCGAACGTCACTGACAAACTTTTTCATCTCAACGAGTTTGCCCGCCCCCCCACCTCCTTTCCACCACCTCCACCACCACCCTCACCGCCACCCTCCTCTCCTCCAGCCAGACACTGCTGTATCTGCTCTCGAGTCCAGATCTGCTGTACGTTGCCACCGCCACTCATCTTTCAGTCACCATCCTCACCGAGTCCCCCGTCACCGTGACAACCCGTCTATCGCACGGCAGCGTCAACCTGTCCGACACGACCGTCACCATCCCCGGAGGTTGGTGCAATATGATCTTGTTCCATTTCATTTGCTAATCTTGGATTGGGCATCAATTGTGATTGTGTGTTTTAGTCAATGGGGCTTTTTTGTAAATGTTACTTTTTTTGTCTTTCATAGGTTTTACAGAAATTATTACTCTTCCTCCAGTAAGTATGTTTGTTTTCTATTCCTTGATTTAAATCACAGCATATTTTAGAAAACATGGAGATGGCTTGACATTAGTTTTGGGTATTAGCAAACACACACACAAACTTACCCGTTCACTTACACACACACACACACACACACACACACACACACACATTTACCCACACACACGCACACATGCAGTATTTGCTCATGGACGGGCTATGAATGGATGCTCCCACTCAGGTGGACGGGGAGTGGCTGAGTCCCAGCGGCCTGGTGGAGCTGACGCTGAGCGGCCACCAGGGAGGCCAGTTGATCTTCTCCAACTCCACCTGGCTGCCCGTCAGCCACCGCTCCGTGTCCAGCTCCGTGCAGACGGACCGGGCGCGGTACCGGCCGGACCAGACCGTGTGGGTCCGGGTGGCGTCTCTGCGGCTGGACAACCGGCCCTACGAGGGACCCGTGGACATCAGTGTCTTGGTGAGCGCTGTCTGCTCCCCTGGCGTATCAGATTTCCCTTACTTTTTTACAAACAAGGAATGTGCTTTTGTGAAATTGGTGCATAACATTGAACAGAAAGTAATCATTCTAAAAAAAAATATAAACAAAATAAGCGAAAAAGATGCAATTAGAATTTGTATTGACCTCCGGTCGATTGACCTCCGGTGTCGCTGCTTTGCTTTGTGGCTTTCTCGAGAACCGCTCAACCAAAGGACTTCACACTCGACAACTGCAACTTCCTTTGCTCCTCAGCAATACATTTGCAAAGTGTGAAGTTGGTCAGATGAACGGTTGTCGAGAAAATCGGACGACAGACGGACATACATACAGAGAGATTCCTCTAATTACAGTTGGATGCATTTGAGTTTAAAAGTCAAGAAAGCCATTGGAGGGAGAGTCCATTGGTTGCGATTTTCAGAACATTAAACAAAGCTGTAGTCTGAGTTGAAACCTACTGAGCTTCAGCACGGAGGTCCGCGGTGTCTGCTGCACCCAGGGGTAGCGAGAACCCTAGTTTGAGCTTCGCCGATCAACTCCGTGGGAAAGGAATACATACAACGTTGGCAGTGCCGGTGCCTAGAGCCCATCATGTGTTCAGGCAGGGCTTATGGTTCCCTAACCGCCCTGTAGCCCTCTCTCCCTTCCTAGAATGCAGGCTGTATCTTATATATTTCATTCCCATAACAATATTTGTGTCATGGGGTTTACCTTCGTAGAACCGTTCTCTCCGAAAACCTCAAAGAAATACCGGATGCCTAGATAAATGTATTTGGTGTGAAGGTCGGCTCTCTGTGTGGTGTCCAGGACCCCAGTGGGAGCGTCGCCCAACGCTGGGACTCTCAGGGAAGTTATCTGGGAATTGTCTCAGAGGAATTCCTTCTGCCTCAGAGCTCAGCCCTCGGACAGTGGACCGTGGTGACCACGATACACGTCAGTTTGTTACTTTCAATTTCATTATTGATCCTCTTTGTAAGGGTATGTTGGAGAAGGGGAAACATCCAGAAGACATATCATGTACTGAAATGTAAAGGTAGTAAAGAACTCGATATAAAATGTCTAAACTAACTATCTCTAAGTACCAAGTACGTCAGGAATTGTCACGAATAATCCATACAAAAAGGCCTTTTAGTAAAAAGCATATTATTTGCAGTATAAGATGTATGTATTAGTATTTCAATTAAGATAAGGGTAAAAAAGTTACAAATCGTATTCACTTTGGAATTACGTCGCACATCTAATGTAATGCACATTCCATTACATTAGATTGCAAATGTATTCAATATTCGACTTTGACCATTTTTTTCCTCCACAGGACCTCACCAACAAGAAGGTATTCACGGTGGAAAACTCTGGTAACTTCAATTCACTAACATATCGGATAAATGCATTGATTGGGATAATGTGTATGTATATACCCATGATGAATGTCTCCTGGCCGTGTGGGTGTGTGTGTGTGCGTGTGCTTGTGCGTGTGTCGTTTGCAGACCCCCCGCCGTTTGACGTGTTGCTGACGACGGCACCGCGGGTCCTGGTGGGAGAGGACATCTCGGGCACCGTGAGAGCTCAGTCAGTCGCCCACGGCTTCTTCATACTTGGTGGCCGTTATGTTGGTGTTTTGGCTGGCTGGGTGTAAACCATCCCAATGCCTTTTTTGTGTTTTTCACAAATTCAGAAGTGATTTGTTGACAGAACAAGTGCTCCATTTGTGAACTCTGTCTCTTAATAACGTCCATATGAACTTGAGTTTGATTTGGTCACGTTTACGACGTTAAACTGATTTTGGTGCAGCAGGGGTTACACGAAATATGTAAATTGTGTATGTTGAAGTCAATTACAAGATGACTTTGCCCTAGGTTCCTTCTCTTGAACATTGGCTCCTCCTATTTATTATGTTTGCACATGCTCCTCCTCTTTACCAAAACTCTCCTTTACCATAGGATCCTCCTCTTTGTCATGGGCCCCTCCTATTCATCATAGGTTTGCACAGGCTCCTCCTCTATACGAAAACTCTTCTTTACCAGAGGCTACTCATCTTTGTCATATGTTCCTCCTCTAAAGGACCTGTCCTCTAGACTCCTCCTCTTTGTCATGGGCCCCTCCTATTCATCATAGGTTTGCACAGGCTCCTCCTCTATACGAAAACTCTTCTTTACCAGAGGCTACTCATCTTTGTCATATGTTCCTCCTCTAAAGGACCTGTCCTCTAGACTCCTCCTCTTTGTCATAGGCTCCTCCTCTTTATTGTCATTGAGAAATGTGGCTGCCGGCAGTGTGGAGTGATAAACTATTGTTGTTGTTGTTTTTCCAGGCCACTTCGTGGACGGACAGTACATGGTACTTTATCTGTGACTGTCACCCGCACGTCCCCTTCGGAAACGAATGGCCAACAATCCGTGGTAATTGATAAAAAGGTGAGCTCCAACTAACTCTTATTCATGATAATTGTGCCAGACATAAACACAGACATTGGTGTACTGAGGACATGGCAAGCCTCCCACAGCTCTCTCTCCTCTGTTGATATGCTTGCATATGAGAGATACAGTACAATGCTGCTTGAAGGTGCTAGCACCCTGTTTGGGGGGCGTTGGGTTGATTTGAATCTGTGTTTCTGAAGATCGAGAGCTCGGCGTTATTCTTCTTCAGCAAAGATCTGCTGGCGAGCCTTTATGAGCCTGACGACGGCGACATCACACTCAACATCACCGCGTCTGTCACCGAAGACTCTACAGGTGTGTTGGCTGTGTATGCATGTGTATGTTTATATATATTTAAAGAATATCATATTTCACCATATTTAATATTATTTGAATATTGAGAAGAACTTCTCTAACAAATGTAATTTCCCTTCCCGTGATGAAAAAGGAGCTTTCTATCTATATTTAAAACAATAATCACATCTCTTTTGAGCAACCTCTGGCACAAGAATTTCCCTCGGGATTAATAAAGTTCCATCTCATCTTATCTTTTTAATCTCACTTTCTGCAATGACACCATACTTTCCGATGGGATTGATAAAGTGCATCCTTACTTTGGTGTCATGTTTGGTATTCTTGCGTGAAACTAGCTCTCGTTCCCCAGGATTCAACGTGAAGAGAGTGGTGGCGGTGGACGCACTGCAAAACGTATTCCAACTGCAATTCCGGGATTTCCCACCCGTGCTGAAGCCATCTTTAAGCTTCTCTGCCAAAGTGAGGACCTCTAAGCGGACCGCCTTGTTCTTTTGAAATGTAACTCTGGGTACGGTCCGAACTTGACGAAACCTAAATAATTTTTTCATCTCTGTGTGGGTGTGTGTGTGTGTGTGTCTGTGTGTGTGGTCTGTGTGTGTGTCTATGTGCGTGCATTCCTCAGCTTGAGATCTCCAGGTATGACCGAAGGCCCCTCAGCCCAGTGAACTTGAACGCGCTGGTCGTGGTCATTCAGAAGACGCCGGGTGCCGTGGACCAAACAGAAACCACCATTCGTCCGGTGGGGAAGGAAGGATACGTCCTCATACAGTTGACCTTGCAGGCCCAGGTCCAGGAGCTCATCATCCACGTATGTGCTGTATATACTGTATATATGTAGGAGCATTTTATTTTATGTTTGACTAGTTGAATAGTGAATATATTTACAGGTAGATATATATACAGTATATATACAGTTCATATTTACAATAATTTCATTTGTTTATGTGTTAAATCTCCTTTATATTATGTTTGGAAATGGCTTCTTTGTGGTTGCTATCATGGTGCTTACTTTCTACTTGACCTGATGTCGTCAGGAACCATGGCTAGCGCTGCTAGCAACATGTTCTTCATCTTAAATGTTGTTCTTGTTGTTGTCGATGTGGCCCTTCTACGCTACGGACCCCCACCTCTTCTTCTTGGCTGTGATTGGTCAGCTGATAAAAAACGCGGCTCCATGTCATACGCAAATATCGCGATCAGTTAACTATTCTATTCTCAACTATTTAAAAAACGCTATTTAAAAGCACCATTTTTACTATAGGTCTTAACTTGTTTTTTTTTCCTAAAAAGACGGACAGTGTCAACGGACTGCTAAGATGCTGATAATATTGACAGAAGCTGATTTGAATTTGAGGAGATCACGCGTTTTCCGTCTGCTGTGCTTGCGTGCAGGCTACGTTCAGGACCAGCAAGAAGACACTGAAGCTCTCCTCCGAGTTCCCCTCTATTAGCTCCTATGTTCAGATCCAGTCCCGCAGCGACCTGCAGGCCCAGGTACATCACACCCATACGTCACACAGTTCACTTAGTGGCCCGGGAAATGCACTGATGCACTGAGAACACAGTCACACTGTTTCTATTATTCCAGGTTGGATGGCCTCTTGAAATGACCGTGGAGGCGACTTTCCAACTGGTTGCACTCCACTATGTGGTACGTTTGGTCACAGCTTATTTAGACTTTGAAGAGCCAAAGAAACTGCTTGACTCTTATTTGGAGAGGATTATTATTTCATTTGATGATAAAAAAATATTGGATTCTTGGAATGGGAGGGGGGTGGGGACTGATGGCAGAATTGTGTGTTGCGCGTTTGTATCAGTATGTTAATTACGTGTCGGTTTAGTTTTTGACTTACAAAAAAAAAATAAATCAGGCACTGTTTGTCTACCTTTCACCTTCCACCTCGTTGTTGTATTTCCAGGTCAGCTCTAGAGGTCAGGTGCTCACCGCGGGGACGGTGGTAGCCTCTTCCACCCCTCTCCCTGACTCCCATGGTGTCCTGGTTCCCTGAGGTCTGCGTCACCGTCTACTGCGTCCTCCCAGACGGGGAGGTGGCCAGCGACATGCTGCTGGTCCCCATCCAGCAGCCCAACCACGTAACTGCCTCACTTACTCTGGCTCCTCCTGCTCTCACCATAGGTGTACACTGGCTCGTTAACATAGGCCCCTCCTCTTTAACATAGGCCCCTCCTCTTTGACATAGGCCCCTTCTCTTTACCATAGGTCCCCCCCCCTTTAACATAGGCTCCTCCTCTTTACTATAGGTTTGCACTGGATCCTCATTGTTATAGGTTAAAACAGGATCCTCATCTTACTCATAGACTCCTCCTCTTTAACATAGGCCCCTCCTCTTTATCATAGGCTCCTCCTCTTTACCATAGGCTTACACTGGTTCCCCCACAGGCTTTGCAGAGAATATTTGAAACATTGTTTGGACAGCTGAAAAAAAAAGGTTAGGTTCAGGTTGTTAAATTAATTGATTTCTGCGTGCGTGCGTGTGCGTGTGTGCGTGCGTGCGTGCGTGCGTGCGTGCGTGCGTGACTCAACAGGTGTCTCTGAAGTGGAGCGAGGACTGGGTGAAGCCGGGGGACCAGGTGTCACTCACCGTGACCGTGCGGGACCCCAGCTCCCGGGTGCTTCTCCTGGTCACCAGCGGGACGGCGGAGGCCCAGCTCCCTCTGGCGGACTGGCTGTCAAACAGGGAAACGGTACTGCATGTTGCATTACCACGAGAACATTTAATAACGATATCACAGTGTATCGTATTGGCCCATATGATTCAAACATGAGTTGAATTTGCCGTAGTAGGGGGATCAAGGAGCAATGATCATGTTTTCCATGAGCAGGTTTTGAACAGTCAAATGCTGGTGACTGTCAGCAAAAAAACTAAAGCCTAATCAAGATTTGAGAAAAAAACGCTGATAATTAATTTGAGCTCACCATCGGTCACGAATGGCATGCTAGTCGACCTCTCCTTGGCTAGCATGATGAACAACCACCAAGTCACTAAGTCACCAAGAAAAAACCTGTTGGCTAAATGACCAGAGGGACGACAACACCCCACAAAGTACTGCTTTACACACTATACACACAATATACTGAGTGTCCAATCCTACACACACAATATACTGAGAATCCAATCCTCCCATGGCTTCTCCCTGGCGACTTGGAGATGCTTTCCAGATTGGTTTTCCCTGTTGCTATGATTCCTTCCATTAGAAGAAAGCGGTGGTTCTCCAGGCATTTTATCTGGACCAGATTATCAGAGTCAAGCGGTCCCCTCGGTCCTGTGGACCAATCACAGTCCTCCGGCTAAACTGGTGGAACCGGTAGTAAGCCATCTGCGTGCTATTGTTGCCCCTTTTTGAAGAAGTTGTAACTCTAGTGTCTGAAGTATCACTTTGTGTTTGTGTGTGTGTGTGTGTGTGTGTGTGTGTGTGTGTGTGTGTGTGTGTGTGTGTGTGTGTGTGTGTGTGTGTGTGTGGTGTCTCTTTGTGTGTGTGTGTGTGTGTGTGTGTGTGTGTGTGTGTCTTTTGACCTGGGGGTTTCGGCTGTAAACGTAAGAGCGAGGAGGGTAGGGGTGGTAGGCGGGGTTGGGGGTAAGCTTGCTACCTCCTGGGGTGGGTGTGTGTGTGTGTGTGTGTGTGTGTGTGTGTGTGTGTGTGTGTGTGTGTGTGTGTGTGTGTGTGTGTGTGTGTGTGTGTGTGTGTGTGTGTGTGTGTGTGTGTGTGTGTGTGTGTGTGTGTGTGCGTGCGTGCGTGCGTGCTACATTGTGTGTGATTGTTGACTAGAGAGTGGAGAAACTGAGATCAACACACACACACACACACACACACACACACAAGGATAGCAGGCGAATCGTAACAGTCGGCTCGCGGTCACGGTTGTCGAGGTGATCTCGGCGGGTTCTGTGTCCAATGTGTCCGAAAAAAACGGCTAACCCCTCGTGTGTGTGTGCGTGCGTGCGTGCGTGCGTGCGTGCGTGCGTGCGTGCGTGCGATTATCGCTGCCGCTACATTGTGTGTGATTGTTGACTAGAGAGTGGAGAAACTGAGATCAACACACACACACACGAGGATAGCAGGCGAATCGTAACAGTCGGCTCGCGGTCACGGTTGTCGAGGTGATCTCGGCGGGTTCTGTGTCCAATGTGTCCGAAAAAAACGGCTAACCCCTCGTGTGTGTGTGTGTGTGTGTGTGTGTGTGTGTGTGTGTGTGTGGTGTGTGTGTTGCGCGTGTGTGTGTGTGTGTGTGTGTGTGTGTGTGTGTGTGTGTGTGTGTGTGTTGCGCGTGTGCGTGTGCCCTCAGGTGTGCAGCGCTGCCATGCGGAGTGACGGCCGTCCGCTGGGCCCTGGGTCGGCAGGTCACGCTGACATGGGTACATTTGGGTGATTTGTTTCTCAGATGCGTTGACTGAACTCCGTCAACTCCAGCCACCTCTGATGCGTGTGTTCACTCCTGTTACTGCACCGTGTTGCAGCTTTTTACATGTTTTGTCACATTGTTAATGTCTCTCGGTGTGTAATGCCTAATCTTATCTGCCTAGCCTTATCTGTTTACGCCAATTTTCCAACTTGTGTGAACGATAATGAGTTGTATTGTTGATGTTACGCAATGCTAGGTGTTACTTTTTGTGTTATTTGTCGCCCTCTAGTGGCCAACTTGTGTAACTGCAACAACTCAACCCGGTTTGTTGCTTCTATTATCAGAGGAAAACTCATTCCAGGAGGTGGATCAGGGCTATCCAATCACTTGGCTGTATCTGGACATTAATGTGAGGTGAGTGGGCTGATGCTGTGCTATGCTCTGCTATGATTGCTTGCTTGCGTGGTCTCTTCAGTTATCGATTTGTTTCTCTGAAACGGAAACACAGTCAAATATATGGCTTTTCTGAAGCCACCAGTGGCAAGTGTTGGTGTTTTTACTCGATGCATAACAAACACTGCACAACAATATTAATCAGTGAATTATCTGTCCACCAAGATAATGAACTGATTCCAGAAGCAATTGGTACAAAAATTCAAATTTCTTCATTGTATATGTAACAAGTACAATGGAACGCTTACTCCCCATTCACTCCTACATTATTCTTCTAAACATAAACAATTAGTAGCACCTAATAAATACAGTAAAAAGTATTCTTCTGAACAGTATTCTTCTAAACATGGTGGTTGGTTAGTGAATGGTTAGTGAACGAAGCCCCGGGTCTTAAACATTTTACTTGTGCGCTGGATGCTTCCCTCTGCCAGCGACCTGACGTGGGTCAGCCCGTCCTTCACCGTGCCCCACGGCGTCAGCTCCTGGAGGGCCGAGGCGCTGGTGATGTCCGGCGAGCGCGGCATGGGCTTCTCCCTGTCACCCGGTGCCGTGCCGCAGAGAGTCAGTACACCTGCGTGTCCACGCACTTGGTTCTCATGGTAACGATAGCGCAGGTGGTTTTTAGTTTTTTTTTTTGTTTGATCATGTGACTGACCTTGTCCCGACCGTGTTCCCAGCTGTCGGTGTCCCAGGGGGACCTGACCCTCTCCATGGACGTCCCGAAGAGCGTCGTCAGAGGAGAGGAGATTGTCCTGGAGTTGTACGTCTTCAATCGGCTGCAGTGGGACATAGAGGTACGTTCAGATTCAGACCACTTTATTGATCCCAAGAAGGGCAATTCAGTGGCAGCTTACCCAGTACATACACACAACTTAAAACTCAGACAATAATAACTTGATTTATATCGCAACTTTAAAAACAGAGTTTACAAAGTGCTTTGACAGACAAAGCAAAACCGGGTTACTCAGAAGACAATATAACAGAAAGCAGAACAGAAAGGCCAAACAAAAGCAACACAAGATCGTGGTTAAGTTACGATAAAGTTGGAACAAGAGGACCGTAAAAAAAAACTATAAAAACATTAAAACAAATAAATACGTAAAATAAAATGATAAAATGTATTGTATTATGTTACATGTCAGAGGTAGCAGATCAGCATACCAGGAAACAGCGAGCAGCAGTAAATAAATAAAACATTTGTTATAATTCATATAAAATAACCAAGTTAAAGGAAGGAAGGAAGGAAGAGGAGTGTGGAGGAATGCCTGTAGGTAAGAATAGGTGCAACTCGATTGTTTCACCTGGGCTAAGTGTTTAAAGGGGCATCTTGACGCTCAGCCATTGTCTAAGTACTGCTTCGAGTACTGCTTCATAAGCGTTTAGTGCAAAACAACTGCAGTCTGCAGTCTGCAACGCCAACCCTTGTTCTGTGAAGAAACCTCAGGAAAGTTCCGGACCATTCCGTAATTTTTCCGAACGGTCTCAAATCCCAGACCAATGATGTAAATGGACATACACTTTAATGTGATTATTTTGTGAAAAAATAGTTAGTAATGTAGGGAATGCCTGAATAAGACTTTATATAACGATAATTCAGTGGATTGAGGATGAGGAGTCATTTTCATTCATATCTCCTGCCCACATCATAAGAAACCTCACTCTGCCCATAACTTTGCTTCGTTATTATATGTTTTTATCATTCATTCATTTGCTTTCCTTCCGTTTTGATATACAGTATATATACTGTATATATATATATATATATATACTGTATATATATGTATATTCCTTTTTCCTCCCATGGGTTGCTGCTCACCACAGGTCATAGTGCTGGTGGAGCAGAGCGAGGCCTTTGAGTTCGTCCTCTCGGTGGAAGGCGACATCTCTGTGGTGAACGTGCGGAAAGTGACGGTGGGGAGGCAGAGCAGCGTGGCGGTCCTGTTCCCCGTCAGGCCCCTGGCACTGGGCCTCATGGAAGTCACGGCCGCCGTCCTATCTGCGGAATCTTCGGAGATCCTGGTCCAAACCGTGCTTGTGAAGGTATTGCGGCATATTCTGGAGACGGAATAATGTTTTAGTGGATAATAACAGGCCTGGGATTATGTGTGTTTGAGAGCGTTATTTAGTGGATTTGGACGTGGAAAATCTCTTTCGAAGAAAGTCAAACCTCACTTGACTTCAGGGCGCTACGCTAAGGCCGTTTTGCTTGGATATGCGAATAAAAATGGAAAACTTGCACAAATGCAAAATACTATTCAAAAGGATTCATTCCAAATTCAATGTAATAATAAAAAAGATTTGTTATTCATTCATCTATTTTGTATTATTATGACTTGACGGATGTAATGTTGTAATGATGTAATGATTACATGGGGTGCCTTTGGCCGGGCTCCTGTACGGCTCTGTTATGACAGACGGGGAGGCCGGGTTGTCTATTGTTACACAGCTTGAAAACAAACTTTGATTTAGGACATTTGCACAATGTTTAGAGGAACAACAAACCGTTTTCTTCATCCTTCCAGGGATGGTTCGATGGGTGTCACTACTGAGGCTTAGCTGGCCCCGCCAGACGTGGGTTTATTTAAATGTAAACACTGCCAATGTTACGCTATTTCATAGTTTCCTGCTATAAATAAGCCAATACCATTTCAATTAATGTTTTAAGATGGTGAACTTAATGTGCATTAGTCATAGGATGGTTGCAGTTTGTGTACAGCTATTTACATATAATTTGGATGAATTTGTATAAATATTGTTATGATAGCATCCAGTAATTGCTGTTATTTCTATATCATTTCAGTTTAACAAAACAGTTCCTTCATGAGAATGACGACAACAGTAAAGAGCGTACAACTTTACTCCAGCCTCTGTCAATGACAACATAATGTCATTGTCAAGTCGACCCATTCATTATATAACACACATGTCGGCCCCTAATATTATGTAAATAATAGAACATAAAGTTCCCCTCAAGTTCTTAAATTGTGCCTCTAACATTACTGACATTAAGCCCAACTAGTGCTCCTTTGGAAAGAAGGGGAAAAAAAGTCACCGCACCGCGGCCCTTTATGACTTCCATGTTTTTTTCCCGCCGCAGTCGGAGGGCGTCCAGCGCTTCTTCTCCCAGACGCTCTTCATCGCTCTGGTGGGGCTGGCCCCGGACACCAACCAGGGGTCCAGGGCCACCTCCTTCTCCTTCCCCAGATGTGTGCCCGCACAGCCAGAGGGTCCATGTGGCAGTGGTTGGTATGTGGCGCTCGTAACCGTCCTCCCCCCGCCCCCGCCGCCCACCCCCCGCCCCTGCCCCAGTTCCGCTGCCCGCTGGCGGTTCCGCTCCAGCGGGCCGTCCCATGTTGACGTTTTGTGGACCGGAGGAACGTGTGCAAAACGCACTCCCCGCTTTTTGAATGAGCTGACGGGCCTGGCTTTAGGTAGGTGGCTCGGATCCTTCTGAAGTTCTGAAGGCCTCGGGATTATTAGGGAGGAAAAAATAGAAAATTGCAGATGTTTATGGTATGGGGTGGGGTGGGGGGGGGTGGGGTTATTGGGAACAGCTGTTTGGGTGCCTTTGGCTGGGCTCCTGTACGGCTCTGTTATGACAGACGGGGAGGCCGGGTTGTCTATTGTTACACAGCTTGAAAACAAACTTTGATTTAGGACGTTTGCACAATGTTTAGAGGAACAACAAACCGTTTTTTTGTGTTTTTTTTCCCCTGTGTTCTGCTGTGTCGAGTGTTTTTAGCTCAATTCTTCCTTCCATCCTCACTTTTTTCTTATTTTTTTTTACGCTGAACAGACCAACTCAATTTTCCAAATGCCCATTTTAAACAGTGGAATATTTTTGTGTGGCTTGACTACAATTCTTGTGTCCAGCGGACACACGTAGAATTTGATGTAAATGATACGGTCGGGTTGGAATATAAGCAACTTCTTGCTGTTTCGAACAATGATGTCTACTGAGATCTCGGGGCTGCAGAGTACGGGTATTATAAGGTGACATGGACACTATTGTTGCAGCAAGTAGATAATAGTGCGGTGCTGGTCATCATAATCTCGGCATGTTACGGGGCGTTGGGGAAGATAATGGCTCGACAAACGGGTTCGCTCTGTCGCAATAGGAGTTCTCGCGGGTGATTGCACTCTAGTTTCCCTCCTTTGCCCAGAGGTAACTTACCAGCACTTTAGCATCTCCTTCCACTCTGTGGGTGTGACTGTACGGAGGCTCGTTTGTCTGTGCAAAGTTATATGCCATCTACTGCCATTTGGTACACCCGCCAGGTCGCGCAACGGTCGCTAAAAAACCACACCATAATCACGCCATAACTCATCTGATACCACTGAGATTGCGATGTGTCCATTTTAAGCTATGATGGTTGCTGTAATTGCGGCCCGCCGTCGAGGATCTCACGGCTTCGGGGAATGTGCGTATGAAGATTCATGTTGTCTGAAGACAGAAATCGTTGAGAGCACTTGACGCTAATCAATTTTAATATGCAGGAGTGCAACACAAGTGTCAAAATAACAGATGTTTCCTTACATCCGATAGAGTGGAACATCGACTGGAATGATATTGACTCATAGTGTTGAGAGCCGCGTTGCACTTCACGGCGGTCGGCCATCACAAATCACACTCTCACACGTTTAGGTACTTAACTCAGCGCTCAGTGTCTCTAGCTAGCCTACTAGGGCTGCACGGGATCGTAGCACTTGGCATCGGCGGTTTTTTCTCTCAGGCTATCAATACAATGATCACACTGACCGTCATTCTCTTCGAGCACCACAGACACACGAAGCACACGCAACCACACGGCACAAGAAGAAGGTGTCGGAAATGAAAGTACGGTCATATACATGCTGATACTTATGTAAATATACCAAGGAGCAGTCACTCCAGTGACCATGTCAAGCAGAGTGTCTTCTGCGAGTGTCGTCATTTACAGTGAGCGTGTGGGGGAAGACGGAAGAGTCTGATCAGGTGAATTCCGGGGAGGCCCTCCATAAAACTGGTTTGGAGGGCTTTGACCAACAATGGATGCGTGCTAACTCCGGGAGACCCGGCTGCAAAACAAACGTGTATCCTCGTGACGCCTTTTTGATTTGTAAAACTTGACGATATATACATAGTCGTTTGTTGTGGTATTACATCGGTCTGTTCTAAGACCGCTCGCCCGATCAGCTGGCCTCGAATAATACCCGAGGGTACCGACGGCACAAGACCCGCAGACCTGGCCCAACATGTCCCTCTGGCCTGTCTCCGGGACAGCACTATACCGCTGAGTAGGGTCATAAAATATTATCTAGACACGGAGGCTCACCCCGACTGGAGCTCCGCATCTGTGTGTTGCTCCTCGGTACACGGAACGCTCGGGAACGAGACTGTTGTATTCGATCATAAAGCGATCCGCGAACTTAGCTATTCTCGATCGCTTTTTGACGGGTCAACGGCAAAGCTCAACCGAAGAACAACAGAATCGCGCAAATTTATTTTGAAAAGAAAATACTACATCTATTTTTGTTGGTGGAACATACAACTCTTAGCGGTGGATCACTCGGCTCGTGCGTCGATGAAGAACGCAGCTAGCTGCGAGAACTAATGTGAATTGCAGGACACATTGATCATCGACATTTCGAGAACGCACCTTGCGGCTCCCCGTAAATGTTTCTCATAGCAGGAACACATGCATGGTAAAGAAATTAAAAATGAAGCAACACATTGTGGGAGTGCGTGAAAGACGAGACGGGAGACGAAAGTGCGTTGAGTCTTTCTTTACTCTCACATAACAAGAACAAGGGAAAAAACGGTAGAGCAGCAGCTCGGTCAAATCTCACCACGCTTCATCTCAATGCTAGGCCCCGCCCCCCCATGCTACATCCTGGTTATCTACCAACCAGCTCCTATCTGCTGGTTGGCTCCCTGAACTCCCAACCCTTAAAGTAACAGCAGTCTCTGGTGAATGTCTCAATTGTGTTCCACCACAACATGGTAATTTTTGACATTTTATTTGTACAGCCCATAATCTCAGTACAGTTCCAAAGGACACCCTCCAGCCCTAGCCCCCCTCAGGGCAAGAATAAACTCCCTTAAAAAGGGAGAAATCTTTAGAAGGAACGCAGAGTGGGGGATCCATCCTTCCAGGGATGGTTCGATGGGTGTCACTACTGAGGCTTAGCTGGCCCCGCCAGACGTGGGTTTATTTAAATGTAAACACCAATGTTACGCTATTTCATAATTTCCTGCTATAAGTAAGCCAATACCATTTCAATTAATGTTTTAAGATGGTGAACTTAATGTGCATTAGTCATAGGATGGTTGCAGTTTGTGTACAGCTATTTACATATAATTTGGATGAATTTGTATATTGTTTTGATAGCATCCAGTAATTGCTGTTATTTCTATATCATTTCAGTTTAACAAAACAGTTCCTTCATGAGAATGACGACAACAGTAAAGAGCGTACAACTTTATTCCAGCCTCTGTCAATTTGTGTACAGACACACACATTGAGGACAGAATAGTGACAGTCTGTTCAACTTATTGCCGGCAGCGACAGGACACCCTTTACTTTTTGCCCCTTTACTTCTTGGGTGCAGGCTCAGGCGCCAAGCGCGCCATATTGGTTGTGAGGCGCCTCTTAGTGGAGGGTTTCTGGGCGTCTGCCTCAGTGGTGACTGGTCGTGCTGGACTGTGGGGACCTTGGTCTGAATGCAGCAGCCAGATGGGTGGAGGCCTGAAGTTCCTGGAGCCTCGCTGGTGCTGGACGGCTCCAATGACATTTTCATGAGCTCTTGAGCCAGCATCTCCATTTCGTTTGCCCAAACACCACATGTTTTTTCTGCGGTGTTGGACAGCTAGCTGCTAAGCATCCCTGCATGTATATAGTATATAGATACATACTTACACACAGAGCCGGGGGAATGTGTCTTGAGTTGATATTGTCCTCAAACACGGGTACAAATGCGTTGTTTCAGTTGTTTTCCTCTGAAACCAAAGCAAGTCCGTCCGCTCGCGCTTCAAGATGAGAATGAGTCACTGGAACCGCCGCGCGACGTTAAATAACCGACTCGCGCTGTCATGGCAACCAATAAACGACAACACAAGGCGCGAGAACATAACCGAATATTACAGACAGACAGACATTTCTTTAAGCAAAGGTATATCAGTGTGATGTGAAAAGTTATGGACAAGTGCGTATTAAAGTGCTCAGCGGCAGCTTGTAACGCAGTGTTTTTCAACCTTTTTTGAGCACATATTTTACTTTTAAAAAATCCCACGGCACACCACCAACCAAAAATATTACAAAATGACACCTTGTAGCCTCATAGCGACACCTCTCACACGCATCACAAATGTTATTGTCTTAAATTAACAAGGTCATTTTTGCTCTGCCTACTAGGGCTGCACGACTACTGGCTTTTTCAAGTCGACCTTTCTATCAATGAAGTCGTCGATGACGTCATCACACACACACACACACACACACACACACACACACACACACACACACACATGTAGAGACAGAAGGGCTGTCCAAAAAAATTAAGTAACGGCTTATTATATGATGTAATGAAAATATATATTCCAACATTCAAAATGTCTCATTCGGTGTCAGCAATTATATGGGGAAAAAACAACTTACAACTCAAAGCATGTGCAATCCACGCCGCCACAGCAACATTATAAGAGAACATCCTTTTTTATTGTAACATACTGTACATTTAACAGAAAATGTATTCCTACGCGGGTCTGATTTTCAAGACCCGCTCCCGCCCCACACCCGCGACGTACAGAACCCGCATCCGTGAAATCGACTCATAATGATCACCTTACACTGATCACGATCAGTGAACAACCAATGGCAAATTATTTGCAGTAACTAAATAATATTTTTTGGACCAATAAAGTGAAATTGGATAATTTCCCACGGCACACCTGACGATCTCTCACAGCACACTAATGTGCCGCGGCACAGTGGTTGAAAATCACTGGTCTAGACTATCCTCCTGTCACGTCCCGTTTCCCCACTTACTTGTATGTTCGTACATCCCGGCACTTTAAATAGCACTTGGCTAGGATAAGATGCTACACAATGCTGTCTTGCTGTTACCAGCAAAGGGTTAACCTACCAATTATAAGTGCTTGAAACTTAAGTTCTATTAAAATCTTACTGTACTGTCTGTGATATATTGTTGTTTCACTCTCTTTGGACCAAAGCCTCTGCTAACTACCCTCAATGTAGAATGTACTGTATCTTCTTGCACCACCGTCGGAACGCTCTCCTCTCCACGCCCCTCCCCCCCCCCCCCCCTCCCCCTGCAGGCGACATGCTGGCCCTGTCCATGGGGCATCTGGAGAAACTGGTGGACCTGCCCCGGGCCTGCGGGGAGCAGAACATGGTGCTCGTTGCCCCCAGTGTCTCTGTCCTGAAGTACCTGGACTACCTGGACATCAGGAAGGCCCCCATCAGGACCCGAGCACTCGCCATCCTGGAGGATGGTACACGCGCACGCACACACGCATGGGCATGCGCACACACACAAACAGGGGTCTTTCTTTCCAGCGTTGGCAGCATGTGCGGCGAAATGGGCGCCACCAGAACAACAAGACAATATCACATGTTGACGCCCTACCAAACGAATTCACAGCACACACACACGTCCAGCACAAGCTTACGCAGGCCACGGGCAGAAGTCCAGCAGGAGATAGTACACACATCGACACAAGGCTTAGGGTTATAAGCGGGCGGGTATTGGTCCACATAGCTGTTTCCCCGTCCTAAATCTCTGTATTCATTACCGTGGAGGGGGGAGCGGTACGCGGGTGGCATTCATGAGGGATTTATATAATAAAGGAGTTACGACGGGATTCCTATGAATAGGGGAGTTGCGTGAACCGTTGTGATGTGTGAGGTGGAACGACATAATCAAGCGCCTTCGCAGAGTATTTGAATAAACAGTGACATATGTACATGCTGCCTGTCGGGTGCGGTAGCCGGTGGATGGCCTAACAGCCTCCGTCAAGCTGTCCGTACGTCGACACGGCAGAGTCGCTGGTTCTCTGTGGCGGTGCGGGTGCGGCGGTGTGGGTGGGTGCAGGGCGGTGCGTCTCGTGCGGTCGCAGGACACCTTGCTTTTAGCAAACCCAAAGGTCCACGGGGCAACACTCTGTGAGCCTCGAAAGAGCCACACAACAACTCTCGAATACGACCTCAGATCAGACGAGACAACCCGCTGAACTTAAGCATATCAGTAAGCGGAGGAAAAGAAACTAACCAGGATTCCCCTAGTAGCGGCGAGCGAAGAGGGAGAAGCCCAGCGCCGAATCCCCGCCCGCCCAGTCGGGCGCGGGACATGTGGCGTGGCGTACGGAAGATCGTTTTCCCGGTGTCGGCGTGGGGGCCTGCCAGTTCTGGGCTTACTCGCGGACATGTGGCGTACTGAGATGTTTTATTACACTTACCACCGCGGATGTAAATTGGGAGTCGGCGTGGAAGGACTGATCCCCTCTAAATAAAAAGTTGATTAGCTAACTCGGTAGTCTGGAGTGAGAGATCGGCCTAGGGAACTTCTGTTTGTCTCCTAACACATCAACGTACAGTGGGCGAGCTCGCTGGCAGTGAGCTGGGTTGGGTCCTTTCAGGCTAGCACACCGGCCCCCCCGGAATTTGAAATGGCGTCGCT
The DNA here is from genome assembly GCA_002895965.2 of Coryphaenoides rupestris. Lineage (NCBI taxonomy): Eukaryota > Metazoa > Chordata > Actinopteri > Gadiformes > Macrouridae > Coryphaenoides > Coryphaenoides rupestris. The sequence goes on along the minus strand of PIJE02000211.1, from coordinate 177,326 downwards.
AAGTGAGCCTGGCCGAGAAAGTGCCTACTATCCTTGAAGGCCAGTGGGGAGACTGGCGTGGTTGGCATGAGCAGCCGTCTGTAGTGGCTTGTCATGCGCCAGGTGGCCTTTGTGTTTCCTATGAACAGGTTCCCGGAGTCGGAAGCGAGATTGCTACTGGGGAGGAGCTGTCGGCATTCCTGACATGTGCACAGTCTTGATACGATGAGGGTGTGTACAAGACCGTGCCCATGCTTAAAGGCCCACTTTCAAGTGCCTTAGTTGATTGGGGTGGAGTTAGCGAGTAGACACGCCCACGGGACTCATTCAGTCCACGGGGACGCAAGCAGCAACATATGGTCGGGTTGTAGTTGGTAGGGGAGCGCACTTGGGAAGAAGAACTTTGAAGAGGAGAGTTCAAAACGGGCGTGTAACCGTTGAGACGGTAACGGGTGGGGCTGCCAGTTAGATACATGTATAGTTGACGGCAGCGACTTGCCCGGCGGGCACCCCTCACCGGGGTTACCGCGTACGAGGCGATGGCGTGGTTGTGCTAGTGTTCTTCCAGTCTTGTGTCGTGGTTTGAGGATGCGGTTTTGTTCGGTTCTTATGGTCTGGTGCGTCAGACCCCGCCCGATCGCTGGCTCCGGCCCTTCGGACGTTTCGCGGGTGCGCTAGTTTCGTCCTGCTTCACCACGTTCCGTGAGGTATGGCTACAAGTACGGCGTTGCTGTGGACTTGTCGCAGGAATTGCCTAAGCACAGTAACATAGTGGGGCGCTTTCTTGGGGGTCGGGCTGGTTAATCGCGAAACGGAATTGCGGTGCGGGTTGCAAGGAAGAGAGTCTGTGGTCCTGGCGGCTTGTGTCGTTTCCGTCTGGGTGTTAACTAGGAGCCCGATTGCTGTATGTCTTTGCCTCCGCTCAGGGCACACGGCAAGAGTCGCTGCACCCAAACCAGGAGATTGCCTTGTGGTGTGTTCCGTGTTGTGGACGTCTGTCCATGCTGTCTCAAGAGCCATACGCACCCCCTGTTATGGGAAAAACGTAACTTGCAATTTCCTACAAATTGTTCGTTAGGTGTGTTGTTCAGAGTTCACCTGGACTCTGCATACCCCCTTCCGTCTCCTAACCCTAGCACGAACTTGCGTGTTCGTACGTCTTGGCATTATTAATAGTACTTAAGAATTGTTTAGCATATTGTATGTTCTTAGATGTTGTAATGCACTCAGAATGGCACATCTGTCATTGTCAAGTCGACCCATTCATTATATAACACACATGTCGGCCCCTAATATTATGTAAATAATAGAACATAAAGTTCCCCTCAAGTTCTTAAATTGTGCCCCTAACATTACTGACATTAAGCCCAACTAGTGCTTCTTTGGAAAGAAGGGGAAAAAAAGTCAGCTTAAAGGGGGGGGGGGGGGCCGCATGGCGGGGCACACCGCGGCCCTTTATGACTTCCATGTTTTTTTCCCGCCGCAGTCGGAGGGCGTCCAGCGCTTCTTCTCCCAGACGCTCTTCATCGCTCTGGTGGGGCTGGCCCCGGACACCAACCAGGGGTCCAGGGCCACCTCCTTCTCCTTCCCCCCAGATGTGGTGCCGCACAGCCAGAGGGTCCATGTGGCAGTGGTTGGTATGTGGCGCTCGTAACCGTCTCCCCCCCCCCCCCCCCCCCCGCCCCTGCCCCAGTTCCGCTGCCCGCTGGCGGTTCCGCTCCAGCGGGCCGTCCCATGTTGACGTTTTGTGGACCGGAGGAACGTGTGCAAAACGCACTCCCGCTTTTTGAATGAGCTGACGGGCCTGGCTTTAGGTAGGTGGCTCGGATCCTTCTGAAGTTCTGAAGGGCCTCGGGATTATTAGGGAGGAAAAAATAGAAAATTGCAGAATGTTTATGTATGGGGGTGGGGGGGGGTGGGGTTATTGGGAACAGCTGTTTGGGTGCCTTTGGCCGGGCTCCTGTACGGCTCTGTTATGACAGACGGGGAGGCCGGGTTGTCTATTGTTACACAGCTTGAAAACAAACTTTGATTTAGGACGTTTGCACAATGTTTAGAGGAACAACAAACCGTTGTTTGTGTTTTTTTCCCCTGTGTTCTGCTGTGTCGAGTGTTTTTAGCTCAATTCTTCCTTCCATCCCTCACTTTTTTTCTTATTTTTTTTTTACGCTGAACAGACCAACTCAATTTTCCAAATGCCCATTTTAACAGTGGAATATTTTTGTGTGGCTTGACTACAATTCTTGTGTCCAACAAGTGTCTACTGAGACCATACGGGTATTAATAAGGTACATGGAAATCTTGTTCACATGAATTGCGGGTACAAATTGTGTTAGGGTGAGTAATGCCAAAGGTTCCTTCCAACGTCTCCTTGCCATACTCCCTTCCCTCCAAGCCTCTGGCTCTCCTTCCACTTTCTGCTGTTCAGTTCTCTCTTGGCACGGCTTCCAGCACCCCACCCGCCCAGGCGCTAGGCAACGGCTCCTAAAACCACACCCATAAATCACCAACACATCCCTGAACTCCCTGAATTCAAATGTCATGCATTCTTGTTCTTCGGTCGGTCTGGAATCGTCTAGATCAGTGTTTTCAAAAATGTTGGGCCAAGGCACATTTTTTACACGGCACACCACCAACCAAAAATGTTACAAAATGACACATTGATGCCTCATAGGGACACCTCTCGCACGCATCACTAATACTATTGTCTTCAATTAACCAGGTCATTATTGCTCTACCTACTAGGGCTGCACGACTACTGATTTTTTTTCAAGTCAATCAATGAGTCATGACGTCATCTCACACACACACACAACACGCAGACAGAAGGGCTGTCCAAAAAATAAAGTAACGGCTATATTATATTATGTAAATATAAAAGAATTCAAAACATTCAAAATGTTTCATTCGGTGTCAGCAATTATATGGGGAAACTAATTACATGAATAAATTGGTTTGGCATAGGCTTACAACTCAAAGCATGTGCAATCCACGCCGGCACAACAACATTACTGTATAAGAGAGCTTTTTTATTGTAACATACATTAAACTGAACATTCATTCCTACACGGGTCTGATCTTCAAGACCCGCTCCCGCCATCCACACATATAACCCCACCCGACGGCACAAGACCCGCTCCCGCCATCCACACATATAACCCGACCCGACGGCACAAGACCCGCAGCCCGACCCGAACCCGCATATCCTATAATAACTATGATATAAAACACACGACCCGACCCGCATCTTCTTTGTTTCCCCAGAACCGAACCCGGAAAGAAATTACGACAAAATATCACCCATGAATCACTTTTTTGCGGGTCACAGACGCTCAACCATGGCAAATTATTTGCAGCAACTAAATCATATTTTTTGGACCAATAATATAGGCTAACAGCATTCGTCCTCCGGAGCTTCCTCCAGGCCCAGCCCTACATCCTGGTGGACCAGGGCATGATGCTGAGGGCCGCCCTCTGGCTGGCCACCAACCAGGGGCCCGGCGGGGAGTTTGCGGAGGCCGGGCTCGTCGTCCTAACGGAGATGAGACGTTGCCGCGACGACTGCCCTGCAGCGCTCACGGCCTTCGTGCTCATGGCGCTGCTCGAGGACAAGACGTACGCGGTCAGTGGCGGATGGGGGGGGCGGCAGAGTCTATGGTAGTCATGGTGATGAGTGCTGTGTATAGTGCTGTGTCTGCTGTTTAAAAAAAAAGGTGGATTTCAAGGTGTATAAGAAATGGTACATAGTCACAGGCTCACCGTGAAGTCACCTATTCGTTTGGACTACCGTCTTGAAGCCTAAAGTTGTTGCCATCTTAGTTTTTTGCAACCAGCAGACGGAGGTGACCATATGTGGACGAGAGGCGTGTCTTTTAATACAGTGGAAGCAGACATCTTTAGGTGACCAAAATGTAACAATTGGCGTCTAACACAACCAAAAACGACTATTTTAATCTATGCAGTACCATAGGTGCTTTCTATCATGATTGACAGGTCGCTAGCCACGCCCTAAAGCATACCCTGCATTATCATCTATAATCTATTTTACTAAATCGGACCATAATTAACTGAATGAACATCCTGCTGTACTGAATAAGACTTGAAACTAGCGATTGAGTGAATACATCAAGTGAGATTTTCTCAGCCGCTACCACAATCAGACTTCTTTATGGAACCAGTGGTGTCGCCCCCTGCAGACCATTATAAAGAATGCAGGTTTAAGGTGTTGCTGTTGTCTGTTTCTTCTGTCATTTGGATTCTGTTTTCCGTACAGTGGACGTAGGTAGATGGACAGAAACCTTTGATTGTAACAGCACAAAACAACAAACAAACTAAATCTCAATATAAAAAGACGATACAAAAAATATGCATAAAGTTACATTAGCATGAAGAAATAAATACTCAATATTCAATGTATTTTTCTCCTTTTTTTGCCTGATTGGCAGACACAGTTGAGTTTACTTCTCTGCGTGTTTTCTCTCTCTCTCTCTTTTTTGCTGTAGTTTACTACTTTATTTTAGTTTTTTTCTTTATTCATACTTTATGGTGTTGTTTTTATAAGATGTTTTTGCTTTATTGTCTGCCAAATTGTTACATTTCTAAATAAAATACACTATTATATCTAGCTAGCTAACCATGTTCACAACAAATCTAAACCAATACAAAACAGAGTTGACGGATGGAGTTTACTATTCATATATTTCTTATATTATTAACATTGCAGAGCTATTTATAGAATTGTCAACAGAACGGAGACACCATGACCTCGGAGACAAGGGAGGAGGAGGAGGAGGGCTGAGAAGCTGCTCACCGAGTTCAAGTAGAGGCTGACCACGCCGTTTGCGCTCTCCACCCACATGATGGGGCTGACGGGGGCCGCGGCGTCCGGGGCCAGGATGAACCCGCTGAGCAGAACCACCTCCACCATGGCCATGCCCGTCTCCGTCACCCCGTCGATACCCTGCAGGACACTGAAGAGAAGATGCAGGAATTAAAATAAAATAAATCTGATTAATCTGGTCCGTACTTTAACAATTTAATAAAAGTATTTCTGATGTCAAATCAATGTTTTTAGATGCTGAGGATCGATCACAAAAGAGAAAGGCTACTGAATAGTGACGCATTTCCCACCTGGGATTAATAAAGTACGATCTAGGACTGAATAATTAATCAAAATATTATCAAAATCACAACTTGGCCAGGTGCAATATTATTCTCTCATATGGGTAAAATGTATAAACAAACATTTGTAACACCATTATAGATGGTGTTACTGTAGTACTGTAGTGCAGAAATGCCCTGGCCTACAAATGTTTTTTCGCCAGATGTAAGAAAACATGTTTGTTTGGTACGGACCCCAACAAATGTCACATCATGAATCATCAGTGAATTTTTAGTGAAAATGAAAATTGCGATGCAAAAATGATTATTCCCTCCAATAGTGAATCATATTGCAATCGCATTATCTGTCAAAATAATCTAAATATGACTTTTTCTTTCCCATATTGTTCACCCCGAGTCCCATCTCATCTTATCTGTAAAAAAAGCCATGGTGTAAAATGGGTGTAATCTAGCAACCAGTCTTCTTCATTAGGAATTTGGCCCGCGCCAAGAGACTCACCCGGTGCAGATGGACACACCATGCGGTCGGGGTCTTTCTGGTTGTCCAGCACCAGCACGTCCAGGGAGAAGCCTCCGGGCTGGGCCGGGGGGGCACTCAGGCTCCGGACGTTGTAGAAGACTTCATCTGGAGGGCGTTCACCGGTCGGCACAGGAGGAGACAGAGGAGGACATGGAGGGGCAGGTGTATGAGAGAACAGAGGTGTGCAATAGAAGCCCACAGCCATAGTCCACACCGTGTGACCTAAGGAGTCTGCTTTTTTGGCGTCTCGCATTTCTTTATTACTTTAAATATGTATTAAACAGATTAAACCAGATTTAAATCACTGGCACGTCGAACAGAAGACCCAGAACACTATTCAACAGAGGAGAAGGACAACCCCGTGCGATGACGATCAAGACAGACTTAATGCAAATGGCACCAATCCCAGCGGCTGTTGCAGAGGAATCTGTTCCGTGTGCCATTTGTATTGATGTCTTCTTTTCGCCCGGGCATTCACAATGCCAGCCATTGTGCTTGGCAGGAAGCAGCGTACCGGGCAGCCGCCGAGATCAATGTGCAATTTCAGTCCAAACCACCCATTAAGATGTGGTTGGAGGCTGGATGCTATGGAAACTAAACAAGGCTCTGGAGTTTAGAGTCGTGGGGCGGCTGTTGAGAACATTTTGAATGCAATTTCTTTATTTATTTGATGTATCTATCGAGCAGCGCCAGTTCGGACTGGGGGAGGGGTTTTATTTTATTTTTTTTAGGTGTAATGCTTTGTTACTCCTTTTAATGCCGTATGACCCTATTGCACTCTGAACGTCCCTGGAAGGAGGGATCCCCCACTCTGTGTTCCTTCTCCAGATTTCTCCTTGTTAATTAAGGGAGTCGTTTCTTGTCCTTTAGGGGGGCTATAGGGCTAGAGGGGTGTCATAATCACCCCATGGCCCATAATCATATGGCCTGTAAGCCCTTTGAGACTGTAACAGTGATTAAGGGCGCTACAAATAAAATGGACTTGAATTTACTTGTTAATGGCGTACCTGAAACAAGGCGAATCCTTTGCCGTCCACGTGCAGATCTATGAACACGTCCCGGTCCGTCACAATCTGAAGGGGAAATGAATGATTAAGGTGATGAAATGAATGCCAACAACAAACAACATCAGCCAAAGCAAACGCATGCAAAACATAACTCCATGAAATTGAACTATTTTGACCTTGACATAAGACATGGATCACAGGTACCATTATAAATCCACAAACAGACCCTCAACAAAAGGAGTTACATTTAAAATCACATTGCATCATATGGTAATCAAATTGAATTACATTGAATTCAATTTCAAGGTTTAGTGGCCATATAGCCAAGTGCCACATGATGAGGCAATACAGACCCAATAACACAACAAACGGAGTGACAAAAACCAGGCAGACAGACGTCACCGCGGCTGTGCCCATACCTCCATGCTCTGGTACAGCAGGTAGGTGGTGGAGTTTATTCTGAAGTTGGACACGTCCTCGGTGAGCGAGGTGGACATCTGGATGCTCAGTTCGATGGCGGACGCCCCGCTGAAGGTAGCGTAGAGGGCCAGGGCCTGTATGGCCACCACGGTGTCCTGGAGGCGGCGGAAGAACCCGTTAACATGCCGTAACCATCTTGTTCCAAACTATCACGCGGCTTCCATGTTGTGACATCAGGGGGGGGGTCAAGCGTCTGAAGAATTTCTGAAGAATTTCGGGGCCCGCAACACGTGTGACGTTGCACGCTGAGAAAAAAAGAGGCACTGACACAAACTTTTTTAGTAAATATGAATAATATGAACCCTTTCAGTTTCACTACAGGTACCGGAAACATGGAGTCTCTGTTCAGCCCTGCCCCAGGACCGCTAACGTTGCACGTCGTCATTAAAGTAGCCACTTTATCCCCCTCGTTTCAAAATATTCTTCAGTTACATTCACGATGGAGGGTTTTGTGGTGAACCTTGTTCAGAATAGGTTCATATTTTGATATTTGTCAGGATATTTCTGAACACATTGTTGTGCCAAAATGTGTGAGGTTGCTCAACACAGGAAGTAGCCTCGACTCCCAGTCTCTCTGGTGGCACTATTTCATGGTACAAGACGAGCCTGGAGGACAGACCCTAACGGTTTGGCCAGGCCCAGTCGGGGTGGCCCTGTGCTGTGATTCGGCGAGGGGTGGAGTCAATGGACCAATGCGAGGCCGCAACCACGAATCTGACTACAAACAGAAGTGAGGGAAACTAGACGGGTTAAAGCAACGCATTGGGTCAGCCTAACTCACTGAGAGGACAGAAGCGCACACTTGACTGACAAACCTTTGAGGGAAAGGTTTGGGGGATTGACTCTTTTGGGTATTTTTTGCATATCATTATCTAGCTATAACTAGAAGAATCTCTGCATGTATATACCGCATGCATGCATGTGTGTGTATGTATGTATTTATGTATGCATGTGTGTATGTGTTTTCTCGACAACCGTTCCTCTGATTGACCACATAGCGGACGTATTGCCGAGGACCCAAGGAAGTTCAGTGCCGAGTGTGCAGTTGTTCGGGAGAGCGTTTCTCCAGCAATGCCCGATCACGGCTTGTAAGTCTGTTCTGAACACGCACACACACACACACACACACACGCGTACGGTCACCTGTGTGGCCCCCCCCCCCTTACCTGTGTGCTGCCGAATCCGCCCAGGTGGTTCCTCTGCCGGCTCAGCCACTTCATCAGCGGAATGGCCGGGAACAGCCGGCCCTGCGGGTAGAGCGCCAGCAGCACGTAGGACACCATCTCCACCTCCGTGGCGTGGGCCTGCCACTGCCACTCCGGCCCTGCCCTCCTCGCCTCTGTGTCGTCCAACTCCCTCTCCCGGCCGCCTGGAATAAAGCAACGATTGAATGCGTTTGAATGTGAAGACACCACCGGTGTACAACATGGAGGTGATCAGAGTTGACTTGCGTGTGGAGGAAATTGCAAGGAGGGAGAGCAAGTGGTTTCGCTTGTGTCCCAAATGTGTGAGAAGTAATAATATAAATATTAGGAGTGGTTTCATCCGAATTCAGGACCTACATTTTGGCATTTTCAGCTAGAACATCTACATCAGTGCCTCTCAAACTATTTTCACCAATATTATATTTTGTCATTGTATCCCTTTCAAGTTTAAGTGATATGCTCATATTGGAAAGATTGACCAAACTTGTAACTATGGTACTATTCACATTCACTATGTTGCATGAAGGTGGTATACATTCATACATTTCCTAAGGTGGAATTATTTAACAATTGTTCATCACCAATATTAAAACAACAACAACACATGTTTCTTTACATGTTCTGAGTAGTCTGCAATCCTTCAAAGTACCCCTAGGGGCACACCTACCGCCACGTGAGAAACACTGATCTACATAACGGAGAGAGAAAGAATGTCCACGCTACAGGAACCACAATGCTGACCCCAAAACACATTCCTGGGAATTTTCCTGGAGGATTCCCGGGGTTTACCTATGAAGTTCACTGAGAAGTCAGCCGTGTTGCGCTGTAGGCGATCCAGGGCACTGACTGCCAAGGGCCGGTTAGCCAGGGTCAACGCGTAGGCCATCAGACACAGGGTGTAGTTCCCGGTGTTGGCCAGGTCGGTGCGCTCCAGGTACGCCACGGCCCGGGAGATAGTGGACTCATACATGTCCTGCAGGAGAGCGGGGGAGAGCGGGAGAGAGAGAGAGAGAGAGAGAGAGAGAGAGAGAGAGAGAGAGAGAGAGGGAGAGCAGAGAGAGAGAGGAGAAAGTAGTGTGGACCAATAAAGTGTAATTGTATAATTTCCCACGGCACACCTGACAGTGGTTGAATATCACTGTTGTAATGAACCACTGCACCATCAAATGTTTCTCATAGCAGAAACACATAGCAGACACATACATGGTAAAGAAATTAAAAATGAAGCAACACATTGTGGGAGTGCGTGAAAGACGAGACGGGAGACGAAAGTGCGTTGAGTCTTTCTTTACTCTCACATAACAGAACATCTCTCTCTCTCTCTCTCTCTCTCTCTCTCTCTCTCTCTCTCTCTCTCTCTCTCTCTCTCTCTCTCTCTCTCTCCCCGCTCTCCTGCAGGACATGTATGAGTCCACTATCTCCCGGGCCGTGGTGTACCTGGAGCGCACCGACCTGGCCAACACCGGGAACTACACCCTGTGTCTGATGGCCTACGCGTTGACCCTGGCTAACCGGCCCTTGGCAGTCAGTGCCCTGGATCGCCTACAGCGCAACACGGCTGACTTCTCAGTGAACTTCATAGGTAAACCCCGGGAATCCTCCAGGAAAATTCCCAGGAATGTGTTTTGGGGTCAGCATTGTGGTTCCTGTAGCGTGGACATTCTTTCTCTCTCCGTTATGTAGATCAGTGTTTCTCACGTGGCGGTAGGTGTGCCCCTAGGGGTACTTTGAAGGATTGCAGACTACTCAGAACATGTAAAGAAACATGTGTTGTTGTTGTTTTAATATTGGTGATGAACAATTGTTAAATAATTCCACCTTAGGAAATGTATGAATGTATACCACCTTCATGCAACATAGTGAATGTGAATAGTACCATAGTTACAAGTTTGGTCAATCTTTCCAATATGAGCATATCACTTAAACTTGAAAGGGATACAATGACAAAATATAATATTGGTGAAAATAGTTTGAGAGGCACTGATGTAGATGTTCTAGCTGAAAATGCCAAAATGTAGGTCCTGAATTCGGATGAAACCACTCCTAATATTTATATTATTACTTCTCACACATTTGGGACACAAGCGAAACCACTTGCTCTCCCTCCTTGCAATTTCCTCCACACGCAAGTCAACTCTGATCACCGCCACGTTGTACACCGGTGGTGTCTTCACATTCAAACGCATTCAATCGTTGCTTTATTCCAGGCGGCCGGGAGAGGGAGTTGGACGACACAGAGGCGAGGAGGGCAGGGCCGGAGTGGCAGTGGCAGGCCCACGCCACGGAGGTGGAGATGGTGTCCTACGTGCTGCTGGCGCTCTACCCGCAGGGCCGGCTGTTCCCGGCCATTCCGCTGATGAAGTGGCTGAGCCGGCAGAGGAACCACCTGGGCGGATTCGGCAGCACACAGGTAAGGGGGGGGGGGGGGCCACACAGGTGACCGTGTGTGCGTGTGCGTGTGCGTGCGTGTTCAGAACAGACTTACAAGCCGTGATTGGGTATTGCTGGAGAAACGCTCTCCCGAACAACTGCACACTCGGCACTGAACTTCCTTGGGTCCTCGGCAATACGTCCGCTATGTGGTCAATCAGAGGAACGGTTTGTCGAGAAAACACATACACACATGCATACATAAATACATACATACACACACATGCATGCATGCGGTATATACATGCAGAGATTCTTCTAGTTATAGCTAGATAATGATATGCAAAAATACCCAAAAGAGTCAATCCCCAACCTTTCCCTCAAAGGTTTTTGTCAGTCAAGTGTGCGCTTACTGTCCTCTCAGTGAGTAGGCTGACCCAATGCGTTGCTTTAACCCCGTCTAGTTCCCTCACTTCTGTTGTAGTCAGATTCGTGGTTGCGGCCTGCCATTGGTCCATTGACTCCACCCTCGCCGAATCACAGCACAAGGGCCACCCCGACTGGCCTGGCCAAACCGTTAGGGTCTTCCTCCAGGCTCTCTTGTACCATGAAAGTGCCACCAGAGAGACTGGGAGTCGAGGCTACTCTGTGTTGAGCAACCTCACACATTTTGGCACAAAATTGTTCAGAAATATCCTGACAAATATCAAAATATGAACCTATTCTGAACAAGTTCACCACAAACCCTCCATCGTGAATGTACTGAAGAATATTTTGAAACGAGGGGGATAAAGTGGCTACTTTAATGACGACGTGCAACGTTAGCGGTCCTGGGGCAGGGCTGAACAGAGACTCCATGTTTCCGGTACCTGTAGGTGAACCTGAAAGGGTTCATATTATTCATATTTACTAAAAAAGTTTGTGTCAGTGCCTCTTTTTTTCTCAGCGTGCAACGTCACACGTGTTGCGGGCCCCGAAATTCTTCAGAAATTCTTCAGACGCTTGACCCCCCCCCTGATGTCACAACATGGAAGCCGCGTGATAGTTTGGAACAAGATGGTTACGGCATGTTAACGGGTTCTTCCGCCGCCTCCAGGACACCGTGGTGGCCATACAGGCCCTGGCCCTCTACGCTACCTTCAGCGGGGCGTCCGCCATCGAACTGAGCATCCAGATGTCCACCTCGCTCACCGAGGACGTGTCCAACTTCAGAATAAACTCCACCACCTACCTGCTGTACCAGCATGGAGGTATGTCGTTTGTTGTGTTATTGGGTCTGTATTGCCTCATCATGTGGCACTTGGCTATATGGCCACTAAACCTTTAAATTTAATTCAATGTAATTCAATTTGATACAATGAATGCAATGTGATTTAATGTACTCCTTTGTGAGGGTCTGTTTGTGGATTTATAATGGTACCTGTGATCCATGTGATCCATGTCTTATGTCAAGGTCAAAATAGTTCAATTTCATGGAGTTATGTTTTGCATGCGTTTGCTTTGGCTGATGTTGTTTGTTGTTGGCATTCATTTCATCACCTTAATCATTCATTTCCCCTTCAGATTGTGACGGACCGGGACGTGTTCATAGATCTGCACGTGGACGGCAAAGGATTCGCCTTGTTTCAGGTACGCCATAAACAAGTAAATTCAAGTCCATTTTATTTGTAGCGCCCTTAATCACTGTTACAGTCTCAAAGGGCTTCACAGGCCATATGATTATGGGCCAAGTGATTATGACACCCCCCTAGCCCTATAGCCCCCCTAAGGACAAGAAATGACTCCCTTAATTAACAAGGAAGAAATCTGGAGAAGGAACACAGAGTGGGGGATCCCTCCTTCCAGGGACGGTTCGTAGTGCAATAGGTGTCATACGGGCATTAAAAGGAGTAACAAAGCATTACACCTAAAAAAAATTAATAAAACCCCTCCGCCCAGTCCGAACTGGCGCTGCTCGATAGATACATCAAATAAATAAAGAAATGCATTCAAAATGTTCTCAACAGCCGCCCCACGACTCTAAACTCCAGAGCCTTGTTTAGTTTCCATAGCATCCAGCCTCCAACCACATCTTAATGGGTGGTTTGGACTGAAATTGCACATTGATCTCGGCGGCTGCCCGGTACGCTGCTTCCTGCCAAGCACAATGGGCTGCATTGTGAATGCCCGGGCGAAAAGAAGACATCAATACAAACGGCACACGGAACAGATTCCTCTGCAACAGCCGCTGGGATTGGTGCCATTTGCATTAAGTCTGTCTTGATCGTATCGCACGGGTTGTCCTTCTCCTCTGTTGAATAGTGTTCTGGGTCTTCTGTTCGACGTGCCAGTGATTTAAATCTGGTTTAATCTGTTTAATACATATTTAAAGTAATAAAGAAATGCGACGCAAAAAAGCAGACTCCTTTAGGTCACACGGTGTGAGACTATGGCTGTGGCTTCTATTGCACACCTCTGTTCTCCTCATACACCTGCCCTCCATGTCCTCCTGCTGTCTCCTCCTGTGCCGACCGGTGAACGCCCTCCAGATGAACGTCTTCTACAACGTCCGGAGCCTGAGTGCCCCCCCGGCCGGCCCGGAGGCCTTCTCCCTGGACGTGCTGCTGCTGGACAACCAGAAAGACCCCGACCGCATGGTGCTGTCCATCTGCACCGGGTGAGTCTCTTGGGGCGGGCCAAATTCCTAATTGAAGAAGACTGGTTGCTAGATTACACCATTTTACACATGGCTTTTTTACAGATAAGATGAGATGGGACTCGGGGTGAACAATATGGGAAAGAAAAAGTCATATTTAGATTATTTTGACAGATAATGCGATTGCAATATGATTCACTATTGGAGGGAATAATCATTTTTGCATCGCAATTTTCATTTTCACTGAAAATTCACTGATGATTCATGATGTGACATTTGTTGGGGTCCGTACCAAACGAACATGTTTTCTTACATCTGGCGAAAAAAACATTTGTAGGCCAGGGCATTTCTGCACTACAGTACTACAGTAACACCATCTATAATGGTGTTACAAATGTTTGTTTATACATTTTACCCATATGAGAGAATAACAGCTCTTGCGATTTAAATATTGCACCTGGCCAAGTTGCGATTTTGATAATATTCTGATTAATTATTCAGCCCTAGGTGGTACTTTATTAATCCCAGGTGGGAAATGCATGTTTCAAGTCACTATTCAGTAGCCTTTCTCTTTTGTGATCGATCCTCAGCATCTAAAAACGTTGATTTGACATCAGAAATACTAATTGTTAAAGTACGGACCAGATTAATCAGATTTATTTTTATTTTAATTCCTGCATCTTCTCTTCAGTGTCCTGCAGGGTATCGACGGGGTGACGGAGACGGGCATGGCCATGGTGGAGGTGGTTCTGCTCAGCGGGTTCATCCTGGCCCCGGACGCCGCGGCCCCCGTCAGCCCCATCATGTGGGTGGAGAGCGCAAACGGCGTGGTCAGCCTCTACTTGAACTCGGTGAGCAGCTTCTCAGCCCTCCTCCTCCTCCCTTGTCTCCGAGGTCATGGTGTCTCCATGACCTTGTGGGTTCTGTTGACAATTCTATAAATAGCTCTGCAATGTTAATAATATAAGAAATATATGAATAGTAATCTCCATCCGTCAACTCTGTTTTGTATTGGTTTAGATTTGTTGTGAACATGGTTAGCTAGCTAGATATAATAGTGTATTTTATTTAGAAATGTAACAATTTGGCAGACAATAAAGCAAAAACATCTTATAAAAACAACACCATAAAGTATGAATAAAGAAAAAAACTAAAATAAAGTAGTAAACTACAGCAAAAAAAAAAAGGCCAGTATTGGTATCTACAGCATTAGATGTACAAGAGTAATGCGTAGTGAAGTCTGCGTGATCCGTGCAGCTCACCCTGGTGGAGGTGTGCATCAGCCTGCCGCTGGTCAGGCGCTACAAGGTGGCCCACACGCAGGACGCCACGGTGCACGTGTACGACTACTATGAGCCCGGTAAGTGAACAAGCCCACTTCCTGTTCACTTCCTGTTTACTCCAATTAGTGCTGCTGCTGCTGCTGCTGCTGCTGCTGATTAATGGGAAGCATTAGAATCAAATCTCGGTTGCTGGTTGAATCCCTTGGTCTTTTGTGTCAAGACTCTTCAATATTAGACCTGCCAAAGACGTCGTACCATTATTTGTTTATGACTGCAATTGGCCAATTTCATTTCAGTAAGGATGGCTTTCGCCAAAGCATTCATTAATATCACATTCATAACACAACACACTTTTACAACCTTTACTTTAACACCATTTCTGATTTATCTTCCCTAGTCATTTATTAAGCTTTTCCTGCTAGAGTCGGATAAGCCACGACCGATCTATATTAGTTGGTGGTTAAAAGGTTCTGGGTTTGATCCCCAAGGTACTGGGTTCGATCCCCAATGTCCGAAGCCTTTCTGTAAGCATCCTTGCACAATATAACACCTGCCTGCTCCCGTATAAAACTACCACTACCTCCACAGTGCTCCATATACTGCTTATATCCTTGTTATACTTTTGTGTATTACTGTTATGCATATGTCTGCTCATTGTTGTACGTCTTTTGGCTCACAGGGAGAGGAGCAATAAGGGCGTACAACTCTAAAGTCATGCAGGCCATGGACTCCTGCAGCTTCTGCGGGACGGACTGCAGTCGCTGTCAAGTTGGGATCTCCGTGGTTGGTTCCCCCGCCACCTCGTTGCATTGTGTCTGCAGCGCCCCCTACAGCCTGGGCTGTGTATTTGCTGTAATGACATTGTTATTGGCCTTCACTTAACTGTAACATTGACATTGAAACATTTTTTAAATCCATTGCGGTGTCAGGGGAGGCATGGAAAAATGTTTAACAATGTGTATCTGCACTGGTGCAATATTCTTTGCAAGAACATACAGTATGTTTATGTGTATAAATGTGTACAACTATACATCCTTGTTCCTTCTAGTGAGGTTTTTACTTGGTTGAGCGAGGTCTCTAGCTGTTTCTCTGATATCTTGCTCGACATTTGATTCTTCCATCATGTGTTTAGCAAAACTTCAAAATGTTACGAAGTGTAAAAAGTGTGATTTGTATTCATGCAAACCGCATGTACGTAATAAAGGCATGCTTTATAAAACATAACGTCTAATAATCATTTATCCTCACTACTCCTATAGTTTTTTTGTAACAGAAACTCTCCTTCATGACTTAGCAATTATAAGAGACTTATCCGTACGTCTCAAACTCGAGTCTCACTACGTGTGGTATGAATATCTTCAAGAAAATTATAAACTTAACATAAGGAAGTATGTTCTTGGCAGCGGTGAGACGGGTCTTTGGACCTATTTTACTGTCACTGTGTGTGGCAGAAAAGGCTGCAGTCATCTCCCTAAGCTACATTAAGATTTAGTCTGTGTGTGCGCGTGCACTCTATGCACGTGTGTGTGTGTGTGTGTTGTGTGTGTGTATGGGGGTGGGGTGGGGGGGGGTCTGAATATCTGTGTGTGTGTGTGTATGTGCACGTGCTGCCTGTCTGTGTGTGTGACGACAACATCGGATACACATTTCCCCCCACAAAGCGGGGCTTATCCCACATTAATCTATTTTTGATGGGTGAATGAATTCATGACGGTTGTGCGTTCAGAGGCCTCTAAATAAAATGGTGACTTCAAAGGTGGCCCCCCTGGAAACACATCTGCTCGTAATCAACAAACACTAATCAGGTTTGACGCCGCTGATGTGTTGCGGAGGCACATGAACGCTGGCTGTCACCTTGTTCCTGTAAACTCTCCAGCCGGGCACTTTTGTGTCAACACACCACACACATACATATAGTACACATATACACACACACACACACCCACACACACGGCTCAGGAATGTGGAAAGTAATGTTTCCACTCAGTCAATATTTGGTACGTCTACCTGTTAATGACCTTATTTGATTAAAAAATAACATCCAGTTAATGAACCCAAGGAAAAAAGACAAGATATTTGATGTGAAATTTGTTGAGATAACTCCCACCCTTTTGTCATAGAGAATGTATCCTAACAATGTTATCACAGATTATATCAACATATTTACTATATTACGTTTTTTATGAATTATCCTTGCACATAGAAATAGCCTTTATCCGCTCTCTGAGCCAGTTTGCCTTTATATTATATCACCAGTGTAGCCAAGATGTATTAACTAAACAATTGACTAAACTCCCAGTCTAGACCGTGAGAACCTGTTTTGAGTTTGTGTTGTGTATCCTTTGGTGGTTGGGCCGACAATGTGACGAACATAAAACACTTTCATCGATTCTGAACAGACGCTCGGTCAATGCCCCCGCCAGTGTGTGTCTTCCCATACTTCCAAATACGGTCAAGAAGTGTCGGACAAGGAACGGTGTTTCATCAGTCCGACACTTAATCTGTGCGCGGTCCAGTCATGCTCAGGCTACGTGAATCAACATCTAAATATTTGAAGGGATGTATTTCTCTGGCCGGGTTTCCAGCTAAGTGACAAATACGAGGTCGGAGTCGCATTCTCACCGGCCTGTGTATACAACACATGCGGAGCTGCTCTGTTGTGACTGCGTGTGCGTGTGGTGTAAACCGTGACGTTGTGTAACTAGAAAAGACCAAACGGCAATCAGACCAGGGCCGGCTCAATGAAAAACATTGCTCCCTCCTGTATGACTTCGAACATATGGTTCTCCCGGTCCCCAGCGCCTATGCAGGGGTTTAACCACTTCAAGTAGGGTACCCACATATACCCCCAGATATACAACTCTGTCACTGGCGGGGGGGGGGGGGGGTGGATATAAACAAGACTGACTAAGAGAGAGAGAGAGAGCTGTTCTGTTTGTGTCTCAGGCCATCCAGACCGTGACGAATATGTTAAGTCTGGTCGTTCACAGACGGAGACTGTTACGTTGCGTTGCAGGACGAGATGGTACGTGATCGACGTATTGTACATACGAACTGGGACAAGATTAGGGAGAGGCTGTTGTTGGAAAAAGATGACCTGACATTAGCAGTGGCTTTAAACCTAGCGGTCCAGGTTGAATCTGCTCTCGGATGTGCAGCGAGTCTGTCAGCCTTTCCCACCTCGCTCGGCCCAAATGCGCCACCGCTACCCCACGTGAGCGCAGACGGCGGCGGGGGGAGAGCATACTGTTGGCGTCCCAGTCACGCGACCGCCAACACCAACCTTGTGGGAATTGCGGCTCTCCTGCACACAATTCTAGAGCTCAGATATGCCCGGCCCGTGGAAAAACCTGCTCCAACTGCGGAAAGGCAAATCACTTCCACAACGTTTGTAGGTCTGCCCCAGCTAGAGCCCCCCCATCAACCCACCACATTCATCCGCAGTGTCAGCTCAGGGCGAGCGCCGTTCAAAACGTGTTCGTCGATGGTCGGTGAGGTCACTTTGCCCCTCCTCCTAAATACGGGAGCCACGGTGTCCCTTCTGAACTTGGCGGCTTACACCCTGTTTTTCCCCCTACGGACCATCGGGGCCCCCCACCACCACCCCGCGCGGCTGCGCCAACTCTGAGATCGACATTGTGGGCTCCCTTCAGCTGACTGTAAGATATGGAGAGAAGACATTGCCGGCCTTCAGGTTTAATGTTGCACAGATCACCAGGCCCTCACCACCACCCTTCTGGCCACGTCAGGCACCGGTCACAAACCACTCCGTCTCCACCGTGGGGCCAACCGCCTGCGGTTCACGCCGGGCCGTGACAATGTGATGGCCGATTTGCTGTCACGCGCAATCCCCCAACACTAGATGGCAGACTTGACAACCGTATCGCTGGACGCTTCAAAAATGAACCCTGAGCTGAGCTGAAAGGGAAGCAACGACGATACAATCACAGACACATCAGGAAATATTTATACTCTGTTTCCACAGCCGAGATGAAGTGATAAAGGTCCGTCTGACCAAACATAGATGTTTGTCATCTGGGTCTGTTTATCTATCTGATGCACATGGATGTGCATCATATATGTTTGTGCCATTACCTCAGTCGGTCAATACTCAAATAGGAAACACTAAACTGTTCTGTGCCGGGAGCTACTCTTAATCCTTATGGGAATGTGATATGAGTGCAGTGATGAAGGGTGACTCTTCAAATGTCCACATTGCAGTAATGTCTCCTGTAACCACCTCATCTCAGTGCTCCCAGAGGGGATCCCACATTAAAGTCCTGAGCACTGATTTTATATTATATGAACCCCCTCCTGCCCACCAGCACACCTCTAGGCCTTAGCCCACCATTGATGGAGCTAAAGAGAGAGGGGAAAGATGCTGTTTATATATAGAGGGACAGAGACAGACGGTGGCATCCATAGAGATCGGATCTTGGAATCCCAAGCAACATCCCTTCCCCTGCAAACACACACACACACACACAGACACAGACACACACACACACACACACACACACACACACACACACACACACACACACACACACACACACACACACACACACACACACACACATGCACAGTGGCAGTAAAAAGTGTGCCATTTCTGTGCAAGTGGAGTTTATTCAGGAGCCTAGCGTCTCACAGCGCATGGTGTTTATGCAACCTATTGGCTGTGGCATTATTGTTTTTGTTGCATCAAAAAAGTGCTTCCTAAACAAGGGCCCTTGAGATGAACAACACCACGGTGCCCTATGGATGTTTAATGGTTTCCGTGTTGCAGCAGCAGAGAGAGAGAGAGAGAGAGAGACCTCCTGACCTCTGCTGTGGGTCTGCCAACACACACAGGGCAGGATAAACAGAGAGGAACGGGTGGTCCACTCTCTCTCTCTGGTGGGAGGGGGGGGGGCAGCAGGGGTCCTGTTGGGCGCAGGACCTCTGTTCAGGACCTGACTGATGGGATGTGTTCAGATCTAACAGAAGATGGTAGTGTGAACACTACAATTGTTCAATGTATGTAACACTGGCAGGTCCTTGTCACGTCAAATGGCATAGTTTAGTATTATGGCAAGTGAAATCACATGGGACAATTTCAACCAATCAGGAAGAGCAGCAATCGCTGCGTTTGATTCTTTAGTGTAGTCTCTCGTTGTGCTGTTTGTGGTTTAAGTGGTTTAAATTGCAATATATTTCAAATGTTAGGTTCCCCGTGAGGATTCGCGAACTCTGGAGTGAAAACAGAAATTATTTATTGTTTGTTAGCTACGGACTTGACAGGCAAGAATAAACAGCGAAAATCCCGGCCTCAGTAAATCACTATTTATCGTTTGCCTGTATCATCATTTATTTCCGATGCTACCTCGGTGCGTATA
>PIJE02000211.1:147351-152351 GCA_002895965.2 Coryphaenoides rupestris | reverse complement strand
ACCCCCCTGGATGGAGTGGAACATCTCTGATCTGTTGCTGTGAGCTGCAGAACACTGGATCGTGTCATCTCCCCCCCCAGGTTTGCAACACTCTCTCCCACGGCTGAGACTCCTGTTCCTCGCCCACTTCTCTCCTCTCCTCCTTTTGGCTGTTCTGGTTTCATTTTATTGGCGCCATTAAACATGGGATTCCCAAAACTTCTAGAGTCCCTCGGTGTGGCTAAATCAGGTGTGTCATGGAGTCCCGGGGTCAGGGATGATGGGTTTTCCACGTCCCGGCTGGTAAATCAGCGTGAAGTCAACTCACTGTTCATGAACCGGGATTGCACGAGAACCTCATCCTACCTGAAACAGTAGGAGGGATGATGCCATGTTGAATATCTAATGCAATTCTAATTTGTCATTCAAATATTTTCATCATTGATATGATGTATATTTTTTATTGTTGTGTACAGTATGCTGATAAATAGCGGTTTAATTAAAAAAAAGTTTATATTTGTGCACAATTGAAACCCTCAAAAGCAATGTTGGTTGGTTGGAGGCAATTGTCCTCACTACACGCTACCTGGGGCTTTTCCGGGGCTCCGCCAATGAACAGGACATGGACAGGACAGAAGATGTTGAATAAAATAGTAGATGTTGTAGTTATTTGTAGATTGACTCTAACTTGGGCGAGGTGAGGCTCCTTAAACCAGCCGCCTCACACACACACACACACACACACACACACACACACACACACACACACACACACACACACACACACATTACCCAGTACTAAAGCAACCCTGGGGCACCAGATCTCATGGTGAGTGTGGAGGAGCCACACTCACCTACACACTTTACCCTGACACACTCAACCTGGATTAACCTTCCACTGTTATCCAAGGTGTCATCCTGTCTGTCAACCGTCAAGTCTCGGACGGTCTTTGATCTTCATGACATGGCTTGTCTGATGTTCAGACTGCAACCTCATCTGTTCTTAAGGCTACTTCTCAACAGGCTGACACACCACCAGGTAATTGCGGCAACGCCCTTAATAGGTGCTGTTTTCAGTGGGGGGTTTTTACGCAGCTCTTGCCCTGTCAATCTCGCCCTGCGGTTTTGGAGACGGTACAAGAAGTTACTCCCGTGGCCAAAACACTGGGTGTGGAATTTCAGGACGTAAACATGTGAGTGATTATGAATCAGAGCACATGGCAGACAGGTCATGGCTTCAGGCAGGGAGCAGATCTAGAAATATCGACTCTCTCTCTCTCTCTCTCTCTCTCTCTCTTCTCTCTCTCTCTCTCTCTCTCTCTCTCTCTCTCTCTCTCTCTCTCTGATTACGTGGAGTCCATTGAAGGCACTGTGTGTGCTGATTGAGATGTGTGCAAGATAAATGGACATCACACGTCTCTAATATACTCAATCACGGTGGCCCCCATGACAATGCCAATGGCCTAGCTAGCCAATCCAGGCGGACTTGAGTAAGACTGCAGATCGATGGCTGGTGGCCATTATGATTTTATCACTTGGTCAGGATGGAAACGGTTGCTGCTGCTGCGAATGCGACAAGCGCGTTCAGACGGTGATGCTGATGATGATGCATGACGGTGGCGAGGCCTTTCCTGGAATCGGCAGCGAATGGAACCCTGCGCCAGCAGCTCGGGGAAATAAGAAAGCAGCACAGTCTATACTGACACTCCGGTCTTCAATGGAACCCGGGCGTGGGGGGGGGGGGGGGGGGGGGTCTGTTGGGAGGAGGGTAGTTTTGAGGTTACGCGGGGTCAAGCCAGGGTTCACAGTGAAGAAGGGGTGTGATCCGCATACAATTCGGCAGCGTACGTGCCCCCCGGCGCAGGCCTGGCTCGTCCGCAGTAGGCCCCGCCCCCTCTGTTCCCACTCCATGCACCGCCACGACCACGCCTGGCCGTGCGGCAGGTGCTGACAGAAGAGGGGGTGGGGGGGGGGGGGGGGAGGACCCTTAATCCCTCCTGTCAGGAAGGGCCCATCCGTCTCCCTCTCCCTCACTTCCCCCCGAGATGGGATGTGCTCTTGGGGATTCGCCATGGGGAACCGTTCCCTGAGGCCGTGCTTCAATGCATCCTCGCTGCCTG
This sequence comes from Coryphaenoides rupestris, assembly GCA_002895965.2. Classification (NCBI taxonomy): domain Eukaryota; kingdom Metazoa; phylum Chordata; class Actinopteri; order Gadiformes; family Macrouridae; genus Coryphaenoides; species Coryphaenoides rupestris. Next base: position 150,252 of record PIJE02000211.1, on the reverse strand, counting down.
GGTCTCCCCGCGGACTCTGCTGGTGGAAGTCGTTCACTCCGCATCGCGGATTCTTCTCCTTTGCCTCTTGATTACTTGCTTTTTGTACCCGTCAGGGCTTCTGTTTGGATTGTAGGGAACGTTGCCTGACTTGTTTTATCGAGTCACATTGACGATACTTGCTCCTCGATTATTGTGCTGCTGTTGTTTTTATTGTATGTGTACCTACTGCGATGACCAGCCGAGGATAATACAGAAGCTGATATATGATGTACTTCAGTGATGATGCTGTTGCTGAAGGTGCATATGATCTGCTGTCTGTTCTGTGGAAATGTCTTTTTTTTCCTATGGCAACTCACCTTTAAACATCATGATGCACCCATGAGGCCCTTGGCTGGTATTTAAATACCATACACCCTGGTGTGTGTGTGTGGTGTGTGTGTGGTGTGTGTGCATAATGGTGGTTAGTCTCACGCAATGTCTACCGCCGTGGTGTGTATCACATTCTTATTACATTCAAAGTACTCAAAGGCGCTTTACATACAGCAGGATAAAACAGCAGTAAAATCTTAAATAGAAAACAAATAAAAACATGGAATAGAAGAGGTTGAGCTGGGGAAGGCAAGTCTGGAGAGGTGGGTTGAGAGGGCTTTTTTGAATGATGACATAATCGTTGTTGTTGTTTACCTGACAGCGCTGTGTGTACGCGTGTGTACACGTGTGTTTGCACGTTTTTTTAAACTTTAAACCACTTTGGATAAGTCTGATATGAATCCAGATCTGAGGTGTATGACAAATGCCTTCCAGTGAAAAGTTCACTGTCTCGATCCTTAAGCCACAGTTCCTTCTTCCTCTGTCCTTAGCTCGCCAGCACGGAGGACATAGAGGTGATGAACAGTGTGAGATGGTCGCGTGTCACACACACACACACACACACACACACGCACACTGAGTGAAAACCCAGACTAGAAAAATAAACGGTGAAGAAAAACACAACAAATACGTTTTTGTTTTTTTTGGGGGGGTGGGGGGCTTTTAAAAAATAATTTTTCTGTGTTTTATCATCGCGTTGGCGATCCATCACGCTTTTCTGTGAACACCGGTCGATGGAAGGTACATACGGCAGAAACATCTCCAGAAAGAGAGATGAATGGATAGAGGGGTCCTCTGCACCTCCTTAAAAACTGCTGAGAGAGGAGGAAGAGTTGGAGGAAGAGGAGGAGGAGGAGGAAAAGGGGGGGGGGGGGGGGGGCTGAAACATAATAGCTCTGACCCAAATAGATTTTACAGCCTCTGTAGTCCCATGCTGGAGGCCCCTGCGAACACATGTATGAGGAGAAGGTAAGTGGCAGGCGTACTCCTCACGGACCTACTCGCATGACCAGAAGGCGGGGGGGGGGGCGGGGGGGGGGGGGGAAAAAAAACAACAGTTGAACAGACTTTTAACGGTGCGCTCAGTGCCACGTTGGCCTGGCCTCGTGTTCTGGAGCGAGCCCGTGTACGGCTTGTTGTGCCGCCAGCTCTTACATAACCCCGAGACTTAACTGGGTGCTGAAAAATATATAGGTTGAAATGTAAAATGGCCGACCGCTCTGGGTTGCTTTGCCGGCGGTCAGCCAAGCAAACGATACACGGAAATAAAAGAAAACATTTGGAAATACGTTGACACGTAGCCATTTTGCAGATGCTTTCATCCCAAGTGATTTACAGTACAATGAAATTAGAATGAATTGCGTCTAGTCAAATTGGGGTGAGCTAGGAAATAAAACGAAATCGCTGCTTTGAATCAGGAGGAGAATGACACAGAGACAGAGCAACGGTTGAAGTCAGAAAAAGGAGAAAAGTAATTGAAGTACAATTTAACGAGCATATATTTCGTGAGAGGAGGGAATGGAAGGGGCGACTGGAAGGAGTTTCTGCAGCATGCTGGAGGCCGTTATTCTGCCTGGGGAGCGGGTGATGTACAGCCCACACGAGAGAGGGGAGTGTGGGGGTGAGGCTGGGGGAGCGGTGCCCCGGCGGGCCGCCGCTGGACGTCTGTGTGGGTCAGAAGTCACCGTCTCCGTGGCTTAGGGGGACTCTCTCCGGGGGCCCAACGCAACCATGGAGCCTCCGTGGTGAAGGAGCAGCGATGGGGCTTAAGTTGGAAACTGCGGGCCCCTGAAAGTGTGTGTGTGTGTGTGTATAGTGGTTTGGGCACTCCTCTCATGCACGCCCCCTCCCCCCGCCCCAACCCACCCATCGACCAACCACTTTTTCTTCCCCTTCTTCCATGTAGTGATACGAACACCGTCGTGGTGGGAAATATATCCAGACGGCTATCTGTGGCGTGAGTTGATGTGCATGTGTCGATGTTGGAAATCGACCAATGTTGTGTGTGTGTGTGTGTGTGTGTGGGATTTGTGGCTCTTTAACTCAAAGGGTCCCCTGTTCCGCGCGCGCCCACCCCTCCAAACCATTGTCGGATGTGTCTGTGTGTGGGTGGTGGGGGGCTGGCGAGAGAGTCATGGTTTTTTGGGGGGGAGTGGGAGGACAGGGAGGCGTGGGGGGTACTTACTATTACTACTCCGTTTGTCAGCTTCTGTTCCTGGGAACATGACCGACGAACACACCGACTGGAGGTTGAACAAAAGACCCGATATCGCCAAGTATTTCCGCGAACAGCGCGAACAGCGATATTTTATACCTTTCGCTGGTATCTGGTATTTTCTGTGATTTCATATAGGCCTACAAATATCTGATATATGACCTTCAAACTGTTTTGTATTCCTCTCCTGGTCGATTTCCTTTCCTTTCTACAAACGCGTCAATCCAACTTTTTCCTTGAGAAGCACTTGCATAAGACTGCTGTTTCATAGACGGTATATATCATAGTGGTGTTAAAAGTCGGTCAAACTACAGCTGGGCTTCCCGCTATTCCCA
>PIJE02000211.1:105186-139704 GCA_002895965.2 Coryphaenoides rupestris | reverse complement strand
TGTGTAGTGCGGCAGCTTAGGCACCAAACCCATAATAGGCCTCTGACCTCTTTTATGGACTTTAAAGCCCAAGACTGTTTCTATTAGTGGTGGAGGTTCTGAGGTGTTGAATGGTGACCCACCGTGTTGTCACGTTGGGGCGGCTTCAGGTTGAACAAAATATAAGAAATTAGTTAAAGTTTAAGAAAGTACAAATCTACTGAAATACTGACAGTGGAGTGAGTGTTTTTTTTGTTTTTTTGTTTGTCGTTGATTCCTGGGTGGTAGACCAGTGGAAAACAATTTAAAGCCACAGCCTAACTGAGGATTATTGAAGGGTAAGACTTGATTACCCTGCCAGGACTGGCAAGAACAAAGCGACACACATCACCAAGGCTTTGAAAACAACTGTACAACAGTTACGTTAACCAGATGAGTACATACGTTACGAGCGTTAAACCGAGCATAAAACCTGATTATATGCAGCATCGACGAGATATCAAGGCTGATATATTGGTAGTAGTACCGTAATACTCCGACCACGACCGAATTAAATAAAGACTGGACTCGAGTTGAACGCTTTCGGTCTGCAAAATAAATGTTGTGCTTCTCAATAACAAAAAGGGACAGAGAGAGGCCTGGCTCCTTTTTTTTTCCCGTTTACATTCAATCTCTCTTGGCTTCCATGGGGGCATAATCAGCCAGACCCCGAGCAATCTGTGGTCTTCTGGACGCTCAGTTGTGGCCTGGAGACGAGGGATTCCACGAGCCGCTGCCTTTGGGGGCAACGAGCAAAGAGAAACCCTGAAATTATCACCGGTGTCTCCATTTTTGCCTGCCCTGCAATTTCTCTTAATTGTTGGAGAGCCAGCGGACAGATCCCATCGGTGACATGTCAGCAAATGTTAAGCATGAGGTCAGAGGCCTATTATGGGTTTGGTGCCTAAGCTGCCGCACTACACAACAACACTACAGCTATAGCCACAGTGTTGGGATCTAATTCCTAATGACACAATGAAACGGGATACGTTTTATGTAACGCAGGTCTATTTACGGACTTCACACATTTGGAGAAGCCAATGAAACTATCGAGACACTTAACACGCTTTTGAAACGGTGAAAAAAAGAAAGAAAGAAAGAAAAACGCGGTTTAATTCAAACTATGCGCCGATATACTGTAGCTTGGCGTGAACAAAGTTGACAGCGGAGAGAGACATCACAGATTGTCCACCGTTGGCGCGTTGCGTACGATACCGGGGGTTTGGGTTCACGCCACATCTAATGATCTGGTTCCACGGCGTCTTGCCACAAAAAGAACCAATCAGACAATAGGAAAGCTTTATGTCTCCTCAGACTTCCAGATGTCCTCTTCCTTTCCTTTAGGCTGCAGCCATGGCTATGTTGTGTGTGTGTGTGTGTGTGTGTGTGTGTGTGCGTGCATCCATGTGGGTTTGAAAGCTTGCATGTGTGGGATCGCACATCTGATGAATACGCGTACATGCTAAATGCTTAACGTGCCGCCGTCTGTTTGTATCCACACATGCAAAACAACAGCTTTTCATGTCTGACACACAAACATGCACCGTGTGTGTGTGTGTGTGTGTGTGTGTGTGTGTGTGTGTCTGTGTGTGTGTGTGTGTGTGTGTCTGTGTGTGTGTCCCGCTGGCGTGCGACTTCCAGACCGCAGCTCAGACAGATGCAGACCCATGCACATCAGGAGCACAGAGGCTTGTGTGGCGGGGGGAACACATCAGTGGGGACGGGGTTGTGGATGGAGGAGGAGGGGGTGGTGGTGGTGGTGGTGGTGGTGGGGGGTGGGGGGGGGGTGGGGGGCAGGTTTAGGGACAAATGTCTGACACTTGGCCCTGTGGCACATCATTTCATACTGAATCCCCAAGGAATAACATCTCGTTTCATGCCAGTTTGCTATATCATGAGATGGGACGTGATTGAAAAGATGTCGACGGGGTGATATTGAACGTCATTACATATCACATATTTCAAATCGATTGATTTATTTTGGCGGCAGGAGAGTATATCGGTGTGATTTCCAGCTATCGAGACGGAGAAATGTTCAGTGTGTAAGCCCCTCCCCCCCTTCACCTTCAAATGTACTACTTCCTGCAATGGAAACGCACCGAGTTCCTCCAAATGTTCTTAGTTCCGGGGTTAAAGTTCCTGCAGTGGAGGAGCAGCTATAGGTAACCCCTCCCAGCTAATTAATATCATGTATACATACTGTACACACATACATATTACAATAGCAATGCAAAATACTCCAAAATGCTTTTCCCTGTGGGTCAAGAGTTAGAATTATCTCACACTTCCAGTAATCTTCAAGTCCATGACTTGCTTCCATTAGATACTTTTAGAAATCAACCAGTCATAATCTCTGCAGAATTAAATTTCATGAACTGGTGATAAAAAGTCAAGTCAAGTACATTTTATTTGTATAGCCCTTGATCACATTTGCAGTCTCAAAGTGCTTTACAGGCCATAGTATTATGGGCCAAGTGATTATGATAGTTAAGTGTCTCGATAGTTTCATTGGCTTCTCCAAATGTGTGGAAGTCCGTTAAATAGACCTGCGTTACATAAAACGTATCCCGTGTTCATTATGTCATTAGGAATTAGATCCCAACACTGTGGCTATAGCTGTAGTGTTGTTGTGTAGTGTGGCAGCTTAGGCACCAAAACCCATAATAGGCCTCTGACCTCTTTTATGGACTTTAAAGCCCCAAGACTGTTTCTATTAGTGGTGGAGGTTCTGAGGTGTTAATGGTGACCCACCGTGTTGTCACGTTTGGGGCGCTTCAGGTTGAACAAAATATAAGAAATTAGTTAAAGTTTAAGAAAGTACAAATCTACTGAAATACTGACAGTGGAGTGAGTTTTTTTTTTTGTTTTTTTTGTTTTTTTGTTTGTCGTTGATTCCTGGGTGGTAGACCACTGGAAAACAATTTAAAGCCACAGCCTAACTAGGGATTATTGAAGGTAAGACTTGATTACCCTGCCAGGGACTGGCAAGAACAAAGCGACACATCACGACACAAGGCTTTTGAAAACAAACTGTACAACAGTTACGTAACCACATAGAGTACATACGTACGAGCGTAAAACTGAGCATAAAACCTGATTATATGCAGCATCGACGAGATATCAAGGCTGATATATTGGTAGTAGTACCGTAATACTCCGACCACGACCGAATTAAATAAAGACTGGACTCGAGTTGAAAAGCTTTCGGTCTGCAAAATAAATGTTGTTGTTCTCAATAACAAAAAGGGACAGAGAGAGGACTGGCTCCTTTTTTTTTTTTCCCGTTTACATTCGATCTCTCTTGGCTTCTATGGGGGCATAATCAGCCAGACCCCGAGCAATCTGTGGTTCTTCTGGACGCTCAGTTGTGGCCTGGAGACGAGGGATTCCAGCGAGCCGCTTGCCTTTGGGGCAACGAGCAAAGAGAAACCCTGAAATTATCACCGTGTAAGCCCTCTCCATTTTTGCCTGCCCTGCAATTTCTCTTAATTGTTGGAGAGCCAGCGGACAGATCCCCATCGGTTGAACATGTTCAGCAAATGTCAAGCCATCTGCATGTTGGGACCTGTTGGGCCTTGGGGTGTGGCCTGTGTTGGCTCACATGGAGATAGGAGTTGTGTTTGTAATACTCAGTCGCTCAGTCGCTGGAATTACTCAGAAGAACTATGGAATCTGGGGGCGGGAGAAATAAGTTGATCAGGGATATTGAACCATGGAGAGCTTCACGTTAAGTGTGTGTGTGTGTGTGTGTGTGTGTGTGTCTGTGTGTCCGTGTCCACAAGACTTGCTTTGCTGAGACACATTTTCCATTCCAGTGGCCACCGCAGTACAGAACCTGGCCACATGAAAGTGGAGGCTGCTTTCAGGGAATCCTGGAGCCGCCCCCCCGCCGGCGGACGATCCTCTGTTGTATTTGTTATTAGGTTTCCAAACATAGACGGCCATTGTTAGGTTTACATTGGTGCTGCACAGGGAGGATGTGGACGCTTCATATTTTGCCGAAGCAATTTGACGATTCGTTTGAGATATTTATAGAATTATTATTAATTTTATTTTATTTTTTTTGTTTAAGAACGTTTCCAATCACGACTATTTCTGACTGAATGCAGGCTAGCACAGCGCTATAAGGGTTCCCAAATCATTAGAAAAGCTCACCCATTCACTCACGACCGCGACCAGATAACGAGGGCTGCCTCCACATACAGAAATAGTGTGTATCCATAATAACTCCCGCTTTAATCATCCACATAATTGTAGTATCGTAAAAATAAACGTCTCTGTCTCACGATGGAGCCCATTATCCTCGCCGCTTGTGCTGTGGCATGGGAACAGAGAATATGTTCGCCAACACATGGCCCCGCAATGTCCAGAAACGCAGCCTGCTAACGATCTATACATCAACACTATGGGCTCTTTAATGAGACACTAATCAAATGACTATCATCTGAATTACTACCAGCTATATGTTACGATTTATTATCGCTTGGTGATTTTTATGCAAGTCCTCGCTGGCTTCGCTGCATTGTGTTGCTGTCCTGTGTTTTTTTTTATTGAATTGACTCACGTTGCCCAATATCTCAACAGCACATTTTCACAAAGAGGCTATTCATGACTTTCTATAGAACATAAACTAACCCTGATGTTATGGCGTGATATGCCAGGCACATTCTCTTGCTTTATTATTTCACAGAAACCCATCACGCTTTCTCAAGAGGGAGATATAACAATCACTTAAGTGGACACATTTATCTCTCTTCAATAAATATAAATTGTTGATGTTTGTATTCTGGTGGTTTTACATTCCACTGAAACCCATTGAAATCCATTCAACTGAAGATACTGACGTAGCATGAGCTGCTTTGTTGAACAAAGGCCACAACACACATGGCGAAGGCTCGTCAATGAAGTTCCAGAGACACGCCACAATAATTAGCTTTAACTACATACGGCTGGATACTCCTATAGTAAGACACAAAATATCATATCATATAAATAGTGAAAAGCATGACGTCTTCGACCGCTCACCAGATCTAGACCTTGGTGTGACCTTGGCGTCTACATCGTGCACAAAGCATTGGATATGTGTGTATTATGTGTGTGTGTGTGTGTGTGTGTGTGTGTGTGGGGGGTTTGAAGTGTGACGTTGTGTGAGTGTTTGTGACATGGCTGCGTTAGTACATAGAAACCGCACCGAGGTGTCTGCGATTGAATCAATGTTGACACATCCCATGGTCTTTTAGCCTCAACTATCATTCTTGTATTTCAATGTTTATGTTAAAAATGTGAAAGATTTGAGGGTTAAACATAAATATCCTCCTGCGGTTGTATATTGCATGCAGGGCCGAAGGCACATCTTACTTTATTTTTAATAGTATTTATGTATTTATTTTTTCACAGGGGGCCCCCTGGTGGCCTGGGGGAAAGCATATGTCAAGTATAAGCACAGTATTTAATATATGGGAATCACTTTGCTACACCTCCTTTGGGTTAATCAGGAAGTATATAAGTGAAATTTAAGTGCCATTGCCAGCCCACTATTAGTTTACAGGGACAACGATGAGTGACATTTATTTCAAGTCATTACAAAAACATTTTCAAGACAAATTGGTTGTCTCTGAAATAATATAGGTTTAATGGATGATACTGAAACTTTAATAAACATTGTGTGAATATCTGTCAACCAGCTACCCCGGCGAGTCTGCGCAGGGCTTGTTTTTATTGGAGTAGCTAGCTGTGCCCCTTTAAAAGCACGACCATCAGATAAAAGGAAGGAAATGTCTGCTGGCGAAGTTACATAACAGGGCACGCGTTAAACGGTACCTTATAACGTACAAGAGGAGTGTTTGAGTCATAGGAGCCGCACTGCTGACTAACGACTAACCATGGGAATGGATGTGCGGGTATGGCTCGTACCTGCAGCCTATAAGTCATTCAGGTCTGGAAGTTCCAAGCAAATTCCACCTAATGTAGTGTTGTAGACTACACGGCCAGACAGTCAAAACATGGCTCTGCTTTACCTCGGTGTGTGGCCTGAGCAGGCAGTGCAGTCAACTGACACGTGTGACAGGTTTGTTATCTGTTATGGACAAGTGAATGAGGAAGAAAGAGAGAGAGAGAAGAGAGAGAGAGGAGAGAGAGAGAGAGAGAGAGAGAGAGAGAGAGAGAGAGAGAGAGAGAGAGAGAGAGAGAGAGAGAGAGAGAGAGAGAGAGAGAGAGAGAGAGAGAGAGAGAGAGAGAGAGAGAGAGAGAGAGAGAGAGAGAGAGAATACTGGTGTAAAAAAGGATTTGTACAAAAAATCCAGTATTTTTATGTAGTCTCCTTAATAGTCTCCTTAATTTCAGAGCAGCCCATGAGACCAGTCTAATACCTGGGTTTAGCATCGGCCTAATTCAGTTGAGCACCGTGTCTTAATTTGCTGTGCCAAGCACAGTTCAGTGCCATACGGTAAACACATCTGCCTGCTAATCTGGAATTCATCACCATTACTCCACCACTTAGAAAGGGCAACTATCTTGAAAATCAGGAAGAAACACTCAAAAATCCTGGTATACAATACACTGGAAATCCAGAGTTCTCGCGAGAGCACAATTTGAATTTGCTCAGCGAGTACTCTGGTAATGAGTAACATGCTCATTAGCTATGCCCGTTGTTTCGAACATCAACCAATCACATCGGTGTATCTGATATAGGCGGGCCAGAGGCGGGCTAAACAGATGACGTCAGCGCTGCGACGGAATCAGTCCGGAATCAGTCAGTAAACATTGCAAGATGGCTGTCGAAAATGTTGACTGAGTATCTGTACAAACTAGGGATGCACCGATACCACTTTTTTTCAGACCGAGTACAAGTACAAGTACTTACATTTGGGTACTTGCCGATACCGAATACCGATACGAGTACTTAATAAAACCATTACAGTTCTAATGACTTTGAAAACATTTTTTTTGTCTGGGGGGGGGGTGCTCCGTTAATTTGCGGTTCTGATGGGGGGGGTGCTCCGTTAATTCGCGGTTCTGATGGGGGGGTGCTCCGTTAATTTGCGGTTCTGATGGGAGGTGCTCCGTTAATTTGCGGTTCTGATGGGGGAGGTGCTCCGTTAATTCGCGGTTCTGATGGGGGGGGGGGGTGCTCCGTTAATTTGCGGTTCTGATGGGGGGGGTGCTCCGTTAATTCGCGGTTCTGATGGGGGGGGTGCTCCGTTAATTTGCGGTTCTGATGGGGGGGGGGGGGTGCTCCGTTAATTTGCGGTTCTGATGGGGGGGGGTGCTCCGTTAATTTGCGGTTCTGATGGGGGGGGAGGGTGCTCCGTTAATTCGCGGTTCTGATGGGGGGGGGGGCTCCGTTAATTTGCGGTTCTGATGGGGGGGGGGGTGCTCCGTTAATTTGCGGTTCTGAGGGGGGGGGGGGTGCTCCGTTAATTTGCGGTTCTGATGGGGGGGGTGCTCCGTTAATTCGCGGTTCTGGGGGGGGGTGCTCCGTTAATTTGCGGTTCTGATGGGGGGGGTGCTCCGTTAATTCGCGGTTCTGATGGGGGGGGGGGGTGCTCCGTTAATTGGTGGGGACATGTCCCCAGCGTCCCCACTAAATTCTACGCCCATGCTCGGTGCCGATGCCGGCAGTTGCTATAAACATCCATAAAGCGACAACTCGGTTGCATCTCTTTATTTCAATATTCCTTGGCTAAGAATATTACAAGGTTAACGTTGCGTTGCCAAAGTGGTATCTCCGTGGTATTTCCATTAGGCTACATTTACTTCTCTCTGTCAAACTATTCTCCAAAACAAACTCGTTTCCGTCTCTCTGGATACGTCACCCCGTGTATTCTTCTGATTGGTCGTAGTGTTATCCAATTGCGTGCAGTGATATTTTCAAACGCATGCTTGGTGCCGCCCCTCGAGTTGGGCCATTTTCATTGCTCATTACCAGACCTACAGCTTTCTAGATGTGGGTCTGGATTTCCAGGCTAGGTATACAATGCACTAACCTCCAACTTTGCTATGCAAGTATTTTTTGCTTTCTCATCTTTTTACAGAACTGCCATCAGAACACCTCCCTTCTTGTAGTTTTAGTTCTGGTATTATTTGAGACAAGTTAGGTTCAAAGAAAGAAAACAAAACCATTTGTTAAATTTGGTGTAAAAATGTCAGTCCGCTTAAGGAAAGAAAGAAGGAAAGAAAGAAGGAAAGAAAGAAAGTGGATTTACCGCACCCCTGCACGTTTCACGCGGTACCTGGCAACAGCACCGTTGTAACTGTGTAGGCCAATATGTGTGTAATACATTCCGTCTGATGCTGATGATGTGTCTGTGTCTCTTTCCCTGTCTCTCTCTCTCTCTCTCTCTCTCTCTCTCTCTCTCTCTCTCTCTCTCTCTCTCTCTGTGAGACGTACAGGACTTTATACCCTCCAGACACAACGCTGTCCAGCCTCCATCTGGCCCTGCCGCTCTCTCTCTCTCCGTCCGTTAACCTGAAATGCGCCGAGCGATAAACGCCGCCACCCGTGTATGACCCCCGTTGTCGTCATGACGATGTCCCGTCCCCCTGTGATCAAACGCCGGCGCTTGATCACAGGGGGACGTATACGCCGGCCTTTTGATGTCCGCTATCGGGCTTACGTGATATCAATCTAGAACCATGGGAGACGCGAGCAACACAGGCACACAACACCCGGGGGGGCGGGCGGGGGGAGAGAATTGACCAAGTTTCCTATATGGTGTGTTCGCTATGCAAAGTTTCCACATGCGTTGGTCTGGACATGTGTTTTTTATTCGGGGGGCCGATACATTTTTTTTTTTTCTTGAACATGCTAGAGTGTGTATGAGTCTGTGGAGGAAACTCCGCTCCAGTGCTCACAGCGATGGAAACCTCCTGTCAGCCGCTCCCAAACACGAGCCAAATCATGATCACCATACCAGCCATCTGATATGAAGAAATGGGATAAAACATGCGATATTATAATATATTTGAAACAGCACAACACATCGTATGCATTTCCTTTTATTTACCGACTAATCCTTCAGAAAAAGTGTGACATTATGGTTGCCTTATTGCTAATACTGTACTGAATCTCCTCCAAACTAGTAATGCAGGTCATGAAGGTACGTTTTGGTGGATTCCTCAACATCAAGGGTTTTAAAAGAGACTTCAGTATCATGTACAATTCATCAGCATGTGCAATATTCCTCATTTCATGTGCAATACTACTCATTACTACTTCTCAATACCATTGGCAACCATTGGCAAAATCACTGTACATTTATTATTCTATAGCTTTTACTCTTATGTTGTTCTGAGCAACCTCTGGCAAAAGAATTTCCTTCGGGATGAATAAAGTTCTGTCTTATCTTGTCTTATCTTATTGTGTACTATTCTGCGGCTCCAAGTTTCAAGGATGTTTCCTTGGCATTCATCACTTCTTAATGTGAATGAAGAATAAGCAAAGTGCTGCAGAAAGGAAACTTCAAAGCAGAAAGGCCATCTTCACTGTGGCAGATAGATCTGTGGAGTAAATAACGGAGCCTTCTGCCAAATATATGACCTTCCACTGAAGCCCCGTGCACAATGTTTGAATCCACTTTCCTCATTTGCGGGAAAGTATGTCTATGATAATCAACACAGTTGTGAGTACAGTCCACGTGCATTCCAGTATGTTTCAACCCCCTGCAATATTATTTCGCTCCTAGTTTTGACATTTTGCATTCGAGTTTTGTATTCTCTAACTTGTTTTGTGTTACAGCTATTCCCGTTTTTTTCCGTGGTACACTTCAAGGTCACTGTAATAATTTGACGATCCCTCTTTTTCCTACAACGTTACCGCTGAGAAATCCCTAACAGCGCGGAGAAATGTTGATGTTATACCGTTACATAGTGTGTGTTTCGGAGTGGAAACGTATCATCAGCCAGGTTCCCCCCGGTAGGACATCCATTATTCGGAGCGAGGCAGGCCTAAGAAAACAGACAGGGTTTATGTTGAAAGCTTTATACGATACGACCGGAAACTTGGAACCATAATGTGAATGCCACTGCATACCACGCCGAGGAGGCATTCCAGTTCAGACGAGAACCCAGGGAGCTGTTCCTGAGGACATCATTATTTACTAGCGCCTGAATTGGATAAATGTGTGAGTGTCGTTTGGGTTCTGCTCTGGAGCCGTGTGATACAGGGAAACTTTTTTTTTGTATGTTTCTGAGAAATAACGCTGGCCGCCTTGTGGCTAGAAGCAGAGACAATTCATTCGAAAATATGGATCTGGAAGATCCATCATGGGGGGTCCCATACTTTAGGACCACCTTCTGTAACTTACTGATATTTGACTGAAGCTAATCCTCTCTCACAGCTATTCTATTCTAGTCTATTTGGACTTGTTGGATGTTGCCTTGCTTCACTGTATTATTTACTGGTGTGAACTACTAATGATAACACCAGAATCATGCAAAAATAGTGTTGCTGTTTTTAGAAATTAGAAACCTCAAAATGAATAGAAACAATACTCATTCAGTGTGTGGCCCGCAGAGGGGGAAGGCTAGTTGTCGGGGGGGGGGAAATCATTCTTTGTCTCGTACTGATGAAATGTGAACGGCTGAAGATGATATACTTCTCCTTTCTTATTAGAAAAATATTTCAAAGAGAATTACAACAAACAAAATGGCCTTTGGGGGTGAGCTCATTTCCAAAACCATCTTAAAAGGCATCATTTATTCTCCCACACGTGCGTCCAGCATTTTCTGCTCAGTGGAAAATGCTGGACACTGAGACATATTGTTCAGCATCCCCCCCAACACCCTCCCACCCCATACGTCATCAGAACGTCTTCAATAAGGTTTCTCAGTCTTAAGATATTTCATTAAAGATCAAAAGATTACAATCTGCCACGCAGATTTCTCTTGTCTGACTTTCCTTTCAGCATCAGCAATCTTTCTCAACAGGAATGATGTTCTTGGAATCTGCTGGTAGGAAGAACAACCCAACACATCGGGCCGTGCTCACCTCAGCGGTATAAATGGATTGCATTTTATATCGCGCTTTTATCCAAGGCGGTGTCAACCATACAAGGTAACAATCAACACGTCAGGAGCAGGTAGGGTTAGGTGGCGTCTTGCTCAGGGACACCTCGACACTGAGCTAGGAGGCGGAGCCCGGGGATCGAACCAGCAACCTTCCGGGTTGGCAACCGCTCTGCCTCCTGAGCTACTGCCGCCTCTCATAAATAGCTCATCATGGCTCTACCATCTCAGGAGTCTGTTTGTATAGTCCGCACGTTATGCTTAATATCAACACTGCAAGTGGAAAGCATAGCCCTCGCTCACAGTTGATGTAATTCTGATGAATTCAACCACAGAGATAATCGGGCCACGGCAGAAATGTGTCTGCGCCGCTGAAAGGAGCCCCGCAGTCTGTTTTTGTCAACACATCACTGTAATTATGTTGGGTAATGGGTTTTTCTCTTCTTCGTTGAGTCCATAGTGCCTCAGCAGGGGAGCCAGCGGGGGACTTTGTTGTGGCGGGAAAGTTTTCCCATGTGGTGGAAACTATTAAAGTGGACAAGATGATTGACAGGCAGCAATCACAGAGAGCCAGAGAGACTATCTGTAAGCGATCCTTCTACTAAAAGAAACAGTGTGTGTGTGTGTGTGTGTGTGTGCATTGCACAGGGATCCTGTTCGTCAGGAAGGCGGACCGCATGATCTTAGAAAACACAAAAAAAACGTTGTCTCCTCCTCCTCCTCCTCCTCCTCCTCCTGAGACACACATCTTCTCTCTTTACTCATCAACAGGCTGCAGCCACCCCCCTCGGCAGACAATACCGGCGAGACGGCACTTCAATACAAATGTCCACATGGTGTATAGCCTGGCTGGCTGGTTGGCTGGCTGGCTGGCTGGCTGGCAGCAGCAGGGTTCCTCACTTTGATCGCTACATCCAGACAAAGACAGAGGGGTCCAGCGGATGGGATGCATTCCTGGACATCTGATGAAGCTCCAGACGTTGGTCATGGTTCTATTTGGCCTCGTCTACGAGCTGCATGGTTTTTAGCGGAGGTACCTTGGGAGTAAGGCAGGGCAATGTGCAGGATATACATATTATATTGATAATGTGAGATGAGCTTATGACTATCAGTTCTGGCTGTTTACAGTTCTGGCTGTTTCACTTTGTCATTATAGCCACAATACTGATGAGTATACAAACATCGGCTCTGCCATCTTTATTTTATTTTATTTTATTATAAGACTACTTCATCTATGAGTCTTCATAAAGACTAACACATTATGACAGGATGGGGATGGATGAACCCGATACCTGATATTCTTTTGGTACCCCATGGTGATGGTTGGTACCGACTGTGCCCCTATTTCTCCTTCTCCCACTCTCTTTGATCCATCCTTCTATCTATCTATCTATCTATCTACAGTATCTATCTATCTATCTATCTATCTACAGTATCTATCTATCTATCTACAGTATCTATCTATCTATCTATCTACAGTATCTATCTATCTATATCTATCTACAGTATCTATCTATGTATCGCTCTCTCTCTCTCTCTCTCTCTCTCTCTCTCTCTCTCTCTATATATATAGATATACAGTATATATCTAGCCTTCTGTGTCTATCCATCTATCCCTCCCTCCCCCCTCGCTCTCTCTCTGTCAATCCATCCATTTATCTATCTATTTATCTATCTAGCCATCTATATATCTTTCTGGTTAGTCGGGAACTCTGACTACAGTATGTGGATAGCGAAAAAGTGAACCCCCACAACTATACTATTCATCGATGTCTTACAGAGACTCTTTGACCAAAGAAAAAGAAACAAATTAAAAAATGCCACTTCTGTCTCTCTCTCCGTCTGTCTGTCTGTGTCTCGAAAGCCTCTCCATCGCTGCAAAAATGTGGGCTTCCACAAGCCAAGTGATACCAGGCCCTCCAGAGTCCCCCGGCAGGAAATGAGCACCAGGTGACGGCCTCGCCACTAACCAGCCGTTGTCCTCCCTCAACAGCACCAGTGGTGGTGAGAGACAGAGAGACAGAGAGACAGAGAGAGAGAGGATGAAGCAACACACTATCTACCCGGAGTCCTCCTGACGAGTGATGGGGCAACATCCCCCCTCCCCCGGGGATGTGGGGTAACAGCGTGTGAATGACGGCCAGAATAAGGAGAGGGCAAAATACATGTGTTTCGTTTTTTTGAATACTTTTTTTCTATTCTCATAAAACATCCACACTCTATCCCTCAATGTGGCCTCCATTGAAACCATCAGAGTAAAAACTGACACGCACACACACACACACACACACACACACAACACACATTTTTAGGTACTGATTGAAAAACTGGGGACAACAGGGACTACGTGACACACTCAAAGACGGTCCAACTCCAGCTTTTCAGATTTTGCTCCCCGGAGCGTTTTGATAAGCAGTAGACATGAATACCAGACTTAATTTGCTGTGACGGGTTATTGGCATTGTTCTTCTGTTTTCACAATATCATTTTCATTCGATATTATCATTGATAGTACAATAATACCGTGATCTGATCTGCACAGACCTCTAACTGACAGAGGTCTGTCATGACCTGAAAAGTGTCTCTCACACACACACGCACACGCACACACACACACACACACACACACACACACAGACACACAGACACACACAGACACACTCCCGACAGAACGATCTCACGCCGTTGTTTTCTTCACGTGTGAAGGCCACCAGGGGAAGGCCTGACCGGAGTGTTCTGAGCTGAACTAAAAGCAGGGGCTCTGAAACCGTGAGCTCACGGGTGTTTGAGGTGTGTTTTAGTAGGACGTGGGTGGCAAAAGTGGGATCATATTCTGCATTATCACACATCTGTAGAAACTCTTTAACACAGAGTCTCCAGGTCCACAGTCAGACGTCTTGGACGAGTGATGGTTATCTTGGATGCCCCAAAAACACCAAAATGTTTTTGCCTAAAGAAACCAAACGGTGGAGCAGCCATGAACAGCGGCGCCAGGCTCCCTTGACAGAACATGTGTTGTCCTGAGAGGCCAACACCTCCTCCACCAGCACCACTCCACTCCACACCTCACCACCACCTCCTCCACCAGCCCACCTCCGCCAGCACCTCCTCCACCTCCACCAGGACCACCACCTCCACCACCAGCATCACCACCTCCACCAACACCACCTCCTCCACCAGCACCACCACCACCCAACCACTGACCACTGACCGACCACCACCAACCACTGACCACTGACCGAAAGGAACACAGAACTGTAATGATAAAGAAGTGCTAGGTGCTATGGAAAGTGGAAAGTCAGTCTGAAGTCACAGAGAGTATTTTCCTTTACACCCCGGTCCGTAGGAGAATATGCAGACATTAGCTATTATTACGAGTTTAGTTTACGATTCCATGCTGCGGAAAATAACTGGGAAAAAAAAATGACAGAGGCCAACCAAAAAAAGAAATTACTCAGAGAAAAAGAGACAAAATGCAGACTAGATCATATTTGATAGGCCATGTAAGCTGAAAAACATGGCTGCTTGTGATGGCTGTAAGAAGGACATGTACCCAATAAACATTCAGTGTCTGTGATATTTGGAAACAACGATTGCATGAAGAAGGCAAAAAGGTGACTGTGTTACCGTTCATTCTGCACACAGATTCTAAGAAGTCAGCGGACGTACAAAAGATAGACTTCGATGTCATTGTTTTCTGTCATGAGAAAACGACATTGTATGCACTGGTTAAAGTGGTGAACGACATAAGAGTTAACACTAATTCTAATCAGCTTTCAGTTCTAGTCCTCTTAGATATTAGTGCAGCCTTTGATACTGTCGACCATGACAATCTATTGCACAGACTTGAAAACTATGTCAGTCTCTCAGGAATGGTTTTAAGGTGGTTTCAATCATATCTGACTGGCCAGGAGTTCTTTGTTTCCCTGGGTGAAAAAACAGAGATGAATTGCGGGGTCCCACAAGGTTCCATTCTAGGTCCAATGCTGTTCAACCTCTATGCTACCTCTTGCTAGCTGAGGATCTGAGAGAGTCCACCTCTGTGGACATTTTTAAAACATCTCTTTAGCTTAGCTTTTACTTAAGGGTGCCTCGTCATTCGTTGCCCTGGTTTTTTTATTCTTTACTTTTTATGTTTTTGTTGACTTGTTTTTATTTATCTGCTGATTTCTATATCTTTTGTAAATATTTTATTTTACATTTTTAGTCCTTCAAATTTCTATTCGTTATTGTCTATTCTTGTTTTTACTTTTTTTTTTGTCTGTGCTGTTTTAATCTTGCTTTGTGACGCACTTTGGGCTCCATGTTGTATGAAAGGTGCTATATAAATGAAAAATAAAGTTGGTTTATTGCTCTGGTATAAGCAGCAGGGCACAGGAGCTTAACAAACCCCTGCACATGATGTCATTGAACACAATTTAACACACATACCACTGTGGCCATTCTGCTTTTGCAAACCAATGGAAACAGACACTGCTGAGGGTGAACGTCTGGCTGACATTCTAGACAAACCCAGAATTAAAAGTGACAATCTCAATTGTTTATGGTCTTATCTTATCTATTCTAACTTTTTTTCTCTGTAAAATGAGTTATTACAATATCAAGTTTGTTATCCATCGTCGACATCTGAAAGACATGCACACGCACACACACATTCACTCATAAATAACAATAATGATACTAAATAAATAGCAAAAGAATGACCTGCAAAGACCATTACCTCGCCTGGTTTACCCAGCACCTCTCAGAGGGACTGACTGAGTGCGTTCCTTCCACTCCTGTCAGAAGACATTAAACAGTCAAACAGAAGAAAACCATTGAGATAATATTATCGTCCCTCATCCAATTTGTTTGCAATGCCTTTTGGGGATGAAATTAAGCCATGGTCAATAAATAAAGAGTAGGCAAACAACTGAAATGCCAAGAGGTAGTAACAGCAAGCCTTTCACGGCGTGCTACTATTTCACCGATGCTATCTTTGCAGGAAAACTGATGAATGGTGAAAACAGATGAGCGAACCATTGAAGGTGCATCACAGAATACCGCGCCGCAGCGCCGCTACGCTAACAGGGCCTATTAATCACATCTTGTTAAACTATTCAGCAGGTACTTCTCTCAAACGACATAAACACGCTTTATAAATACAAACACACATAGATTATGCTATCTGGAATTACGGGAAAACACTCATTTAAAAATGAGTCGCTCTGCCATTGTATACTTTGGAACTAATTTGTATATCTGTATATAAATACTGGCCTCTAACAAAGCTGTGACCCATCCAGATGTTGTGCCGTCACCTCAGCCACGTTCCCCTGTGTTGTGCTGCTCAATCTCTCCGTGCCTTTGCTCAGTTTGGTTTCATTACAAACCCGGTCGAAGTGTTTGCTCGGCTTCCGCGCTCCAAGTCTCCTTGAAATGCAAACGTTCCCGTTTGAATCCCACAGAAAGTCCAGACGGGGGAAGCGGCTTCAGCGCAGGGCTGGCCGGGGATCGGCCTGACTTAGATACTCGGACGCTTGCCAGCTCAACAACAAAGGTACATGCGGCATGGTGTATATAGTGTGGCTGCTAGAGACATGTTTTCACTGTTGATCCACATCGTCACATCGTCACACGCTCGTGCACAACTTGTAATTGTAATTTATATCCCATCCATAGGCTGTGCTGAGTCTCAATGTAATCTCAATAGCAGACACAGGACTGAGCCGTCCCTAAGTGAGACCTCACCGCTCCCTACCTGGCCCCACGCTCAGCAGTTCTGTGTGTGTGTGTGTGTGTGTGTGTGTGATTGCTACCTTGGCTTGTGGTGTGTGTATGTGCACGTGCGTGTGTGTATGTGTATATATTTGCTATATATATATTTGCTACTGTAGGCGGGTACGTGTGTGTGTGTGTGTGTGCATGTGTGTGTACTGTGTGTGTGTGTATGTGTATACTGTATATTTGCTACCGTATGTGGTCACATCTGTGTGTGTAAGTGTGTGTGTGTGCATGCGTGCGTGTATCTATTTGTGTATGTGTGTGTGTGTGTGTGTGTGTGTGTGCGGTCTACGTAGTGCTGAAAGAGGAGAAGCCCTTGGATGGGCTGAGGCAGGCAGACAGGACAGAGGAACTGAGATGTTCCGCTCCCTCACACCTGGAGCCTCCACCTCCACCAACCACCACCGTCCACCGAACCACCACCCCCACCAGCACCATCACCACCACCCCCCACCACCACCATCACCACCACCACCACATCCATCCATCAGCCTCCTCGTCTGGCTCCACAGGAGTGCTGCAGACCGCTACCTCTCTCTCCATCTCTCTCCCTCCCTCCCTCCCTCCCTCCCTCCCACCCTTCTCCCCTTTTCTCTGTCTGGACGGTAGTAGTTAGAGGGGGGATCAGGGTAACCACTGATTGATCGCCGGTTGGTGTCAGGTAACACAATACCCCACAATGTTTGCGTTTCTGCGCGAACGGAGCCTGAGATGCGCGTGTCCAGTACCAGGACTCCTGAGCGTCCCGTCGCGGTGTGTTCCCCAGGGTGGATACGGCAGCACGCTACCATCGGAGTACATTTACATGGACGGATCGGATGGCTCCCGATGCACACACACACACACACACACACACACACACACACACACACACACACACACACACACACACACACACACACACACAACACTCACACACACACACACACACACACACTACACTACAGTACAGTACAGCGGCTTGTCCGGCCAACTTTCCATGTCTGCTTGCATACAGGATACAGCACGGCAGCTTTTCCAGCGTGTACTCAGAGCAACATGGATCCACGTGTTGGGCTCAAGTGGTACATCTGGCCCATGTGTATCAAACACAAGGATTCACAAAACATTTTGAGATTGGATTAGGCTAACAACACTCTCAGGCGCAATGTAGACAGGTATTATCGATGTGTATTATTGTTTCTGCGTTTAATTTTCATTCATAAAACCTTTAGCCTTTCCAAAGTCTACACAAAACACGTAGAATTGACAGTGGGGGTCAGAGCCTGATTACCCAATGGGCAGTCTGGGGCCCAGTGTCCCATGCCACTTGGGGGCCGGCCCGATCAGCAATTTTGCATCAGAAAATTGTCATTTAAAAACATTATCAAATTATCATTATGAAAAAGCAAAGAAACTCTGGCTGCTTTATTTTCCATTTAATATCAGATATGTCAAGGCTTTCAGTCAAGGTATAATGGTTACTTTCAATGGTTAATCTTCATTTTCCAATGAGGTACAGTGCTGTCTATATTGAATTAGAACTATTCCATATACTGTATATCCTGTATGGTAAGAAAGCCCGGCCACCAAACCGAGTTGGCTCGGGGCCCGTCAAACCTGTGTGCCCAGGGGTCTGTAACTCGATGATCCGGCCTGTTGGGGGGTGATCACTTCCATGTATAATTGTATCTATTTATTCGCCTCAGTTGCTAAATATACAACCAACCATAAATTACAAAACAGAAGCATGTGAAACTGCTTCCATTTGTTCCATCTGTTTAGCGTCCATTTGTCTCATGCCGAGCTGTCCCTGTTTTATACAGCGTCTAATAAAAGCGGATGGCTAGCCCGAATAAGAGCTCCGTGATAATTGCGTAACTTTAAAAAAGGGGCAAATAAATACAGCCATATCTTCTTTTTTTTTCTCCTCCATTCTCTCAGTCGCCGAAGAAGCAGCAGCAGCGGTGAGAATGTCTCGGTGGTTGTAGCTCTGTGGCCTGCGTGGAGATGGGGCATGAGAACCGGTCGGCACAGAGCCGTGTGACCACCCTGCAGCGGGGGAGATTAGCACGCTCACTCGCAGCGGCGGCGGCCCGGCGATAACTCAGGCAGCCGTCAGCCCTGGCGCAGGCCCCCGGCCGCTGGATGCTAACGCTGCGCGGATTATCCTAACAAGGCCCGGGAACGTGGAGGAATACCACCGCCGCGGGCCCCCCGTGCGCCGTTCTGTAATAGGTAGGCCCCCAGACTGTACCAGCAATAAGATGACACAGCTGCACGGCTGCTGCTGCCAGGGTGGGTGGGTGGCTGGGTGGGTGGGTTGGGGTTCAGTAGATGATGTCATCGGTGTGATTGGAGTCCCAATTTAGGATTCCAGCCACAGAGGTCAAGACGTTGGATTCATTGGGCAGATGAATTTCAAATTTGTAATGGTATTTATAGGGAACAAGGCGAACCTAATAGGGTGTCACGGTGCATTTGCATGATTCCCTTCTACAGTATTTACTGGACGGGAAACGTTGACGAGAGGGAAAGCGAGCCGGTGCGGAACAGCGACAGCAGAAAAGATGACGTGTACTTTAGATGAATATCAACTATGTTAATAGAAGTGCTAGTATTTTAAAAATAACTTCCAAGCCCAAATCCGGCACATTGCTAACCTTAAAAAAATGAAAGTATTTAACATAATATAACCTAATTTATCATAATATTGAGTACTTCATTCATTACCTCTACATTCAACTTCAAATGTTTCATATGTTTTGTGATGTGACATTTGATTTATTCAATTCAATTCAATTCATGCTTTTGGGCACCATTCCGTTCTGCATTCTCTTACCTGTAAGGCTGGACAGAAAAAAAGTGTGTGATTTGGTTAAAAAAAAATAAATACATACTTTTTTAGGCACACGAATGCTTGTGCATCTCCAAGAGGCCACATTGACCTCAGCTGTAGCGTTTTTATTTAGCAGCAGAGAGAGAACTGTTCAACTTTTAAAAAGCGATAAGAGACCCCGGCTCGCCCTTCCAGCCCAGAAGCTTCTTCCTCCTCTTGCTCTCCAGCACATGTGTTGTGGATTAGCCCGCTGGCAGAAGCCCTGATCTGGAACCCCTCCTCTAAATCGATGTGGCGCAAGCAGACTTTTACTCATCTCCTGCTGACAGTTCGCAGTGGAAAGTTCTGGTGTAAAAACACACCAGCGCCGAGACCTGGCCAGCGGTGACATGGTGAGAAAAACAGATCGGTAGCGAAAAAAGAGACGCCGCAGTGACACACATCAGAGCATCGCAACGTCAGGCGAGCTCTTCTCTCACTGTCAACACCAAATGAGAACAATAAATACTTGGCGCAGTTACCTGACCATTTTTTTTTATGTCGCCGCATCTTATTAATTGCTGGCGTTGACTGTTTGTAATAAAAACATTTTGAAGGCTGTCCATGATATCCACATTGCTTCCACGTGTAAAAGTGTTCTCTTTTTCTCTTCTTTTTTTTTTTAAAATGAATAAATCCTAAGCAGCATATGTTCCGTCATTAATCTGGGGAGCTACTGAATTGCGGGATGGAATGTCTGAGAATGCATTGACAGTTTAATACGCCTGCTGTGAGGTGCGCCGTGACAGTTGGACTAATGACCCGTTGTGTTTGAGGCCACGCTCACGTTGGTTTGCGTGGAGCGGCGCTCGCTTCCAGACGCTTAATATCTTTAAAGCAGCGGTGTGGCTGAGCGATGAGCAAAAAATAATAGCAAAATCAAATGAAAAAACAAACAACTTAAAGCCCCAAAAAACAACAACCTGTCAAAAATCGGTCATACGTCGCTTACCACTCATCAAACATTACAATGATTGTCCTATTTCGTGGTGGTGAGAACTAAAACAGTTGTTACTTTGGACTACAGTAACATCGTGTAAGAAGGCCTCAGTTTGAAGGCCTTGACCACCCCCAGATGTGTTTAGTTAGGTGTATTTTGATGTGCTGTTGGTGTGCGTCTTTGAATGCTGAACGCCCTCCCATATCCGTAGCTGCAGGTCATTGGAGACAGACAGTGGTGGATTAGATTTCTCCAACTGATGGTCCACTTTGAGCCACTAAAAGCGCTCACTTCAATTGTTTGGCTTTCTCTTGTTACGCGATGGTGGCTTAGATCTGTACGGCCATGTGGCAACATTTAGACAGATTACAGGCCTACCCCCTCACATAGACCCTTATTTTTCTGTTTTATTTCAATTCCGGCTAATATGTGTATTATTATCCTTGCAACTTTGCCTTAATGACATAATAAAATCAATGGTTGTTTTTGCTGGGGTAATTCCGTAAATATGTTAATTACTTACTATGACAGCCCCTAACCATAAGCCTTGCCCTAAACTTACTTTAACCTTTACCCTAACCCTAACCTTTGCCCTATCCCTATTATCTTGACCCCTAAACCTTCACCTATGGGGTCTGAGGTGGACATTGTCGAGGAATATAAGTACCTGGGTGTTCAAAAACACAGAGGCCCTGTATAAGAAAGGTCAGAGTCGCCTGTATTTCCTACGGAGACTCAGATCTTTCAACGTCTGCAGGACCATGCTGCAGATGTTCTATCACTCTGTGGTGGCCAGCGTCATCTTCTACGCTGTTGTGTGCTGGGGCAGCAGGGTGAAGGCAGCCGACGCTAACAGACTCAATAAGCTCATCAGGAAAGCAGGTTCTGTCCTGGGAGTGGAATTGGAGTCTTTGGTGGAGGTCTCTGAGAGGAGGATGCTGAGTAAACCCCTCAGTATTATGGACAACGCCTCCCATCCCCTGCACGCCACACTGGTGTCATACCAGAGCACCTTCAGTCGTAGACTGAGATTACCGAGATGCACCACAGAACGCCACAGGAGGTCCTTTCTGCCTGTGGCCATCAAACTCTATAACTCCTCCCCCCTCTGTGGCCATCAAACTCTATAACTCCTCCCTATAACTCCCCCTACAAGACAATGAACACAGCAATATAATGTGCAATATTATCTCTCTACATCATGTGCAATTTCCCCAGTTTTACGTGCCAGTATAACGTCATGTGCAATACTTTATCATTGACTATATTAGTATCATCCTTCTGTCTAAATATTATCTATAACACTATAGCACCACCTCTCACTACCTCTCATCTCCTCTTCTCTTCTCTTCTCTCATCATCATGTACAATATTCTTAATTCTTAATGTCATGTCCAACAATAGTTCACTTCAATCATGTCAAATTGTTTTTGCCGTCAAATATCTTATCATGCCTTCAAACTTGTATATTTTAACTGTAAATTTGTAATTCCTATAGTTTATTTTCTATCATTGTTTTATACTGTATCGCTATGTAACCTGGCACAATAATTTCCTTTGGGATAAATAAAGTTCTATTCTATTCTATTCTATTCTATACCATAATCCTAATTTTTGGTCGAACCTTAATCTTTATCCGAACATGAATCCTGAAACTCCCTTATCTCTGTTCATATGCATCTTTCATGATAGCTTCTGTGGAGAACCCTTGCAGAGCCTTTAGCGTTTCAACAGCGTTTTCCCATAACTTCACTTTCTGGACCAGGCTGTGAGAGAGGTGGTGGTTAGTGTAGCGTTGCCATGCTAAAGTTATCACCAGACAACACAGAAGGAGAGCATGCTCTTTCCCCATCTTCTTTTATTGAAGCTTTTCCACCGATTAAAATTCACATTTGATTCCAGGAGACCAAAAGGGTTCCTTGGAGAGAGAACAAATACATTGACTTTGACTCAATACAAGGCGTTGGGGAATGTCGTGGAAAGTAGACTTTTAACTCATAATGAAACACTGAGTGAATATGTGTGTGCAAAGATGAATGAAGAAGCATATTTCATTTATCGGGAAATCTTGCTTTTGTAAATATGTTCTGCTGTTCAAAACTGAAATAGG
This sequence comes from Coryphaenoides rupestris, assembly GCA_002895965.2. NCBI lineage: Eukaryota > Metazoa > Chordata > Actinopteri > Gadiformes > Macrouridae > Coryphaenoides > Coryphaenoides rupestris. The sequence continues at coordinate 117,012 of PIJE02000211.1, read as the reverse complement.
CATAATGATAATTTCTTTACTTGGCAAACACATTTGGCAAACTTCTAAGGCTCTTGGCCGGATCACAAACTCTTCCTATTAGTTTAGATGAGGGCAACAAACCCTCTTATTACCATTTTTGAATGTAATTTCACAGGACAAAACAAACAGGCAATGACAGCTCCAATACATCATTCACTGTAACCGCTCCATTTGTTTACCTTTTTGTGTAACACATTATGTAATGTAATAGCACCATGGGGACTCTAGAGCCTGATATTTGACCACTGGAAATTGAGGGTCGAAGGCTCTAATTAAAATTGACCACTCAGCAGAACAACCAACCCTGACAGCTTCATGAATCAGCTGCTCACTGCAACGGCATCTGATCTCCTGGGATTTGGGTTTGAAAACCATATCCTGTTCATAGTAGTAAAATAGTAAAGTCTGTGAATAATATTTAGACTGACTTGTCCATGACTGAAACCACCTTAAAATATGTAAATGAGTTGAAAATAATTCAGTACAAATGATTCAATGCAAAGATTCTAGATTATTCAAATGTCGATTGCCAATTCTTTACGTATTATATTCTTTACATATGAATATATGCTCCATTGTCCAGAACATCTCCTGTTACACTTTAAGTTAATATAAGTTAACATAAGACTTTATAAATCCCAGAAGGGAAACTTTTTTTACAGCTCTAATGGTGATCGTGCACATCTAAAGATAGGTTCCAGTTCTTCACTAGCCTGCTGCCTTCATGTTGTGCCAACACTGGAGACCTATGTTCTCCATGATGTCTCCATGGTGTGCTGCACAACAGCACACTGGGCAGCAACTCAACCTGCATCAATACGTCCTCCATGTACCTTCACCTTCTCAGCACCATAGGGATATGATTATACTTATTCTAGAAAAATAATTGTTACAGAAAAACATCAATAACTATGGTTTTGCTTTCATGTTATGAGAATGAGCCTTCAGGTCAAGGCGTTTGTAAAAACACAACCAGAACAGCTGGAACATTGCAGAATGAAAGTGGATGTGTAGCCTATCTGTATAATGTATGGATGTGTGTCTGCATAATGTATGTATGTGTACATATATCTATATTCATAATCAATGTACAACCATCATTTCTTCATGTTTTTTCCTGTTTACGTTTGGAAGGATAAGTAATTGACCCCAAGGCAAGCTTCATTTCGTATAGATGCATCAAAGTCCCAGACTAGAAGGTACCAATGGCCTTCATCAATAGGCCGTTCCCTGACATGTAACATACAGTACATGATAATGGCATGAATGAGACAAGGATATATCATTTTTCTTATTTTATGTTTTTATTTTGCAGTTTAATGTTGTGAGATAACGGAAAATGAATGACGTTCTGTGGGGTTTGAATGACATTGTTGCATCTGCAAAAACACAAGCCCTGAAGATGAATGGCGAATTACCAAAGCGACGTTAAGGCTAAGCTCTTACGTAGCGCTCCCAACACACTGTAAGTGCAGGGGCAGTGGGCGGCGCGTTGCTCCGACCGCATACTGAATGTACACATGCAGTCACCAGCAGCAACCGCTGACGCTGCGCAAAAGTGCAGCCTTTCTGTAACCCTCAACACAACCAGTGGAATTCATTGGCGGTCTCGCAGGCATGTAAACCACAATTATAACACAAGACGCTCCAATAAAAAGCAATAACAGGAAGACATGTCTGCTACCAAGTGTACGTCTGATAAGGCTCCTTTTAATTTCCAAGCCTGATACCAACATGCCGCTGATGATGCGGGGGGATGGAACTGACATACTGACATTTTCCCAGGTTGAGGAAAATTTATGTGAGGGCAATGAAGTTCTGCAGATTTCTGCAAAGCCAATGATTGCATGGTCTCAACCACCAAAATTTGAGAAAGACCTAATGCCGTCTGGTTACTGTATCGTATGCATTTGCTTGTCGTATCTGAGGAGTGGAGTAACTTAGAGATGGTCTGTGAGACATTTGGGAGGGATGAAAGCCTGAGCCTGAATCTTCTGCTTGAGCAAGGAGAGTGGAGAGTGTCACAGGGGTCCAAAATGTCAGAGCGAAGGTCCCGGACCACCAAACCCAGTAATAGTGGTCTTTGGTTCATTTGGCAGACCTCTGTGGCCACTATAACAATAAAGAAAACTGGCCCACAGCCCAATTACCACTGTCCAAGGGCCCACGCTTGCCCCAGTTGCCTATCTGTTGCTAAGTGGCCCATTTGTGGTTGTGGTTAATAGCTTGTCTGTTTCAAAGCAGATGGTGGATGCTTCTCCATGGATGACACTCAAAGGAACTCTTCTGTATCCTTCTGTGCTGGGGCAATGGTGGTGCTTTCATTTGACTCAATCAATACATGAGTACTGCATTGATGACAGAAAGGACTGTCATGAGAAATACCCTCCGCTTTTAAGGAGATGGAGATTAGTACCTTGCTTTTCTTCAAATATCATTTTGGTTGTATGTGGTGGCGTTGGCGTAAGCTTGTGAAATGTGTTAAGGCAGGACGTGACGGTAATTCCATAGGACGAGGCCAGGTGTCGTCATCCAAGGGAAAGCACAGCTGGAACTCTGCTTCAGAGGTAAGAGAACGTTCGGCATGGGCCTTCCAAATGATTAGTTTAGAAGACAGGCTACACTGCCATAAATTCCCATCCACGGACAACTTCTACCACCTCCTACAGTTTTATGACTTAAGTGTGCGAGTGTGCATGTGAGTGTGCTTGTGCTATGGGTGTGTGTGTGGTGTGTGTGTGGTGGGTGTGTGGTGTGTGTGTGTGTGTGTGTATGTGTGTGTGTGTGTGTGTGTGTGTGTGTGTACGTGTGCCTGCACAGGCAAGTCATTACCACCAAAAAGGTAGTACAGCCGTCCCCTTCCTCTCACACGTAATTTGCTAAATGATTGTGGACCACACCTGAGCTCTTTACCAAGCACCAAGGAAGGACCTACTTTAACATCCCCCCCCTTATTGTGCAGCTGATGGTGGTGTCTAGCACTTCAAATAAAGTTCTAATAAAGTATTATGGGGAGCTTGGGCTTTGGAAAACAATGACAGTTTAGAGTTCAGACAATCATGTGCCCCGTTCACCGCACAAGTCCTGGAATTGCTGGTTTGATCGACACTGTTAACACAGAAGACACTCCTGGACATAATCGTCCATCGTCCAACGTAATCATCACGGTTCTACATCGTCAGTCAGTCAGATTACAATGGTTTGCAGCACATAAACATAGAAGTTAACAACAACACTAACACATAATCATAACTCCATTAAAATCCCCTTAAATGTAAACCTCCAACACCCCCATAATCCTTTGCACTAACAAGACACAACAGCGCTCCCGCTAGTCTGGGCGACTCAATTTCTTCTGCTAACAGGATAACAAAAGTGCCTCCACTTGCCTGAGTGACCAAATACTTGCATTGCATTGAATTAATAGGCCGCTCCAGTATTTAAATAATGAATGAATTGACGATCATAATCGGCAACTATCGCATGAATATATGAATAGATATTTTGGTGCTATTGGCAGATCTCTCTCTACCTATGCACAGACAGGAGCAGTCCCACCATGCTCTTGGCTGTTTTAGTCACAACAAGGACCAGATGAACACAATTTATTTTTTCGAGACAGAACGTGGTCCACAGGTGCTTCCTATCTTTTCATTTACGGCAGGAACCGAAAAAGAAACCACAACTTGGAGACTTAAACCCGGGGTATCAATGTGAGAGCTCTGATTAGCATCAGGAGATCCGCTCTTCCTGTCCGCGTGCCTGGAGACGGCGGGCCTGGGAGTCGCTCTCACCACCAGATCCACAGCAGAGACCTCAGCCTCTCCAGCCGCTTGCGTCATTCTCTCAAGCTGAGGGAGAAACCGACATCCCAATTAGGAAGACATTCTGGTCGTTTGTTGTTCATGATGTGGAACGGTATTGGCTTGGAATGATTCGATTTTTCAAAAACGTTCTCTTTGCTGTGGATTCAAGAACTGCCCATTATGGGTTTTTATTTATTTATTTTTTTTAATAAATGACAGATTCTGGCAAGAACATTTGTGCGTCCATAGTGTTAACACAGCCGTTTAGTTTTTCCACTGAAGAGAAACCTTGAATGTACAGAGCCATTGCAAGGAACAGGAATTGGCTTTCATGTAATTACTGACTGGAAAGTTCACAGCCTCTCTTCACTGGCGTCCGTGCCCATGTTCCAAGATTTCTGAATGCAGAATTTTTATTATTTATATTCCAAACTGTACACGGTTACTCGGGAGGCCTTCTCAAGCCATTCAAATCCACATCACAATAATTCCATGTGAACCTAATCGAAGTGTAAATTGTTTTAAAATTCCGATCACAATTGCTGCCTGTTAAGTCACCGCACAGTAAGATATGAAACAGAAGAACTACATTCATCTTAACGGCACGGCTGCGTCATCATCCCTGCTAACACCATCATCTCTTCTTCATTGGCTCAGCTGGAAGTGTGCCTCTATTCATCAATGGCCAACACAGACTTCACAACTTTGGTAAGTGGCCATGACAGTTACAATCAAATACAATGCTTCTCTCAAAAACCTTTTTCATGGTTGAGTCAAGGGGTGCGTGTTTGGCAACATGTCTGCTTCTTGTTCTAATGGCGTGTGTTCTTAGCGATAGGCTTTGATTTATCATGTTTTTTCCTCCTTTCTTACGTTTCCCATCCACCGACCCATCCACCCAACAGGCTGCTCCTGAAACACTGATCTCACCGCGTTGAGTATGTCGTGATTGATGTCGGACGGATCGTCTCGGGCTCCCTGCCACTGGTGAGGTAGTAACGGCATAGTGACCACGAATGAACGATGGGGCTTCACTTTCACGTTTCTGAAGCAGCGTCACTCTCCCCTCCCCTCCCCTCCCCTCCCCTCCCCTCCCCATCCTTTCCCCAGGTCCAGGTCTGAAACAAAGGCAGTATTTCTACACTTTTTCCACAGCGAGCTGACCATGCATCTGAGGGTCCTGTGCAACTAATACCTCAATATATCTTAAGCTCCTTCACCTGAGGCCTGTTTTTCCACCACAGAGCCGTGGCTGCATGCCGACCGCTTCACACGTGTCTGCAGACCCGTTGCAAACCTTGACTGTGCCTTGACATCATGTCTAAATTCACAGGCAATATGCTTTCCAGAACATGTCTTTGGGCCATTACTATTACACATAGTTATTTTTTTACAGGCACGCAACTGTGTGTGTGTGTGTGTGTGTGTCTGAATAAAAGTAGAATGAGTATCTGCACTTCCCGCAAAGTATAAAAAGGGGGATCGGTATTAAAATCGTCAACCACACAGTTACCACATGAAACCCCCCCCCCCCCCACCAACGCATAATGATAAGAGTGTCTGCGTCCCCCTTGTTCCTCCGCTGACATCACGATGGAAGCGCCGGGCCAAACGAGAGCTCACCCGACTGCTATTTTCAGCTACCCCCAAAACGTTTTACTGGAATGATTGTGGAAAATGGCATCCAAATGGTTTCCAATGATTCATGCTCTGTTTCAGATGCATTATGTGATAGGGGCTAATTACAAGGGCTCCATAAGTGGCTAGTAAAAAGACGCTTTATGATGGGGGCAAGGGAGAGGACTTGACTGGAGGGAATAAGCAATAAAAACCATGGAATAAACTGTAATACCTCAGAAACCCATGATGCAGTCAGACCTCGCAAATTTGCACCAGGGCCATCAAACGGCATTAGCAATGTGCAAAAAGGAAATGTTTACAATTCTATGAACCAAAACTGTAAGGGTTGTTGGTCCTGAATGGTCCCCAAGTGACGTTCCTGTGTAATGTCAGGAACTCTCTCGGCTTCTCCGACGGGGAAACATTAATTTACATTGACAGGCATAGAATTGCGCAAATAAAAACAATATCTTTTTTGGTGGACATATAATTTCTTCCTACTGAAATGCATGAATATCAACAGACACACACACACACACACACACACACACACACACACACACACACACACACACACACACACACACACACACACACACACACATGTCTCTCAGAAGCCCAGTGTTGGAGCCTGAAAGCAGAAGGAAATAATGAGAGGATGAGGAGAGAGAGAGAGAGAAGAGTGGAAAATGTGTAGCCAGCCACGTCTTGAACATGTCTAATTGAAGTGGACACATAGGGACAAGCTTCTCATTCTCTGGACATATTTCATGGCCGACATGGTCGCCGCGCAGCAGCCTGTGAATAAATAACCCGTAACAAGGTGTGAGATGGCCTCTGGTGCGCCAAGGCAGGCGCATCACAGCTAGCCCATTCAACTCCCGAAAGTCATAAAAGAGAGAAAGAAAAAAAAAAAGAAGAACAGCCAAAGAGTGTTCTTAAAATAAAGCCAGCGTCTTTCTATCGTGTGACAGGTCATAAGTCTACTAATTACAGGGCTTAAATGCATTCTGGACATGCAAGGGACATCCAAAAAGGTAGCCCAGAGGTGAAAGCTGCTTCACAATACGTCTTGCAGTCAGAACACAAGCCAGCCTTTTATGAAGCCTGCCTTCAGAAGGTGGAGGGAAGTTATACAACACGTCCACAGCTATTCCCTTGTTATACCCTTTGTAACTTAACTTAACTTAACTTATTATAACTTATTTACTTCTCTTTTTTTTTGCAGTGTGCAAAGTTCACCCTGCAGACGAGCATTTTTACGGATTGTTATGCGATATTTAGAAAGTGGGTTGTTTCACTAATTGGAGAATGTACTGTAATTAGGGTGAAAATAAATAAACAAGAAGAATATACCACATTGTAATGACTCTGTATGACTCAGTCTCAAGTTCCCATTATGTTGATGGCAACAGGCTGCGCATGTCTCTTTACACACCTTCCTGCTCCTGACTGCAACCAAGGGGACTATTATAACCTCAGATGTAATTTAGAGGTACATGACACACTCACACATTATACATTAAGCTATTTTAGACAACTCATCATTATATGATTACCTGGTTTTGGACTGGACCGCTTATAACTTGCCCGTGTGGACCCTACAGGACCCTGGTTGGAAAAGCGGGTTGAGAAGATGGGGAGGGAGGACCTAACCTCTCAAACTGGAGCTACTCCATGGAAGACGTAGTCGAAGGGCTGGCAAAAGGAGACCACCTTAAGCCTCATTACCTTTGCTGAGTTTCAACTTGCCGTGTCATTCAAAAGCATGGCCTGCCTCTCTACCAATTGAATAGCACATGTGCTAACATGGTTTGGGATATGGCAGACATATGTTAAAAATCTACCAATAATTTGACAGGCAGTTCCAGTAAACGTCTGCTGGTTTTCATCCTTCGCATAAAACAACGCTGAGAACAGACACACTTGGTGTACGTTTAAAAGAGGCGCGTTTCATTTCTGTCACTCACTACTTAGAATCTTTCCTTTTTTCTTTGAAGAACCGCACAACCTTGTGCATTTCATTTTGACAGAGACGCAACTCTGTCTGGATTTGTTCCACGTTTCTGATGGTCAACAGAACTGGCAGCTTGGATTAAGGACCAGGAGTTTCTTCTGCGACCTCACACACACACACACACACACACACGCACACACACACACACACACACACACACACACACACACACACACACACAGACACGCACACACACACGCATGCTGACTAGAAGTTTCTGGGCACTGGGAGGCACTGCTGTTTCAGTGTCTTCCAGGCTGTCACCGTTGCACTGGGCCACAGTGGTGGACGGCATGGTTCCTGGCCAGGGCACCACAGGCAGAGAGGCTGTTTTAATCGTCCTGCTGACTCACGGCAGAGGAACACAGTGTTCAGTCTGGGCCTGGACTCACACACCCAGCCCAGCGGGGGCTGCTGCTTCCACAGGTAGCATCCAAAGACACCAGTCCAAAGACACTGATAATGCGTGTGCATGTGTGTGTGTTTCTTGGTGTGTGTGTGTGTCTGTGCATGTGAGGGGGGAGGATGTGTGTGTGTGTGTTTCTTGGTGTATGTGTGTGTGCGTGTGTGTGAGGTAGGGAGGGAGGATGTGTGTGTGTGTGCATCTGTGTGTGTTTGTGTGTGTGTGGGGTGTGGGACGGAGGGAGGTGTGTGTGTGTGTGTGTAAATCTGTGTGTGTGTGGGGTGTGAGGGAGGAAGATGGGATGTGTATGTGTGTGCATCTGTGTGTAGGGGTAGGTGTGTATGTGTGTGTGTGTGTGTGTGTGTGTGTGTGTGTGTGCACATCCTTGCTCAGTCATTCAAGTCGCATCCAGATTCTCCATTGCGTAAGTGCGTTCCCTGGAAGAAATTGGAGAACGGAATAATTTATATTCAATGGCAATTTGATTTGGCAGAACGCAACGGTGTGCTGCTCGTACATCACTCTGTGGAGAAAATCTGCTGACAATGTTTTGATATTAGGACGACATAATTGTCTTAACATCAGTTGAAACATGTGTGATCAATTTCCTATCCACAGTAATAATACTAAATAATACATGGCTGTCATTAGCTAAGGCCTCGACTTTTCTTTCATTGAGAAGCTAAGACTGAACAAGGGTGAGTGTGTGTGTGTGTGTATGGGACGGTGTTGACAATGAAGTGTGTATGTGTATGTGTGTGTGTGTGGTGTGGTGTGTGTGTATGTGTGTGTGTGTGTGTGTGTGTGTGTGTGTGTGTGTGTGTGTGTGTGTGTGTGTGTGTGTGTGTGTGTGTGTGTGTGTGTGTGTGTGTGTGTGCATACGTGGGGCTCTTATTGGGTTTCACAGATGTAGATCAGGCGGCCGCCTCCTCTTTTACAGGCTGGAAACTGGCAGCGTTGCCCTCGTTTAAACTTAGTCTGAAAAAAAAGAAAGGCTCTAGAAACGGCTCCACCGAGAGTTTCAGGGGCCGACCGGGGTCAGATGAGAGAGTTCAATGGGTGACTGGAGGCTGAGGCGGAGGGGGATAGTATAACGCGCATAACTTTTTATCTCAGCATTTGATTGGACAATGAATCCATGGCATAAAAAAGTCACAGCCTTGAGTTTCACCTCCTCTTCCTTCACCTTCACCAGTGGACTCGAATAGTTTGCACCTCACCAGGCCATTCATCTCACACTCTAAAGACGTCTGATATACCTGAGCCATTAAAAAGCCTGAGGGTTGCATGCTCAGGTATGGCGCCTTTAAGACTGTGGCGACACATCCAATGAACACAATGAACTTATCCAGGAAAAACAACAGGAAAAGGCATGACACGCAGCACCAAGCGTCTTCCAAAAATTCCCAGCCGGGGACCGGAGACGCAATCCGATATGATAAGCCTGGACGGGATCGGAAATGAAGCAAAGTCGCTGAATTGAGTTGAGTTGGGGGGGGGGAGGAGGAAGCACGGGGCGGCTTGTTATCAATGGAACTCTTAATCAGTGAGGGGGGGGGGAATCACCTGGAACCCCCGAAGCAGGTCTGAATTCGCTCGCAAGCTGGCAGTAACCTTGGGGTAGGACCGTCCCAGGATTAACCCACCACTCACCAGAGTCACGCACCCCCCCCCCCCCCCAGTTACTCCCCTCCTCCTTCTCCCTCAGTGTTCAAATGACTGTGCAAGCACTGTGAGAATTGGCATTGGACGTCTGCTGCCATAAATGAAACCAGAGAGAGAGAGTGAGAGGAGGGAGACTAGTGTGTCTCCTTTGCTTCCCGCACCTCCTGACGTTCTGCTCTGGGATATCGAAATATGTACAGGGACTGGGAGTCAAGCTAGAGGCAGCAACATATCCTTAAATCTGTTGAAAGCCGGCCGAGACCTCAGTCGCATTGTTGAAATGTTACAACTACTGGCAGCATCTGGAGATGAAGAGCAGAAGAGTGCAGAGAGGGTTTATTAGAGACACGGAGGTGGAGGAGTAGAGCGCTCTGGAGGTGGACACAACAACTGAAATCACCTACAACTTATCAAACTTATTTCATTGCTTCTTGAAATTATATTTCACAAATTGCCAATTTAACAACTAATTCATGGTTGTACCTATCTGTCTTTCTTAATGGGACTATGTGTAATCTTTTACATGCATGAATCACAATTGCCAATGTATGAACAGGTTGTAATTTAACGTCAAAATATGTTACTTTCCTGACACTCTCTGCGGCGTAGGACAGCCTGTGGGCTGATTTCTATTACATTTGAAGCAGGGCGATTTGGGGAAAATGTATGTAAGTGACATTGTGGCAGTTGACCCCTGCCACATGCCACTGAAGTGGCTTCACTGACTGGGGCTCCTCTGATGACCAGGACACAGGTTGCTGTAAACCAATTTATTGTAAAGTTTGAAATGTTTGACAGGCAGAGCAAGTGGTAACTGGACTCTTTACCGGTGTTACCATACCCATCACAAACAAGCAGACTCTTTAGAGGGTTGCCATACCTAAAATACAAAAAAACAACAACCCCCAAATCCCATTGTCCCCACACCTCCCCAGTGTGGCTAGCCAACCCCCCTCCCCCTCCATCCTGGAGACCATAGGCCTGGGGATACTACCGCCTTGGATGGTGGAGGTCTCGCGGAGGACTTTGCAGGGTGGTCTGGACAGGCTGGGAGGAGACTCAAGAGGTGGACTACGGTGGTAGCTCCTCGGAGGGCCCAGAACAGCCCTCGGTAGGGCCACTACAGGCACGATCCCTATCCCCCTCCTGGATCATGGGGCTCTAGTTTGCTGTGCTGGCTGGCGGAGGTACCAGCTGGACCTGGGCTGTTAGTGGCTGGTTCCAGGAGCTGCTAGCTGCAGACAGCTGCTTGTAATGGTGGCTGCAATGCCTCCCCCACCCTCCAGTGAGCTCCACCAGCGGCTGTTGCTGCCGTCAGGGAAAGGGCTGGTGGTGGGAGGTGGCTGACTGTTGGTGTGGCTGGTGGCCACTTCTGGCTCCCTTCTGGGTCTGCCCACGTTGGGTGCCAGTGTAGCAGTTAACCCCTGACACACACACCACTGAAGTGGCTATGCTGTGGCTCCTCCAAGGACTCAGGTAGATGTTGTTGTTGAACTGGTTCATTCTAAAGCTGGACATTTTTTGACAGGCAGCGCAGGTGGTAACTGTTAACATGTCAGCGCTCTCAGAGTGTGTGTGGCGATGGCTGGCTTTATCCTGTGAGCCTTGATTACCCAATGCACCACACGTGTGCAGCCTCAACCAGCCGCAGACTAATCAGCCTAACTCGGGCCCGGTGAGGCTGCTTAAACCAGCCACCACCGAGCTGCAGTGCAGCTATGGCCAAAGGGGTCAGCAACGAGAAGGAATTTTTTTATTCTGACATTGATTACCATCCGTACCTTCACGAGCTAGTGAGAAACCAAATGAGAACTGCAAGGCTCAAAGCACAAAATCATCTTCCCAATACAGTGTAATCCGCTTATAGTGATCACGGATATAGTGATCAACCGCTTATATGGATCAAAAAGCCTGGGACAGAATCGTTCCTATACAAACACTGTTTAAATAATTCGCTTATAGCGATCAAGCAGTCCGCTTATAGTGATCATTTTGGGTCCTTTTATACATAACATATGTGGGAGAAATTAATAAATTACGGTAATTTATAGCGGCTCGCGCGTGACCGTCTTCAACGGCTGGTGAGCGCTGGTGCTGCATGTCTCTGAAGAAAGTTATGTTTTAGTTAAAGTTAGTTTTTCAAGCTCTGTTACGAGTTTTGACTGTTACGGGTTTATGCACTGAAACCGCCAAGCTGCGGCTACAGTATTTGCACTAACTGTCGGCTTATTCGGCACAATATACAGCTTTAAATTATAGCCTAATTATATGTGGAACTACTGTAAGTTATACAG